>CM046424.1:56826027-57246027 GCA_025506505.1 Flaveria sonorensis
ACTTCTTTGTATACTTCTAATTGTAAAACACAATTATAGTAACAACACGTTCATGTAATCTATAAAAAACAATAACATATATAATACATCGTATTATTTTCAATACTATGAGCTTTGAAAATATATTATTAAAAGTGTATCATTGTGTACTTCTAATTGTAAAACATAATAATAGATAACAAATTTATATAATCTATAAAAACAATGACAAAAATAATACAAAATAATCTAAAACGTAAAACATAATAATGAATATATATATAAAAGGGGAAATATATTCTATAAAAAACCTTAAGGTGTAGAAAGCTACAAGAGAATGTCAAGTGTAAAAGAGACTAAAGGGTATAAAGTCCAAAAAATATTCATAACTTTTTATACGTTATTATATTTTGAAATATTCATAACCTTTTTATACGTTATTATTTTATAAAATAATTTCACCAACAAATCGAGTGTTTTTATGTTTCTAACGTGTATGATATTGTTATATTAAAAAAACATGAATTGAGTGTTCATAAACTGAGCGTTTTTATGGATGTTTATAAAACTGGGCTTTTTTTGGATATTTATTAAACTGAGTGTTTTATGTTGATTTTAAACTGTGTAATTTTATGGGGTTTTTGAGTTGGGTGATTCTATAGTGTTTTTGTATTGGGTGATTTTATAGTGTTTTTGAATTATGCAATTTTGTGGTTTAAACTTTTTTCTTGTGTGTTTTTTAATTAGGAAAATTTATGTAATTTTAATATAGGTGATTTTATAATTCTTTAAAAACAGACAAATTATTGTGTTTATCATGTGTGCAATTTATGATGTTTTAAAGCGGATAATTTTATAGTGTTTTTGAACTTACAATTTTATGGTTTTTTGAACGATTTAATAGTGTTTTTGAAAATTGTGCAATTTTATGATGTTTTTGAACTATATGTTTTATGGTTCCGTTGAATTGGGTGATTTTGAGTTTAGTCTTGGTGTTTATCATTTAGCTTTTACGATTCAGCTTTTAAAATTTAGCTTTAAGGTTTAGATTTTATGATTTAGCTTTTTGTTTTAAGGTTTAATGTTTAGTGTTTTAGCATTTAACATTTAACATTCAACATTTAGCATTTAACATTTAGCTTATAGATTTTTAGATTTTAGTTTTTTTTTCTTGTCGACAAATTTGGGGGATGTGATAGTTGTTTCCCTTCATCCTTGAGTTGTTCCTCCAAATTATCAACATTGTTAACGAAATCTTATGCAACCACGCTCATCCAAATTAATAACAAGCTAATTATTTTGATGGCACAAAACTATAACACAAACCAACCTGAACTCCTAGATAATTTAACTATTTCAAAAAATGTTACTTCTAAATCCTTCATTATAAAAAAAAAATACGTGAAAACAAAGAATAGTATATTATAACCAACACCTGTACTTGTTAAGGAGAGGATTATCCATCATCTCTCTTGATAAAACTATTGACCCTTAATAACATTAAAGTAAAGTCCACTTCAAACTTAATATCATCAGTTTATTTTTCTGTTTTGTAGTATAGACATGCTAGGATTATTTGAATAGTATAACCAACTTTCCCCCAAGTTTGACCTCCATTACTTCTACCACCCTTGAAGCAACACCATGAAAATATGATAATGGATTAATACAACATCAAAAGATATTCTAAAAATACTAGAAAAGAAATAATAGATAATAGTGACATTCATCACCAAGAAATACGTCGTTGAGAACCTACACAGCTATTCGTCTCGGCTGAGAACAAGCAATAATGTGCCCTCCATCAGCCCACCCTGCTTCCTTAAGGTATTGCATGATTAAATAAAATTATTCATATTATAACTATTAGTAGCTTTCACAATCTTAGTTCAAAATCTACATGAAACGTTTACTAACATCGGTTTCTCTAATTGTAGTAAAATATACCCCAATCAAATAACTTTGTCTTCAATTTTAAATTTTATGAAGTCTAATTAAGATTACGTACTACCTCCATTGCAAATGATGACAGATCAAGAAAATGATCATTCAACTCTAAGAAAGTTAGGCACAATACACTACTAGAAAACTGAGCACTTGAGACCGCCTTTTCGGTCGCAAAACAGTCGCAAAAGCCCTTTTGCGACAAAAAATGTGATTGGAATAATATACGTCTCAAATGCCTTATTGCGACCATTTTGCAGCTGGTGTTACGCTTGCTATCAAACTTTGCGACCACCATTGTCGTTGCAAATCTTGTGACTGATTTGCTACCACTTGATTTGATACCGTCCTTTTGCGAATGCCACTTTTCCCGACCGATTTGCGACCGTCTCTTTTTCCAACAGATTTGCGACTCTCTTTTTCCGGCCGATTTGCGACCGTCTCTTTTTCTGACCGATTTGTGTCTGCTACTTTTCCCGACCGATTTGCGACCGTCTCTTTTTCCGACTGATTTGCGACCGCTAACTTGCCACCATTTTTTGCTTTTTGCGCCATTTTTTTTTTTTTCTGTTTTAGCAAGTTTTTATTTTAAACCTGCTAATAACGCTCATATATTTCAAAATTAAATCATATCAGAGATCCAAAACCATATAAAACAATCTGTTTAAAACTTCAAATTTAAAATGTCAAGTAACATTGTTATCTAAACATAATAAACATACAAACATTTAAAATTAATGCGTATAGCCTAACTTAATGATTGCTCGTTTTGAGCCATAGGTTTTACCACTACTTGACTTTTTTTTCATCCTATTTTGCATTTCTCCACCTTATTTTTTTCTTTTCAGCCTTTAATTTCTTGATAATTTCATATAACCTATCGTTTTCATCTTCTTTGTCTGTTATAAGCTCCTTGGTAACCACGTCAAATCTTCTATCTACAAAACAAAAAATAATGTCAAAAAATAATACATATTTCAACTAGCAAGGTTATCTTCTACTACAAGTGTTTTTATTGAGTACTATTGATTTTGTTTTAATTGTGGATGGAATTATTCATAATTGATGAAACTAGCAAAGTTCATTAGACAAATACTCATGATGAATTCTGAAACAGAACACATTCATGTGATATAAAAAGGGCGATCACAAATACTTGTGAAGGTGCAGGTTTGATCTAGTTTGGGGTAAAAACGCAAACATATTACATGTTTTAGATAAAAAAAAAAACACCATCCGGAATGATCCGATCCTAATCGAACTTGACTAAATTTTGATTATAATATTGCAGAAAATAATAATTTGACAAACAAATAGAGCAAATTCCAAACCAAAAAAAGAAAGAAAGAACAAGTACCAAAAGCCTAAGTTTGACACAACATGTAAATCACCATAAAGTTTAGAGTTCAGAAAATGATAAGTTAGTTGAAGGTTTAATACGTGAATCCTAAAATGAAAAAAGAAGCATATATGTTACATACTTGATTGCTTAATAAATGGTGCATGAGACTACATATTTACTTACCATTTAAAAGAGGTTTAAATTTAAAGCATTCAAGTTAGAACCTACTTGCTCTTCTTCTAGAAGGTATAATCTAGTTTTGATGATCTTCAGTTCCTCTCCTAATTAGGACAAGAAAGTTTATGTCAAGAAGTTATAATCTTGACTTCTGTATCATAGTTAGAATGTTAGATGCAAATTAGTGCCTAACTAGATCCTTTATTCTAGTGGAAGCAAGCTAAACAAAACTATGTCTTTCTTAAATGGGCACAAAAACTATAAAATTTATTTAAATGTTCCCTAGTTCTTACTTTAGAACGTAGATAGGAAAAATGTATGCAATCTAAGTGTGACAACTGACAAGTACCATGAGTTGAGGAAACAACTAACCTGCATGGGTTTGTGATCACTCATGTAAGAATCACACTCATAAATGGAATATAATCTTCTTATTATCGCTGAAACCTAGCTTGAAAGCACGATAATCAAATACCAAAATTGCAATTAATCACAAATTAGATGTTTTATACAGTCAGAAGAAATGAAGAAACAATGGAGACTGAATTGAATCATAGAGCTGCTACTTCAATAATCAAGTTCATTAGCAACAATATATGTGATTAAGAGAAAGAAGATCTGTTACTTCAATAGTCGAATAGAGACAATATTAATTTGGTATTTTCAATACAAAACCAATTTGCTATAAAGTTGAAGTGCAGACAAAGATGAATTATGTTCAAATAATTTTATTTTATCTAATAACAACTTTAGGGGTCTACAACATTATGCCACTGATGATTGGTTAATATGCATGCACTTAGTATAGTTAATATTGCATTTTTAATATATTTTGTGTCGAACAATATTACTTTGTTGCGTGTTTGAAATGTAGGTCAAATGAAGCTTAACGGACATTATTTGAGTAGGATACAAAGGATACGAAGACTACGGGTTGAAAGGTGCTGAAAATAAAGAAAACTGTGCAAGTTGCAGGGAGGTCGTAAGCTACGGCCTGAGGCCGTAACTTACGGCCCTGTATCAACACCGTCTGTGAACTCCGTAAGACAGAAGGTTTGGCCTTCTGGTTGAAGGTAGGCCGTAACCTACGGCCTACAGGCCGTAAGTTACGGTCTAGGGCGATATTTTGAAGGTTGTTTCAAATTTCAAAACCTATTTAAACCCTAACATTAGGGTTTCGAGAAGATACCTGCCTCCAACCCTAAGAACGAATCTTTAGACTATCTGGAGCCTTTGGAACTATCTTTAATCATCAATTGATCAAGGATTCATATGCCCAAGTTGAAGATTGAAGAGATTATGATGAAGATGCAAGGCTAAACATCCGTGCTCATCCCCGGGTGGATGGTTTGTGATTTGATTATGCTTTCTTATGTTCTTACCTAGTCAAGACATAAACTTTGATTGTTTAACAACTTTTATTCGTTTATGTGTTTTGAATCATGTGTTGATTAAAGATTCGTGTTAGTTGATTTGATTATTACTTATCAAGTTTTCAGTTTTATATCGTTAACCATTGAGTAGTAATTAGGTTATCATCATTAATCGGTGATTCCAAACAAAGTTTCTAGATTATGGCATTAGTTAGGTTACTAAGTAATTTACATAATCGGATATCAAGTTCGTAATTACCTTTCAACATATGTGATAAACAAGTTATGTCTATGTAACTTCAAGATCGGGTAAAACATAAGCCGTGTATTCAATTACATTCCTGAAACCCGGGTGTGATTTCTTTCATCTCAATAGTTCCAAACCAAGTCCAAGTTTTGTTTTGTTTATTGAAGTAATTTTTTTTAGTTAATCTCATCCACATCTATTTACAGTCAAGAGACAATAGTTCAGTTTTCTAAATTTGTAAGTTAGATTAATAATCAAACGAATCGTGTAACACTAACCACATGCTCCCCGTGGATACGATACCTTACTTACCCTAGCTACTTAGGTTAATTAGGTTTTTGCATGACCCCAACGACAGGTCATCAGCCACTCATTTCTTCTTGGCATAATTTAATTTCATTTCCTTTCTTCGAGTGTTAACCTGATAAATGATGTATTAAGGTTAACATATAGGCTTAAGTCCAAAATTGGTGTTCCTTTAATTGTTTGATAGAAGTTTCTAAATCTTTGTTAGCTTATGAGTCAAAGAGTTCCACTATTAATGGGACATGCTTATTAGTAGTATTATTGTAGAAACTGATCAATAATACAACGATACTTGAAACTGTAGCTTTTCTAACACATATAATACATGGAAAAACAATAATAGAAATCATTATCAAACTATTAAAGAGCATAAACCAGTTACATAAAAGCAGTAAACCTAACCATTAGAAATCTTCGCAAACTTCATAACTTATTCTCATTGATCATGAACCGAAGGCACAAGGCACCCTACTTATAACACGTATATAATAAACTCATAAATTAGTGATGAAATACTTTATGTTCCGTATAGTTAAATCACATGATTATACACATTAGTTGATATGGATTCCAGCAATCAAACTCGAAATCATCCAAAGCACAAAAAATGAAAGCTTACAAATGCATTGATGGAATCAGAGCCCTAGAAATCGTACACAAATAATCGTTGAAGCATAAAAATCGAATAAAACAACGTACACTTGCAGTAATATACAATGAACTATGAACTACAACGTACACTTGTAGTAAAAAAACTAAAGTTTTAAGCACTAAATCACATACCGATCCAGAGCAACGTATGTAGACATTGTCCGTCAGCTGTGTGATCTTATCAAACGCCCTATTAGCCACATACAACCCTGATAAAAACAAAGCTCCAATCACCAACTCAATATACAACATAAAAACGATTAAAACAACCAATTGAACATGATAATGTTGTTTGCGCATGAAAGACAAAAGGAGCTGAATTTACCGGTCTTAGTTTGCGAATCGGCGCCCAGAATTGCACCACCATTGTAAGTAACACCGATGATTGTTATTCGCGAATTGAGTGAGGAGCGTTAACATCGGCAGTAGTGATGCGTTCATGTTTTGTATGTGTTTTAAGTGTTTAAATGTATCTTTTTAATATGATTTTCATGTCGAGCGTAATCACTTTGTGTTATGTTTGAATTATAGGTGTGGAAGCTTAAATGATGTATTCAAGGGTTGCACAAAAATTGGATGATATATGGATAAAAGGAGATGGAGAAAATAAAGAAATTTATGCAAAATGAGCATACGATGTAACTTACGTCCTAAACGAAGTAATCTACGTCCTTTCTAAAAATGACAGTTTTGGGACATAAGACAGAGGCTAACCACGTCTATCATGGGGGAGGACGTAATTTACGTCCCTAATGACGTAACTTATGTTGTATGGTCATATTTGACGTAATTCTCCGGATTTTGACCATATTTAAGGAGTTTTATCAATTCTAAAAACACTAATTCACATTTGGAGCAAAAAAGGGACAAACTTTGGCCATTCTTGCGTCATCCCATGATGGTTTACTTTGGTTGATTATGGTAGCGATGGCGTCGTATTCTGCCGGTAATCCCCGCACCACTTGGATAACCAACCTAGTTTCAGTCACGGGTTGATCAACATCATCTAACTGATTAGCGATGTCCTTAAGAGTTTGACAATAATCATCAATGGATGAACATGATGATAGGGTGGTGTAGTTAAACTTTCTTTCCAGAGTTGCAGCTCTTGCATGTTTGTTATTGATGAAGATTGCTTGTACGGCTAACCAAAGATCACGAGCAGTGCGTTCTTTATCGATGAGACCACCAAGGATTTCATCCAATACAGTGCTATAAATCCATTGTGTGACTAATGCATCAAGTTCCATCCATGTATCAGAATCTGGATCCGTTTCTGGGGGTGGTTTTTTTGTGCCATCGATGTGCTGAAGAAGTTTGAATGCTCGAACATGGATCTTGAATAACCAGACCCAATATGAATACGGGGATTTTCTTACCATCGAGCGTTCGAACCTTGCCATTGATGTTGTTGATGGAGTAGGCTGGATGAAGGGATTTTTTGTCATTGTTGGAGGATGTTTCTGCCATGGGAATTTGCCCCGTAGGGTTGAGGACGGCAGAGAAAAAAATTAGGGTTTGTATTTGTCTCTGATAACCATGATAATAGGAGAGAATGTTTGTGAATTGATTGATTTCAAAATGAAGATTACAATCATAATAAATAGCCAAAAGGCCTAACAATAAGGAAACAAATCAAATGATAATAATACTATAATTCCTAATATGTCGGTCTCTAATAAAAACATGTTCCAATCCGATTTTCTTGCCAAATTTGTGATGATGCAAGGCTAAACCGCTCGTGATCTACCTCGGGTAATAGGTTTCGTATTATTAGGTTTTCGTTCATGGTTTATTTGTGTTGGGAGTAAATTTTAGAACCCGTTAAGTTTTTTATTGAGTTTAACTTATGTTTTGATTGTTTAAACAATTGTTTTGGTTAATCTTGATTTGAATGTCATATAACTTTGCGCGAGTTGTATGATTGCAAAGTCTTGGTTGTTAATTCAATTGGTATCGTGTACTAAGACCTGTTAAGTCTTGATTATCGATATCACTTAATCATCGCATGCATAGAATCCCCATTAAGGATTTTCCACTAAGTTAAACTTAACAATTACTGAAAACAAAACCTGAATCTCGAGTTGGATTACTCCTTTTTATATATGTCTTCTTAATTAATTTTTATTATTTGTAATTTGCTTTCCTAGTTAACTTGTTATTTATCTTAAAATCTAATTTTTACAGTCAAGAGGCAATAGTGTAAGTATTCTATGATTTAGTTTTAGTTAAGCAACTTAATTAAATAATCAAACTAATCATGTAAGACTAACCACATGCTTCCAGTGGATATGATATCTAACTTACCCTAGCTACCTAGTTTGATTAGGTTTTTGCATGACCCTAACGACAGGTCATCAAAATGGCGTCGTTGCCGGGAAGCTAATGCTATTAGTGTTATTTAATTTGATTGGTTTATTTTTTTAGTATTTGTCTAAGTTTAAAAATATAAAAAATAAAAAATAAAAAATTTAAAAAGGGTAATTATTTTTCTTAGTTTGTTTTACTTGTTCGTCTTTACCTTGGGTTTTCTAGTTGTTTTTGCAGGTGATTTCTTACTGGTTCAGTAGAATCATGGATTAGGATTATGATGATGATTACAATCCATGTATTTGTTGCGGGAGCCATTGTCACTAGGTTCAATATTGTCGACTGTTCGAGAGCAAATATAGAAACATAAAGAGATTATGTTTTGAATATAGATGACAAAAAGATATGTAAGAGCATACCATGAAAATGAAGATACACCCTCATATTATTCATACCCTGAACTACATCCATCATTAAATTATCAAGAATATTATCATGCAGACATGAATCACCACTATGGCCAAGAGCAAAATTTTACTAACTATAAACCTGAGATGCTGTATTTCTTAAGTCATCAAGAGGAGTACGACGACTACTACCATGAATACCCTCAGTTGGCATATGAGGAGCCTAAAGATTTGATGAACACTAAGATTGACGCAATCATGAATATGATGATGGAGATGAAGAAGGAAGACAAGCTAAGAGGCAAAACATTCAAGGCTTTAGTTAAGCAGGTTGACCAACTTGCTGAGGATGTGGCCGAACTTAAACGAAAGCAAGGCGCATTGGCTAGTGATATAGTAGTTGATAGTGAAGAGGTTATGGGTCTTCCTGATATTGAAGAGGTTATGGGTCTTACTGAGCTTAAATCTAATTGTTTACATTTAGTTAAAGTTATAACCCCTTTGGAGGAGTCAAAGCCTAATATAGATCCAGTTTATCCCGGCCTTTCTCCTATGCTTACTACCCTAACCACTAAAGTTGGGGAAGAAGATTTGAAGACAAAGATGAAGAAGGTAACACCAATAGACATTGGACAAGTTTTCAAGAAATGGCTTCGCAACAACTACTTTACATACATTTCAGCTAGTGGGAAATTATTATTGAAATGGCATGTCAACTACCGAGCGATTATTGGAAATTCGGTAGGCAAATGTTCGCTTAAACCACCATATTGAATGTTAGGTACAGTCTGGCCGAAGACCTAAAACTTAGCGCTTTTCGGGAGGCAAACTGAAGAACTTTGTGGGTATGTTTACTGAAAACTTTCATGAGACTTCACTCGTTCACTCAGGCCTACCGAGGAATTTAAAAGGCTTGTTGCATATGCTAAATGCAACCATGATTTCTACGAAAGTAAGTTTAAAAAGGGGTACATATTAATTTCTTTCTTTTAGTTTTTGGTTTGTTTTATTTTGTTATTTTGTTTTTCAGCTTTAAGCACTGGGTGCAAATATTCAAGTGTGGGGAAGCTCATGGATCTTTAGGAGCATAAAAAAATATGTGTCTGGGCGACTTAACTTATATGAGTTGATCCATAACCACCACATATTGTTGATGAGGCATTTTTTGATCGTCGATAATCATGTCCATGTACTTTTTCCGTATCTTAAATCTTTGCTAGTTTGGTGTCATTTAGCACAATCATGGTAAGCATAATGCGTGTTTGGAAAGTTAGTCTTGTAACTTTACTTGGGTAAAGGTTAGGATATTTGATAGTATCCTTATTTCACATAATAATTTTAAAGTTTACATCGAGAACAATGTAAGGTTTAAGTATGAGGATGATAAGAACTTTGAAAATTAAGAAAAAAAATTGATTGAACAAAAGTTTTCAAAATGCCCCTAAAGCAACTTAATTATGCATGAAAGCTTATTTTTTTCAATGTAAATCGTGAAAGTACATTTAACCTGAGCACAAGAAAAGGTCCTTATCATGGCTAGCTCATTTGAAAATAAAAACTATTTCTAAAAACTTGACAGAGATGTTTAACCGGGGGTAACAAGCCAGATAGTGGATTTTTTATGTATGTCTTCGCATGCTTAAGCCATTTTCCACTGTTTTTTATGAGGATTGAGCCTATACACGAGCTTAGAATATCAATAGGTTAATTTCTCATTTTCCTTTCATGTGTGTTTACCAGAACAATTGCATTATTCTAGAACTTGCATAATTGATACGTTTTGACATCATGAACCAAACTATTGCACATATATGATTAAGGCATTTGGATGAAACTTCGTTTTATTAGCTTTTTTCAATTGTATTATCCTACCCTAAAATGATCCACTTATTACCACTTTGAGCTTCAACTTTTTCATTTGTTTAAACCTTAATCAACCCATTAGCCTTTTCAAACCTTTTTACATTTTAAGCTTGTGTGGTGAAATCTTATAAGTATTGCTTGAATTTTTGATATAAAATTGTTAGAAGCAGTGAAGTGTTTAGATATAATCATTATTCAAAAAAACAAGAAAAGGAAAAAAGAAGAAAAAAAAAAAAAGGAAATAATGGATCAAAATGACCACAATATTAATGTCATGTTTCTATAGTAATAAATGGTTATCATGTGTCAAGTTTTTCCAAATTCATTGTGTAGTGTTGCTTTATTGTTTAGTATGTTTTAATATTTTTATTTGGATTTCATCACCTTTAGCCACTCCAAATTCTCTATCCATACCTAAACCCTAAGCCTTACACCACAACCTTTCAAAAACCTTTTGATGTGCGCATGGTTTATGTTAATTGGTGGAGTTATGATCATTATGCAAGTCTATGGTAATTATGAGTTGTTCTTGGTTGAGAGTACTACACTGATATATTAGCACACCTTTTGCTAAATCGGATACTAAACTAAGAGGAGTGAAACTTGTGAGAAGCTTAAATATTTTAAGTGTTTGAATGTATGTTTTTAACGTGATTTTCTTGTCGAGCGTAATCACTTTGTGTTGAATTATAGGTATGGAAGCTTAAATGATGTATTCAAGGGTTACATGAAGATTGGATGATATATGGATGAAAAGAGATTAAGAAAATAGAAAAATTGATGCAAAAAGCATACGACGTAACTTACGTCCTAAAGGAAGTAAGCTATGCCCTTTCTAAAAATAATAGTTTTTAGGACGTAAGACAGAGGCTAACCACGTCTATCATGGGGGAGGACGTAATTTACGTCCCTAAGGACGTAACTTACGTCGTATGGTCATATTTGACGTAATTCTTTGGATTTTGACCATATCTAAGGAGTGTTATCAATTGTAAGGACCTAGTCTTTATGAATTATAATATCAAGTGAAAAGCAAAAACTTAATTCATGCAAGAAGTACAAGGAAGCGAAAACTCCAAGACGATTGAAGAAGAACTTATCTCGTGAAAACTTGGAGTTGCCGCTAGTTCTCGCACTAGAACATCTGCATAGTATATACAGATGTTTTTCTTTTGTATTTCAGTATGTGTGTTCATTTTGTAAGAGTGCTCTGAGAGTGAAAAAGTAGAGATTTGTGTGATAGGCCACCCGAGGGGAGCTCACCTCAGGTGGATCGAGCGTAAACGATGTATACTCCTTTGGTATTGTGATCATTTGATTAATAATATTCGATTGAGTTTGTTTAATGTTCGTTGATATCACACAAGCACGCATCCGTCTTAATTTGATTATCAAGTGCAACAATATGTGGAATCAATCATGATCTGATCCTTACATCAATTCTAAAAACCCTAATTTGTATTGGGAGCAAAAAGAGACGAACTTTGGCCATTTTTGAGGATTCTTCCATTTCTCAACCTCATTCTAATTGATCAAAACATGTTCCAATCTGATTTTGTTGCCAAATTCGTGAAGATGCAAGGCTAAACCGCTTGTGATCTACCTCAGGTAATCGGTTTCGTGTTATTAGGTTTTCGTTCATGTTTAATTTGTGTTGGGATTATACTTTAGAACTCGTTAAATTTTTTATTGAGTTTAACTTGTGTTTTGATTGTTTAAACAATTGTTTTGGTTAATCTTGATTTGAATATCATATAATATTAAGCAAGTTGTATGATTGCAAAGTCTTGGTTGTTAATTCAATTGGTATCGTGTACTAAGACCCACTAAGTCTTGGTTATCGATATCACTTAATCATCGTTTGCATAGAAACCCCGTTAAGAATTTTCCATTAAGTAAAACTAAACAATTACCGAAAACAAAACCTGAATCCCGAGGTGGATTACTCTTTTTTATAATTGTGTTCTTAATTAATTATTATTATTTGCAATTTGTTTTCCTAGTTAAGTTGTTATTTATCTCAAAATCTAATTGTCACAGCCAAGAGGCAAAGCGTAAGTATTATATGATTTAGTTTTAGTTAAGTAACTTAATTAAATAATCAAACGAATCGTGTAACAATAACCACATGCTTCCCATTGATACGATACCTGACTTACCTTAGCTACCTAGGTTGATTAGGTATATAAACCCTAACTACACTAACATTCTCAACAAGCACTACAAATAGAAATAACATTATTTGCTTTCCATTTGAAACAAAATCATTATCATCACATTAACTTCTAGTTAGACAATTTGAGATCAAAAGTCAAATTAGAGTAAATAGAATTAGAATAAATAGAATGAGAATAAAATGGGGAAACCTGAGGAATTTGAGTGGGTTTATCACTTCATATTTCTCCGACGATGATGGTGGTGACCAGATACAAAATAGACGTGAGAATTCATACCTTCAAGTTTAGATTGAACTGTAGAGAGGGAAAGGAAGGAGCCGGAGATGGTCTCAACTCGTCGGAGAGCAAAAGGAAGGCGTCGGTCAGAAGTCGAAGGCGAGTCACCGGTCAGAAGTTGCCGGCAGCAGAGAGAAACACCAAACTCTTTTCTTGTGTAGAATGAGAAAAAAGAAATATGCAAAAAGAGTTATTAAACTCTGAAGGCTATTGCTACTAAATTTCGTCTCTATAGGTCATATTTTATAGTTTTGTTATTTTTTTTTTTCTGATCATCTCATCATCTCCTATACAAAAATAGGAAAAAGAAATGTCTTAGAGGTATCGAAACGAAATTCCGTCGCTGTAGATTTCAACAGAGTGTCTATTTTTCCATCCAACCCGCCAAGATGTATCGAGACAAAATTTCATCGCAATAGATAATGAAAAAACAAAAATTTTGAAAAATTGTAGCCACTAAATTTCGTCGCAATAGGTAGCTTTATAGCGACGGTTTCATTTTTTGTCGCTAAAAGTCTACTTTCTTGCAGTGATATGGGTCAAAAGTATATAGAATTTGTAGTTGGGATGACATCACTTTAAAAACTCAATCATGGAAAATGCATTTGTTATGTTCGGGTATGAAAAATATTTAACACAAACGCACAAAGTGAGGTCTTTACTCTGCGAATAGAAGAGAAAAACAAGAATCATTAAATACACCAATAGGTCTTGAAAAGCGTACAACTCAAATAATTATTCATATAACTCAAATATAAATATAATTATTATTTGTGTTTAAAGTTAGTGAAAAGCATACATTTTCTACTAAATATTCCAACAAATTATAACGATTATAATTAATAATTATTAACCCTAACCTAATCCATACTATAAAGTTGAGTTTAAACCTTACTCATCATATTATCTGGACATCTTAGCTGAGATGACCATCACTCACTTAAGAAACTCAATTATATGTTGAATAACGCACAAATTATGTTCGGGTATGAAAAGCAAACAGCACAAATGCACATAGTCAGGTCTATAACTAGAAAAAAAAAAAACAATAATCATTTAGGAAAACACAAAAATAATAAGAGTTTATTTTGAAAACAGTACTATAATGTTTCATAAAAGAAAACTAAAAAACATACTGGTGGGTTGGTTATGGATAGTGCTATGTAAATTTGTTGAATCCCTTTCACCTGTGCAGTTGACCTAATTCACCAAAGGTCAAGAGGTGATACAATAAAATATTGTAAAACTGTGCATTCTTCTACTCCATTTACAAAATATATAAAAAAGTTCAGTTATGCTTATATAATTATATCTGAACTTAGATGAACATGGGATGTGAATCTTGGAAATGTAAAGGTCCCTTATCAAATTTGTATACGGTAAACTGTAACTTTTTTATTATTTAATATTTTTTAAAGTATAACCTAAAATAATATGCAACTAAATATTTCTACAACTGCCATTTAAAAAATAATAATAATAATAATAATAATAATAATAATAATAATAATAACAATAATAATAATAATAATATAATAATAAAAACAATAACAACAACAATAATAATAACAATAATATTAGCAATAATAATTACAATAATAATAACAATAATAGTAACAATAATAGTAACAATAAAAATAACAATAATAATAACAATAATAATAACAATAATAATAATAATAATAATAATAATAATAATAATTGTAATAATAATAATAATAGTAATAATAATAATAATAGTAATAATAATAATAGTAATAATAATAATAGTAGTAGTAGTAATAATAATAATAATAATAATAATAATAATAATAATAATAATAATAATAATAATTAAAATAATAAAAATAATAATAATAATAATAATAAATAATAATAATAATAATAATAATAAATAAAATAATAAAAATAATAATAATAATAACAATAATAACAATAACAATAATAACAATAACAATAATAACAATAAAAATAATAACAATAAAAATAACATAAAAATAATAACAATGATAATGATAATAATAATAATAATAAATAATAATAATAATAATAATAATAATAATAATAATAATAATAATATTAATAATAGTAATAATAATAATAATAATCATAATAGTAATCATAATAATAATAATAATAATAATAATAATAATAATAATAATAATAATAATAATAATAATAATAATAATAATAATAATAATTCTATAGTTGTTTCCATTACATCATAGCTTTAGTTATAATAAAATTCACAATTATTAAAAGTTATTAAAGCTTGAAATGCTATTGTAACTGAAAAAACTAATTTTTAATTAACAATATTGAGACTTAATTAATATTTAATCTTTTAACTAAAAGATAAACCAAGGTAGATGTAAAACTTGGAAAAAGGTTCAAACCAATATTATCGATAGTTAGACTTAATTACTTAATTATATTGTAGTTTTCTTAAATTATACATATATTAAATTAATATGATTATAAAACCATATTATCGATCGTTAGATGAGTAAAATTCACTTTAAGATATGTTACGCATATGTTTATAAGGTGGACCGGTTCACATGTTTCATGCAGTTGATCTATTTTGCTCTTAACCAAATATTTAGCTCATCCTCATTAATCCATTAAAAATTAATGTAATTTAATCCACTTACAGTACTTCATTTAACTTGACACCATCTAGAAATTACGTGGTTGGTGAAATATGAAATGATGCAATTGTTAACATTTTCAAAAGCCGCTTCAACCAACCTCTTAATTTAATATTAATTACATATTTTAATAAAACAAACACACTAATCCTCCTATATAAGTCACCCCTTTCTATCTACCTCAAACTCATAATAACTTCTTGTCCTCTCTCAACTAATCAAACGCCTATTCAAACACAATGGGCTCGTGTGGAACCTTTGCGGTCAGTGTGAAGAAGCGAGACACCATCGCGGCTGCACTGCCCGTGCAGGACCACTGGCTACCGATGTCTAACCTTGACCTACTGCTTCCGCCATTGGATGTAGGTGTATTCTTATGCTACAAGAGTTGTCTTTCTGTCCATGAAAGCATGAACACGGTCAAGAGATCACTTGCTGAGGCGCTCGCACCATTTATCCCCTCGCTGGAGAAATTGTGCAAAACAATCTTGGTGAACCCGAGTTGCTTTGTAATAACCGGGGTGTTGATTTTATTCATGCACAAGTCGATATGGAGCTTAGGAACATTGATTTTTACCATCCTGATGAATCTGTTGAGAGAAAACTTATACCGGTTAAAAAACAAGGTGTTCTTGCTGTTCAGGTATGTGATTATGAGTTGTGCTAAACGTGGTTGTGCTAAACGTACAAATCTATATTTTAACTTCTTGTGTCCCTTATTCAGTTTGTCACAACAGTAATATTTTAATATAATTTAACTCCAGAGGGGTATATATGATGAAAATCTTGAAACGGGCACGTTTAACCAACCAGAATATTAGTATGTTTTATGTGAAAATAAAGAAATCTTTCTAAGCTCATATCGCTTTCTTCCTTTACGTATTGTCTTTACAAAACACTTTGGAAAACGCACTCAACATATTGAAATTTTGTTTTTGATTGATAACGAAAATGATATTCAAATAAAATAACACTACTGTAAAATCCACTATTAAGTACGTCTGAAGCCTGTTAAAAGAATTAACAGATTTGTTATGCTAGCAAATAGCGTTTGTTAAACTCATTTCTATAAGATTTGTTTTTAATGGTTCTAGTATAATCCTACTCTATTTTTTAACTTATTTCTAATTCACACCTTACGTGAGTCTAAATCCAACACCACTTGAATGAAATACATACATCTTCACTACTAGATCACTACTAGCTAGTAGTTGTTCTCTAACAGTTAAATCACGGGCAGGTTACATAACATAACTCTTCTAAGATTAATTTTTTTTCCACAAACGGCAGAAGGTACTATATATAGGCATCAGCATAATGTTTAATAATAGGATAACATGCAAATTAAAGACGAAACTTTATAAACTAATAAAAAATTATGATCGCGAATAAAATATTCGGCAATTGCTATCTCATTACTTGTGAAGTTCGTACACTGGGATGTTATTATTTAGTTAACTAATAAATGCAAGAACTTTTTATTGTTTAGATGAACGACCTTGTAAACTTTTTAAATTTAGTCTTAGTTAAATTCATGTTTAGTACGATACTTTAACCCTTGACGAGAGACAACATTCTAACACCTAGGTGTCTGGGCACAAAAGACACATTGTTAAAAGCTCTTTTGTTCCTTTTGTTTTGTTAACTGTTAATGAAACTTTTAAACAACAATAAAAGCTATATTTTCGTTTAGTAATTTGAAAATAATATAACATGCATGGGAGGTCATAAATAGAGCATGACATGCATGCATTTAAAATAATATTCCAAAATATAGTAAAGACATACATATGTATATATCACACATGACATCTTTTAAAATCGTACATTTATTAAAAACTATAAATATCATAATCTTTCATTTTAGATGGCAAAAGTGGAATTGGTGTGTAGATCGTAATCGTAGCGTTAGTGACGAAAAGAAATTTATATAAAAAATTACCCAAAAAAGCTATGACACCTCTAGGTAAGACATGAATAAATTAAAGAATCGATTTCAAAAGTCTAAACCAACTTAAATTTTTTTTGGAAACCAATTTTATGAAATGTATATAAAAAATAACCTTCGGTCAATTAAACATAACTTTAAGATCATTTTTTACTAACGGCATCAGCAAGATGCTCAATTAAAAATGTTTAAAAGATTTAGTCAGGTTTATTTAACTTCCATCTATTAAAATCCAAAAGACCAAAGTTCTAGTACGTTTGTTTAGTCGATGAAATCAAAAACAAAAACCTAAAAGAAATTTATGGCTGCCTATAAATTATTTTGACTACTGTACATCTCATAACACAAGAAAATGACTCGGATAATATTTATTTAATTAGTGCTAGAACTCAGTATATTCCTTTTATTTTTTTCAAATGTTAATAAATAGATGGTAACTCGAATTCCGGGACGCGTCGTGTCAGTGCTAAAACTTTTTATTGTACTTGTTGTAAATCCACTAAAAAGTGGGTTAAAAGCAAAAATAATAATACTAATAAGAGTCATTCATCTCGTGCTAGTGAGGGGGTGGGGGCATTCACACTGTGAGGCCACGACATGCGTCGGCGTCAAGCGGTAACACCGTCGTTGCCCCCCTCTACGCCGTATTTTTTAATTTCTCGGCATGTTGACGACGTGAACTTTTGTGTGTGTGAGGTATAATGGTGTAATGTAGCGTGGTGTGGCAACACCGAAGCCACCAAATTTAAGTTTGTGATGTAATGTGACAAATTATTTAGTATGTAATGCAGTGTGATGTGTATTGTGTGGGCCCTCCTCCCACCCTGTCATTTAAAAACTACCAATAGAGATTAACAACCGTAGACCTTCTTATAAACCGAGGTTTTCTTTTTAATTAGTTAAATGTAACATTTGAAAAATGGATAAAATGAGGTGTCATGAATAGAGGTTGCCATGCATTCCCTATAAACTATAACTATGATAAAGATATTTTTAAATAGAAACTATCATAAATATTATGAAATATAGGACAGTTATATAAATATATAATCAAATAATGGTCTCCCTTTCACTGTTATTTTAAAAGCACAATGCACAGGTGGTTATGTGATTTTCGTAAGTATATTTACTTAACATCTGACCTTTTAAATTTGACCTCTAACTGTTTATCTTTATACGTCCTAAGTAGGTCACCGAGCTGAGCTGTGGAGGTTTGGTTATCGGATGCACATTGATCATCGAGTAGCCGATGCATACTCGATAAACACTTTCTTGACGGCGTGGGCTGAAATCGCTCAATCGAAACCAATCTCCAGTCTTCCGTCTTTCAGGCGTTCAATGCTCAACCCTAGACGCCCACCCGTCGCGAACGACATCTACAACAAGCTATTTTACCTTTATCCTCCCTCCCTCCCCCGCGGTCCTTTTACCCGCGAATCCCCTCGTAAGCCGAATATACTACATGGAGGCCAAAGATATAAGTCACCTTCAATCGAAAACAGGCTTTAACGGGAACCAGATAAAAAGCAAAACTTGTTTCATTTACTGCTTTTTTGTGGAAGATATTGCGGAGTGTGAAGATGGGCTCAACACGTGCAAAATGGGCGTTGTAGTTGATGGGAGAGAGAGGCTGGAAAATAAGGTCAATTTGATAAACTTTCGTTGTCAAGGACAATGCCATTTTCAATGCAAAACTACTTTGGAAATGTACTTACTATACCTTACGGTGAGGCGAATTCGAGTGAGCTTAAGGACATGCCACTCGGTCAAGTAGCCGAGATGGTCCACGAGTTCGTGTGTCCTACATTATCCGAGGAGCATTTTCGGGGACTCATTGATTGGTCGAGTTGCACCGACCCGAGCCAGCAGTTGCAAAGGTATATGTCAAAATGGATGAAAATGATGGTGAAGCAATAGTGGTGTCTTCAGGGCAGCGGTTTCCGGTAGAGAGCATCGACTTCGGATGGGGTAAGCCGGATTTCGGGTCGTATCACTTCCCGTGGGGCGGGCAAACCGGATACGTAATGCCAATGCCGAGCGCGGCGAAGAACGGGGATTGGATTGTTTATATGCATCTTCTTGAAAAGCATTTGGACTTGATCGAGACCAAGGGAAAGAATGTGTTTAAACCATTAACTCCATCATACCTAAACTTCTAATGGCCATAGAGTCATATATATTATCTTAACAAGCCATTGTAATACTTTTAAGTTGCGTGCATCCAATGTATCTTTTTAGTGAAACAAATATGTGTAATCAATTATCAATATTATCATTCCATATGGGATTATCTAAGGTGTGATTACCGATCCTTATTTGACCATTTATGGGATTTTCTTGAATTTTTTTTATGGAAGAGGTTGTGGTTGAGTTCAAAATAATGGAACTAACAAGTAAATAGTGCATATGATTCTAACTATTAGAATATTTATTATCATGTTCTATCTTTAAATTGTATTATTTTGCATTTATTTGTGTTATATTGCAACAATGAAGTTATAGTCAATAGTGTCATAGTGTAGTGGAGAAAGGACTAGCTAATCTTGTAAAGTTAGCTATCCAACTTAACTACTGCAAGTTTGTGGTAGAGACTTGTTAAGTTGTACTATTAAAATGAGTCTTAATAGTGAAATAGTCATTAATTGATTTGAGAAAAAATATTCTCTCTAGTTTTTTTTCCTTCTCTAAAACCGATCCTTAATAGTTTTTGTCTTTCTGGGTTCTTGAATTCATCCCATACATAGAATGTCATAGCTTTTTGTAAGATGAATAAAGCAAATACTAAAAAACGTTGGTCTTTACATTCTCTTATACTAATTATATGATATTAGAGCTTTAAAACTCTAAGTGATATCAACAATCTAAATCATTTTAGATCCAAAATCAGATGTTAAGTATACCATTATACATCGTTACGTAAGTTCACAGACATCACAAGTACTATTGTAATATATCATTTTAAATGTTGATCCGCTCAAACAGCGTGGTTAAATACATAATTGGAAAAACTTTATTGTTAAAGCTAGACATAGCCAAGCACTACTAGCAAAATGATTATAATAGTCAACATATCACTGATGATGGTACCCATCAGTAATACTAACAGATCAACGACAAATTCCTCCAAAAACAAAAAAAAAAAAAAAAAAAAAAAAAAAAAAAAAAAAAGTATAAACAATAATATACATTGATAGTCCTTTAGTAATCACTGGAGGATCAACGATGAATAGCCTGAACCAGAGAAAAGAGAGTATCAAGTACATATTATCGAGGGACAGCTGATGTCAGTATGTCGAGCTTGGTAGTTGTTTGTGGAAACGACTTTCTGATGTTTTCGCTCATTTAAAGATTAAAACTACATATACAACATCCAACACCAAAATAACTTGTTCCGAGTTAATATGACTAAATGTAACCCAAAACAACTCAATAACACATGGCACGACCAACTAAGGCTCTATTGTACTAACACCATACACATATATCTAACACCACAATCACTGTTAAGACCTAATGTAACATATGTATGGGTGTTCAAATAGCTCGCTGCTCAGAGCTTGCTCGGAAAAAGCTCGAAAAAAGTTTGCTCGAAATGGCTCGGTTTTAAACTGAGCGGGCCGAGCTGGCTCGGTATAAAATGAGCTGAACTCAGATCGTTCATGACGAACCGAGCCGGCTAGGTTTGGGCTTGGCTCAGTATAGTTTGGATATTTTACTTGTACTATATTTTATTTTTATGTATATAACATATATCATGACATTTGTTCATATGTTAAGAGTATAATATATTTATTAGCTATTTCTATTGTCAAAATATTAACTATAATGTTTGTATTGGATCGTTTCATGTGTTACTTCTATATTTATGCATATTAAAATAAATTATTTAAGCATACTTTCAATTTCTTTAATTTAAAAGTAGACTACCGGATGTATTAGTTTACGGGTTTGGTTCGTTTGGATTATATGAAGGATTTTTATTTTGCTAATCTGAACTTAGTTTTTTAAAATTATTTATATTTTATGAAACTTAATATAAATCTGCTATGAGTTATATAGTATGTTGAATTCATTTTGCAATTGATTTTTAAAATTGTGTTTATAAATTAAAACCAAGCCAAAACGAGCGAGCTGAGCTAAGATTTCTAGCTCGGTTTTAAATTCGAAACGAGCCAAATTGGCTCGGTTTAAATTCAAGTCGATTTCGAGCGGCCCTGAATCGGCTCGTAAACAGTCCTAAACACATGTTTTCTATACAAATCATTAACACATGCCAAGGCTTATTAAGGCCCATTATTGTACTAAATATCATGTAAACCTTTATATTATTAAAATAACATGTATGACTAATGTAACTATATGCAATCTAAAGCAACTCACTAAAAATGACAATGCCAATAGTGTACTAGTACATACGCTTTATAAGACCACAATGACGTGTGAAGACATAATGTGACTCAATGTTACCTAATACAACTTACAAACACATGACAAGGAGCATTAGTACACTAGTCATCATAAACACCTTTTAACACCAAAATGACTACTTATATCCTAATGTGATTCTATTAATCTAAAATAACTCACTAAACACATGACAAGACCCATTAAGGCTCATTAGTGTACTAGTCATTATACCTATATCGTTAACACCCAAAATAACTTGTTATGACTTAATGCTACTAAGTAGCCTAAAAAATCTCACTAACACATAGCAAAACTCATTGGTAACCTTAAACAACTCACTAGCATATGGTAAGGCTCATTGCTTAATAAGGTACTAACCATGTATTTAACACCAAAACAACTAATCTAAAACTAAGATATATTCATCAATAATTTAGAGGTTGCGACAGATCGGTGAGCCATGGCTAGGACCCGCCTAGTCAAGAATGGCACGCCTATACCCCATATTAGCACGGTCGTGCCAATGTAAAAACGAGCTGGCTGGGCATGACCATTCAACAAAACTGAGCTTGATCGGTCACGATTATTTTCAAAACCATACCTGGCTGGCATGTGCATGCTTATTTCAATGAACTTTCTAATGAACACATGGTATTCTTTAATGAAAACATGTGCTTGTCTATTTAGATTAAACATTTGATTTTATGGGTGTTCTAACCATATCATGTTAGAAAATCATGTGTATTAAACATTTATTCATACACTTGTATATTTTTATGTGCAGGTTGATGACATTTGACTAGGAATAATAAATACATATTTAAAATATTTATGATAAATGGACAATGTGCATACTTTCAGTATGTTTTGAGACAAAAGCATTGTGTTTGTTATAAATTCTCATATCATTGTTTATGTTAGAATTATAGAATAAATCTTTAGTTTATACTAGTATTAAGCCTCACGTTACAACAAGAGACATAAAACTATACTAAGTAGCACCAATGGCACACCACCACCAATAAACACCTACACCGAAAAGCTCATATTAAAAAAAACATATAAAACGAAAAAATAAAACCAAATGTGAAAGTAGACATAAAACATTAAACCCCGCAAACAAAAACGTAACCATATAAAACAATAAAAGGTTTTTTGGTAGTCTCTTAAAGGTCATTAAGAGGCTACCTCTTAATGGTTCATAACTTCTTAATGGTTAAGAGGTAACCTTAAGAGGTAAAACTGTACTAAGCAACACCAAGACACACCACTGCCGGTGACTATCAATACCAAAAAAAACTCGTACTAAAAAGAAATAATAAACGAAAAAATAAAACTGAACGAAAGTATACGTAAAAACGTTGAACCACGCATGCGAAACGTATAAAAATGAGAAAAGTACAACCAAACAAAAGTAGACTTAAAACGTTAAATCACGTGGGAAAACATGATAAAATATATAAAACCTAAGGCAATGCGTTGCGACGGGGTCGTTAAACGAGAAAAATAAGTGTAAAACGTTAACCGCACACAACGCTATGACTTGTTAACTCTTAAAATTTAGACCAAAACCGTAAAACGAGAAATATAAATTTAAATATAAAAAGTATAGAGGACTAAAGTTGAAAGTAAAAAAGTTAGGGCTAAATTATAAAAGATGTAAAAGTATTGGGTTAAAATAAAAAGTTAAATATTTAAAAAGGATAAAAAAAATAAATAGAACCCACTAAACACATATACAACACTCTCAAACAAAAACAACTTGATAAGCATGAGGTATCACACTCTTATACACAACCATTTGGCAATTAGTATTATTTATAATATAATTTCATACATGATATTCTTATGTTTATAATTGCTATACAACTACTCTAATCATATGACTTGAAGTAGTTATTATTTTGTTAAAGTTAATAATCTATCAAACTTCTCCTAATATTAAAAACCAATGTGAAGAAAAAATATCATGGGGGGGTTTATTGTTTTGTCCACTTGATTTTGTCTGATTTACACTGTACCCCCCCTCTCCAAGTGTCTTTATAAATAGATTTAGAGAGAAATAGATTAGTTTCTAGAGAGAGAGGCACCATTGGGGCAGTGGCTTTGCGGTGGTGGTGGGGAGTGTTGCCAACGGCGTGCTCCCTTGGGATTTTGGTACTGTTTTCGTCCTCTCTCCCATCTTTGGTTCGGGCGTGTACGACCTACTAGTGAGGGTTTTGGGGGGTTGCCGTCATGTGAGAGGGGTGGTTTGCCTCTTGGCTGTCCATTTCAGCATGGAGACCCTACTATACCTCAGTGGTGTTTCTCTTATTCGACATGCAGGCCTATTGGTTACCTGTTCAGCCGATGAGGGTCGTTAAAGATCCAATTTGCAGGACCGGTTAAAGGGTGGTCAATACAATCAGTCCATAATGAGGAGAGTTTTAGAATACTCAACAGATTAAATGGGGAATCGGGTTATGTAAGTGATACTAAGAGCACAAGTAACTGAGACAGAACTAAGAACAAAAACAGACGAATATGGTTTTTCAAGAATGTTGTATATTGCTCTCAAGTTCTATTACAAGTTGTACGAAGCATACAAAGAAATACAAGGACCTGAGATACTTTATACTATAACCTACAGCCGGTTTATGTAGAAAACAAGCTGAAATTTACCACTAGACAAATACTACATTGCTAGAAGTAAAGTATCTAAGATGAATATTATCCTAGATTAGATAGTCATGACAGGTCCATAACTTACCTAGATTAATAGTCATGACAGGTCCATAACTTACCTAATGGTAACTCTAAGTATGGTAACTCACTAAGAAAAATGATTATTAAGGACTAAATTATTAGAGACTGATCTATCAGTCACAGATACACAGTATCCAAGACTAATATATCAGTTACAAATGATATTTGAGACTGATTTTTTTATGCCTAATGCAAGTAACTGATAATCAGTCTTTAAAAATAAGACAACTTTGTAAACACTAAATTTCAGTCATAAATACGCACACGCTATAAAAAGTTTTTGGAGGGAAGTTGATAGTAACTGAATTTCTGTCCCAAATAAGATACCTAAATGATATCATTATATGAGTAACTGATAATCAGTCTAATAATAAGGTCTATATTGGAGACTGAAAATTAGTTTTTAATATTCAAAATGCATATCGAATTAAGGACTGAAATTCAATATGTAATGACTTTTGCATTGGAAAAATATTAATAAATGATTTATAATCTCTAATTATTTGATTCGAATTATATCATTTTAAGAATTTTACTTAACACTGAAAATCAGTCTTAAACATATTGTAGTTGTCGTTATTTGGAATTGATATTCAGTCTTTAAAGAAGTTTATAGATTTACTAATTGGGGAGTGATATTTAGTCTCTAATAAAGAAAATAAATTTACTATTTTAGAGTATATATTAGAGGTTACAAATCAATTATTGATATTCGTATTGTAAATTAATTCAAGGATTAACTTTTAGTCTGGAATGACTTTCACATAAGAAAAATAATTAAGTAATGATTTATTGTCTCTAATAATATGATACAATTTATATAATTTTATATAAGGTATCGAAGATTAAAATTCAGTCTTAAACATGTTATGATTGTCCTTTTATAAAATAAATATTTAGTCTCTAAAGAGGTATGTAAATCTAATAAATAGGAACTGATATTCAGACTCTAATAAAGAAAACATATTTCACTATTTTTAAAAAAACATAGTATGGATTACAAATTAGTTACTAACATCTTAAAGCAAATCAAAGTAGAAGCTTACTTTCAATTTGAAAAGACTTTTATGTAGAAAACTATAATATGACCGAAATTATATAGTTATTAAAAGGGTACCAAAAACTGAAAATCAGTCTTTAAAGTTAAAATACTTCAAAACAAAAAGATGATAAACTAATAGAAGACTATTTATGAAACCTATAAGTTGCTATTAATTACCGAAACAAAAAAATTTAATATACACTTTTCAAATCAATAGTTTGTTCAAACAGTATATGCATGAATATAAGTTTAACATAATACATAATATTCTCAAGTCAAATCCAATAAAATAACATTAAACAAATACAAAAAAAACTCGTTATCATCCAAACCAACTTGCAACAGCACCGTATCAACAATCTCTTTATGCCCGAGTAACACAAGTCTCTATAATCAGTTCTTTCGAAATTTAGCCTTATCACAAATCTGAAAACATATTATAATCAGGTTAGCTAAATCATTATATATAATGGTTAAAAGTTTAAAATCAGTAAAAAATATATAGTTTTAAATTATCGTGCATAACAGGACGTATTCATATCAACCCGTAATTCTATCTATGAAACTTAACCCCTAGATTCATATTATTTAAAGTATATTTATCTATCCTTATTTAATGTTCTTAATTTTTATTATCATAGACATATTACGAGACTCAAACGCACCCTTCCCCGTTTGAAGTGTATCACAAGTTGCATTTTAATGCTGGAAAACAAGGATGACTAAACGATGACGCACACATTCAATATGTAAGTTATAACTCTCTAGGATCATATCAACTTGATTATACTTTTAAAAATATTAATTGTTTTTCTATACCTTTAATTTTGTTAGGAGAATATTATTCGTCATAAAGAGGAGGCAGTGGCGAAGTTAACTTTAGAAGGTACTACTATAACGATGCCATGCACCACGAGCTAGAAAAGAGGCAATTCAAAACGTGTGTGCCAAGGAGAAAATTAGAAAATTTGCATGGATGGCAGGTGTTGGACCGGTGCTTAGAAAAAAGGATTTGTGGATGACATCGGAAGCTCAATCCTCTCAACAACCTTCAAGCGAGGCTGAAACTCTTCGAAATCATGTTGCTTCACTCGAAGAAGAATTGAAACAAAGGAATGAAAAGTATGATAAATTTTCGAAATTCATGAGTTCAAAGTTTCCAGATTTTGAGGGTGTTGCATCCGCAGCTGCGAGTAGTGGAGAAACCGGTTCGGAGGAGAAACTTAATGATGATGTTCGTGGCACTAACAGATTGATTTAGTATGTTAGCTAAGACATGTTTTTATTGTGTTTGGTTGTTTGATATTTTTTTGGTGTTTGGTTGTTTGTTTTTTATACGACAGTTTAATTTAGTACGTTATCTAAGACATATTTGGGGTTGATTTTAAAGACTAATCTTCCGATTCTAAATATATATATTAAAGATTGAAAAGTTAATTATAAGCTACTGATTATTAGTTTGTAAGAAATATATTTGGGACTGAAAAAGTTATTAAAACATACAGATTTTCAGTCTTCGATACATACGTTTGACACGATATAATATGGCATCTAAGATTAAAAGTCAGTCCTGAAAAAACATATTAAATACTAAAATGGTATGTTATCAAGTACTAATTATTAGTCTCTAAGGAATACGGTAGAGACTGAATGGTTTGTTATCAGGGACTAAATCTCAGTCTGTACAACGTCTTATTAAGTACTGAATTGTCATGAAACCCGGATCTAGTTAAACGTATCTGGGACAAAATCGATAAGGTTTAAGAACAGATTTTCAGTCTCCAAAGGACTATTATCAAAGACTGTTTTTTAGTCACAGATGAAAGGTATTTAAGACTAAAATAACTTGAAACAGGGGGATAAATTAAGGACCGAAATTATATGGCTTAGAGACTAAATGTTAGTCCTCATTAGTGGCACACAATTGAGACTGAAATTTAGTGACTAATTCTAGTATCTAGGACTAGGTATTTAGAACTGACTCGGGACTAGCAAAATCAGTCCCTGATATCCATTAAAGACTGATTTGAGAGTATTAGAGACTAATTTTCAGTCTTAAATACCTCTCTTTTTTGTAGTAACTATACTAACTGATAAAGGTGAACAGTGGATTAAAGTATGGTCAACTGCATGGGCGTGGGAAAGCACCACGCAGTGTATCAGAGTTGTCAGCGGATGTCAGACAACCCATACTTATATCCACTGGTTCATAGTTGATTCTTCCGAAGGTAAAATGGCTTTAAAAAAAATTCTTCCGAGGCCTATTTATACTTCGGAAGAATCAACTTCTTCCGAGTCTTCTGCAAGTCTTCATGACTTCATTCTTCGGAAGACTTTTTCTTGGATCTTCTAAGTGTGAAAGCTTCGGAAGGAGAACTATTTGGTCTTGGAAGACTTGGTTCTACCTTCGGAAGTTCTTCATATACTTTGGAAGGAAAACTATATAGTCTCGGAAGACTTAGTTTTCCTTCGGAAGTTCTTCATACTTAAGCTTTGGAAGATCTTCACTTTGTCTTCGGAAGAATAGTTTTATCTTCAGAAATCTTCTTCAATTGTACTTCTAAGTGTTGTTTTGGTTGCACCAGCCTCATATGACCCAACACAATTGGACCCATGTTTTTTAGCGGATGGCCTTTTTGAACAAATATGTGAGATATGTTTGCTTTCTGGTGGTGTACTCTAGTAGCACTTGTGCATATGGTTGTCTGATATCGATTAATTGCTCAATGACGATGGCCCTAGGCACATGTCGGCATTCGAGAGCTCAAAGCCACAAACACTGAAACCCTTGATTCTTTCATGGTTTTCATGACTTTTTAGAATGCTTTCATTCTATATCATCGATGATGATGGGTGTGGATTCATCTGAGATACAAATCTGTTATTTCTTTGTTGCTTTTTAAACATAAAGAATACATACGACTATAGATCACGATTGATTGAATGATTTAATTGGATTTGGTTGTGACTGTGATGCTAAGGAAGTTTAGGTCTTCGTTGTTTTGACGTGGCATTCGTCTAGGGTGCAGCCACAGCGAGGTCTCCTTTCTGAGTCTCCAAGCACACTAACTGACTGTCATTGGTGGTCTGTGTTGGTTTGTTGTTATGTTGATCACGTTAATCTATTTGTATGTATACTTGGTTCTATGCGGTAGCGTTAGTCTATTATGTTGACCATGTTAAGTTGTTGGCTTGGTGATGATGTGCATCTTAGTGTTATTTTTGTTTCACATCTAGGCGATGATGATGAAATTATAAATTTTGTGTTTATTGTTTTGGTGTGGTAAACGGTCGTTTGCAACCACAATAAAACGTCATTTTTGAGCCTTCAAAAACGTTAAAACAGATTTAATCTCGCCGCAAAACAGCGGGTGGAATACAACTAGTAATCATTTAAACACAAGAATCTTTAACACTCAAAATTTAAATATACTACTTATCAAAAATCCATCTTTTGATTTAGAAGTAATTTCAACCATCATTAAATGGTTCTTCTCACATTAATATTAAAAGTGAATTGTCGTTTTTCTCCACGTGGTTTAATCACATTTGTCATTTTCATTTGAAAAAGTTTTTTTTTGGCATCCGGCTCCTCAAGATTTTAAAAAATTATCATTTTAATCCAAAAAAGTTAACTTCGTTAATGTAAAATGTTAAACCATCTATCATTAAAAGGAGTAGTTATGTAAGTTTGCATATAAATACAAAATCCTAATTTATGTTAATGCATTAATGTTAAAATTCCATTAACGTGTTATTATTCCATTCACGAAACTTAAATAGGACATTTATCTTCAAACCTTCCATCATGACTGAATCACGAGATTGCCAGCTTTGTAAGTGGAGAAGGAGAACGGATCATGATTTTTGTGGCGGTCGGGAACTCATTGCGAAGGGTTTGTATAATAGAGATCATCACCACTAGTCGTCATCTCTCCTATATTGTGATTCAATTCTATTCGATTATGATTAATTAATTAAGAGATTTTGTTTTGTAGTTTAAAGGATAATTTTGTCAATCTACATTTTTAACAATTTAACTTAACATAGTTAACTTTTTAAAACTAACATAGTTAACTTTTTTAGATGAAAATAATAATTTTTAAAGTTTGAGGAGCCAGATGCTAAAAAAATATTATTTGCATGAAAATAACAAATAAGACTAAACGATAAAAAGAAAAACAACAATTCATTTTTAATACTATCTGCATAATTGTTTATTACTTTATTAAGTTATTTGTTATCATATTTTTTCCCTATATTTCGGAAATAGGAGAAAGAATCTCCCGCATGAAAAATAACACGTAAGGAGACAAGTACGTTTAAATTAGTGTCTTGACAGGTGGAGCTTAGATCTAATTATTTTTTAGTTTATGTTTAAATTGTTAGGTATGGAAATTTGACAAATATGAATTTTACGATGACTCATATAGTCATATTTTAATAGTACGAGTTTTTGTTTCTGATAGGAGGTTAAATACTTGATAAAGAAATTAGATCAATTTGTCCAAGATACAACATACTTTACTAATTAATGACATATTATTCTATAAAGTTAGACTAAGAGTAATTGCCAAGAACGTGTTTAAATACGATACAAATTTAATCAATTTAATCAAGTTATACACTTTTATTGTGTACTCGAAATAATACATATGGTAATATAAAATCCAAAATGATAATAATTGCCGTTTAGAGAAATCTTTATTAAGGTGTGTATCAGCGATAAGTAAATGTTTTGTTTATAGTAAATGACATCTTTAAGTACATGTAGAGTAGGTATATTATATGTATTTGGGATAGAATCAATATATAGTTAGTAAATTTTATGTGGAATATACACGTAAGTGTAAATCTAGGTCTATGTGGTTATTCAATACAAGTGATTTTACGTTTTATTTGTCTGCATATAATCTACTAATTTTTAACTAGTTTTTCATGCTTGAACTAGTAGATTTGATGAAACTGATCGAAGACTTAGTCTTAATGCTATCAAATTGGACATCAAACTACATGAAGTATTATATAGGACTATAAGAGAACACAAAATCCTGTTTTTAATAAACAATGGGATATTGACCTTCTCTTTTGGTGTCTCCGATTTCTTGCATTTGATTTTTATGAATATCGCAAGCATGTCATGGCATTATTTAATTTCACTCTTGTCTAAAAGCCGAAGCCTCCTTATTAATGGTGATTCTTGATGTTGGGGTTAAAGGCAGTGATGAAATAATGTTTATTGCATTACCGTCCTTAAGGTATAATAACTACCATTTTTTATGATTCTGAAAATATTTACTAAAATTGGTGGTTTTTTGAAAAAAGAAATTCTCACTTCTAATTGTATTGGATAAAAAACTTTTTTTATTTAAAAAATAATCATTAAGAAAGCAAAAGTAAGATGTGGTAAAACTTTTTTTCTAACTAAAAATTTTGAAGCCTTTTTTGTTCTAAAAATTTGACGTTTGCAAAAAATTTGAAGTTTTTTTTTTCTAAAAATATGACTAACAAAAACATTTGACGTCTGGCACTAAATTTAGTTTACAATTCTTTTGCTAACAGTAAGACTTTTCTTTCATTTTTATATGTATTTAATAATTCAATTTGTTTTATTAATCGGATTATTTTCTAATGTCTTAACTAACTTAATTATTAAATAATTTTAATAATTTAATATCTTTTGGCTATAAAGAACCCTTTACAATTAAAAAAAGTTTTAATTTATTTCAAGATATTCATAGATTTTGTTAAGAGTTGGGGTATAAATGCTATTTGATATAAAGTTTCTATACTTAATTTTGATTTCGTTAGTTTAATTTAAAATATTACTTCTAAGATAAGTAGTTATTTTAAGTTTATTTTGAGTTTAAAAAAAGAGTTTTTTTTCCAAATAGGAATAGGAGTGATGAAAAAAAAAAAAAAAAAACACCTATTATGATAAATATTTTTTAAATCACCTATTTTGATAAATAATTTTTCTACTGACACTGTTTTAGAAAATCACTCCATTGCAAGGAAGATCTTGATGAAAATAATGAATGATGTGTTATAGATTGTTGTGCGTCGTTTACAGAAGCTCGTCTTTCTATTAATATTAAGGATAAACTTCAGGAAACTAATGTATATCCTTAGTGCATTTTGCTTTATCGAGTAATAACATTATCATGGGTGACTTGATAAAGATCATATGCCCTTAGTACTCTCTCACCTAGAATTATCCATGACGAATAGGTTGTTATAGAAGTTGGGTCAATGTAGTGACAAGCTACCTTGCTCACTAATTATTATCGCTACTGTATTTTTTTGTTTTTTTAACTTGCTCTTGCTTTCGTTACTCGCTAACTTCTTGTTTCTTGCTTGCATTTTCGCTTTAAACTAGTTATTATTTCTTTATTGCTATCATTTTTTCTTTTTTTTTGTTGATCTTGTTGTATGCTTCCTAAACTTGCTAACTTTGTTGCTTTATCTTGATGTTTTCTTGCTTGAACTTGTTGAGTTTTTTTATGTTTTATTTTTTGCAAACCTTTTTTTGTTTAACAGATTTCAAACTCACCCACTTCTTCATGCTTATAACTTGCTTTTGGATAGATCAAATTAATCATAACTTGTTACGTGTTGTACGTCAAAATGGACTGTTGCTCTTGATCTTTCAAATTCTGCGTTTGGTTAGTCGAAGTTTGCTTCTTTGCTTCTTGAATAGATCGCGGGAAAGGTCTAGATGTGATGATGCTTGCTTGTTTTGAACACCCAAGGTGAGAGCGTAGGATCTTTGATACCAATTGAAGCCTAGAACATACCAATTGTACCAATATAATTCATGACCAGGAAGGGAAGAAAAAGATGATTTTGATTAGCCATGATGACCTACTCTTTTTATTAAACTGAAATTCAAGTGTTTTGATTACAACTTTGCGACCCATTAAATAAACCACAAAATCAATCTTAAACTGACTCAAACTTCGTAGTAGATAAACCTAAAACTAACCAATAAGTATCTTTTGACTTATTACATAAATATCTTCTATACATAACAAGTAAAAACTTGGGAAACAATTGTAACTATATAAAAAAATTAAGACACCTAATAAAACTTCTTAAGCATTATGTACAACTGTTTTATCAATGGGTGAGGTTATTCTGCAAAGTGTATTTTTGTTACAAAGTGTGAGAAGACACAATGAGACTGAAAAAGTCACAAAAAAATTATATCTCACAATCTAAATTGAATTTCAAAAGAGTACTTCGGAGTCTCTATTACTTTCGTCGTCCTCCTTCAGAAAAAAATAAAAAAAATTTCATTGTGTTTTTATGACACAATGACGTCATTGTGTCTTTCATAATGACACAATAACGTCATTGTGTCATTAAATGACACAATAAAAAAACATTAATTTTTTTTATTTTTTTTATTTTTCGTTTATTTTTTTTTCTTAGTGAGGACGGCTAGGGGAACAAAAGCTCAGAATTACTTTTTTAAAATTCGATTTAGATTGTGAGATATAATTTTTTGTGACTTTTTTTGACTTATTATGTCTTCTCACACTTTGTAACAAAAATACACTTTGTATTTGAACATCTTTCTTACGAAATCATTCCTATTTTGCCTCTCATTTAATAAACTTTCTTTAATTAATACATTATTTAATAATGTAAAATTATTTAATTCACTACGTTATATATTATATTATTTATAATACTTTAAGTTAACATTTAAATTTATTAAGAAGTATTATCTTTTTTTTTTTTGACTAACAAATTACCATGCTCCTACTTTTAAATTACTCCATACTACATCATGTTCGTGTTTAAATCAAGGACCTCCTATCTCCTCTTTAAGAGGTAAATCCTCTTTATCTTATTTGAATACTTTACTAATATAATTACTAAATGTTTCTATAATAATAATAATAATAATAATAATAATAATAATAATAATAATAATAATAATAATAATAATAATAATAATAATAATAATAATAATAATAATAATAATAATAATATATAATAATAATAATAATAATAATAATAATAATAATAATAATAATAATAATAATAATAATAATAATAATAATAATAATAATAATAAAATTTATAAATAAGTATTATCTTATTTGAAACTTACCTATAAAATTACTAAATATTTTTATAATAATGATGATAATAATAATCTATATCTATATTATCTATATTTATACTATTATATAAAGCATTTGTTGATGACACACTTGTAATTTTACTCAAAATCCAAGAAACATAATATAACTTTAAAAACATAAGGTACAAATGTTATATACAATAATTCCTAGTTTGCTCATATTAAAAAGTTTTCTCCCAATTAATACATTATTTAATATATTTATTTTTAAGTATTATCTTATTTATAATATTTTAAATTAATATTAAACTATATACATTTATTATTTATATTTTTAACTTAATACTATTTGATTTAATTATTATTTTATTCAAACACTTACGTATATAATCAATAAATATTTAAATAGTTACAATAATAAAACCCAAATATATCAACATTTAAGATAAGTTGAAAAATAGGCTCGATAATACCTACCACATCATTATATATATAAAATAAAAAAATTATGGAAGCCTTTCTGTTGCACTTTGAAACTTCGTTTCTTGACCCCTTCAATGACTTGTTTTATCATGTAAGCTTCCAAATTCCTTGTTTTTCCTACAAAATCACTTCGAACTCATAGACAACCTATTCAACTCAATCACATGTATATAAACGAATAATCATACGTAATATTTGACGTTTAAACACTTAAAATCTCATTCCAACGCACACACATCACATCCCCACACTTAAGCTTTGCTTGCTCTCAAGCAAATCTAATTCAAAACATTTAACAACATTATAAACCAAAATCCCTTGCACGCCTTAGCGATAGTCCAAAGTCATGCCCATTCCAGAATTGCAATAATCATATTTGGCTAGCAAGTAAAGCATGTTACATTTAATTCAAAATAGAATCCGACTAATTAAACCTAACAAGCTTCCGGCTTTTATTGTCATGCAAAACACCCCTCACCATCTGTCACTCATCTCAGTTTATTTCTGGATCGGTGAAAATTACACCAATATATCACTCAAAGGTCCACATATAAAACTTTGTTATCATATGCTTGGGTGACAATCAAACTTCCACGATAATAAATTGACAATGCACACATCAAAAGGACTTACGGGTTTTAGGCTTAGGTTAAGGTATGAATGATTGGCTGTGAGTGGCTAAAATATAAATTTAGGCAATACCAACTGTTAACATTTCTATTGACATAACTATCACTCGAACAAAGCAAACGCATGGGTGCATATTTACCCCATAACCAACAATCTGTATTATTCTTTTCTCTCCTTTTTTTTTGATATTTTATTTTATTTTATTTATTTATTTATTTATTTTTATTATTTTTTTTTATCTTTAGCATAAATCAAATACTGTAGCTAATATGAATGTTCAACAGTGGTAACTGAGTCACGTTGGGTAAATTTTGATTTGGGTTTTAATGATATGGGTTTGTCAAAATGAACAGTTTAAAGCTCGAAAGTGGCTACTAATGGAAATTTTAGGTAAACTGATGCATCACAAGTAATGGTGTTAAAAGAGAAGGGAATCCTAGATTGCCTCTATCATCTATGTGCATTTATCAAATTCACCGTCTTGGTATGTATCAAATCACACAAGTTCTAAAACAAAGAATCATATGGCCTACACTCAACAATTGAAACACTTTTTATATGAACTAACAATCTAGTAAGCTTCAAAATCTCACCAAGTAGGAATTAGGGTTACCGGCGTATGCATGCTTTTATTACACCATTAGCCTGTTAACCCTAACTAAACAGTTCTTAATTTTTTTGTAAAACCTTGCTAACATAATTATTTTTGCTACCATAGAATTAGGCCATGACTAAGGACCCTTACATCAAACATGACAAGAATCAATTGGTATGCTTGTTGTTTTCATGTTCGATAATAAAAATTTTCAACTCTTGCCTCACCTCATCCCCACACTTGGGATACATTGTCCCTAATGTATGGTGTTGAGGTTAAGTGTGTGATTTTTTCTTTGCTTTGCACATCAGTTTATTCAATTAATCAACACAAATGACTTTTCCAACCCAAACCGACCCGAATAAAAATATAACCACAACCAAAATAAACTACTTAAATAGACACATCAAACATAAAACATAAAAATTAACTTCGGGTTGCCTCCCGATTAGCGCTAAGTTTTAGGTCTTCAGCCAGACCATACCTGCGACCACTCATGGTGGTCGAGTAGGATGCTTGACTCCGGTATTCTTCAAGTGATTCGGCAGTTCTTCAACTATAACGCATTGTGGCCCAAATATTAATGCATCAACTCTGTCTTTTATAGGATCAAGTGGATCGCCAACATTTTTCTTCATTTTAGGTTTCTTATATTTTGTTTCCATCTTAATAATTCGCCTTTTTTTTCTTTTAAATCCACTATTTTCTTCAAGTCCACATGCTTATTCCTATCATACTCAAAATCATTCTCAAAAGTGGTGTTCATGCTTACATGTGAAGTATAAGTAGGAACACACACGTTAGTCATATCTGCCACAAAAACTTTATCATTAACAAAATAATTAATCGACTTGGAAAATACATTAAAACGTAACTTACGAGTTTCGTAAGTCATGTCAATTGTTCCATCCCGACAATTGATTTGAGCATTGACAGTTGCTAAAAATGGTCGACCCAATATGACATTCGGATGCTCATTTGTCCTCATTGGTGCATAATCGAGCACCATAAAGTCCACAGGGTAGTAAAATTCTTCCAACTTGATTATAACATTCTTTACCATCCCCCGATGACATTTTTGAGTCAAGTCAGCTAACACCACAGTGGTGTCAAATTTCTCTAAAGGACCGAAGTCATACTGATCATATAACATACCTGGTAAGATACTAACAGTTGCTTCATAATCCAAAAGTGCTCTTTTTATCTTCAACTTCCCTACCTTGATTGGAATGATGGGTGCACCTGGGTCACTCTCTTCCATCGTATCGGCTTTCTCTTCCTTATCTGTAACTTGTTGTGAAAAAGAAGTAAAGTCATTATCAATAATTTTAGAGTCAGGAAGGATACTAACCGAATTGATGTGACCAGTTCTCATGTTTTCTGTGTTGGTTCCTTGATGTTGAGGATTGACCGTGGTATCATTTAGTAGCTTTCCATGGTTTCTTTTAATTTGAGCCACATCCTCTGCAAGTTGACCCACTTGTTTATTTAAGGCTTCATAAGCCTTGTCCCTAATTTCATTTTCTCTCTTGTTCTTTTTCATATTCTCTTTCATCATGGTCATCAAAGCATCCAACTTTGCATTTGTAGACTCTTCACCACCAAGTTGTCCCGATTGAGAATTACTTTGATAGTTACGTGATGAACTACCTTGTTGATCCCTATGATTGTAGTTTCTTTGATTGTTTCCTTGAGAATATAAAGTTCTCTGATAACCACTTTGATTATAATTCCTTTGTTCTCGGTTCTGATAAGCTTGACCACCTTGACTATTACCTTGAAAATTAGGGTTCATCTGGTTTGAAGCTTTTCCATACTGAAAGTGTGGATGATTTCTCAAACTAGGGTGATAAGTATTGAAGTTCATATCAAACTGTTTTCTCTCTCCATATACTTGATTCACCTCTTCATGTTGACCTAAAAGCAACGGACACTTTGCACTTGCATGCCCTAAGTCACCACATTCATTGCATACATTAAATCCAATTGAAGCTACATCTTTAGTCCCCGCATGTCCTAACTTGGCCAATTGTCTTTCCAAAGATGCAATTCTTTCTTTACTCTTATAATCAATGGTGGTTGACCTTGCCGGAGCGGGCTTTGACCGTCTGCTAGCCGAAGCTTGAGCTTTGGAATTCTTGCACATTCATTCTAGGAATTCCCAATCCATATCTTCATAATTAGATAAGAATGTTCCATTACTTATAGAATACAAGTATTTCCTTTCTTCCGGTGTTAGTCCATCTGAAAATGCCTTAATCAATTCCCACCTTTCAATACCATGATGAGGACACATGCGGATCAATTCCTTGAATTTTGTAATTGCCTCATGAAATTGCTCACCTACTTGTTGAAAAGATCGAATGGCCTCTCTTGCATCACTTGTCTTTCCCATAGAATAATATTCTTCAAGGAAAACCCTTTGCATCTCTTGCCAAGTATGAATACTGTTGTCAGGCAAAGTGAGGAACCATTGCTTAGCTTTGTCTTTCAAAGTGAATTGAAACAATCGCAACCTCACTTCATCTTGTGTGAAGTGATTCCCACCAATAGTGCTACATATTGCATCAAATTCAGCAAGATGCACATATGGTTCTTCTGTTGCAGTACCTCTAAATGCAGGAAGAATAGTGAGATAATGAGGGCGTACATCAAAAGCTCTTCCTCTACGATTTGGAGGTGCGATGGGATTTGGATTTTCAGAAATAGCCGGTCTAAAATGATCCACACCTTGTACTTGAGCTCTTTGAGGTCTTCTTGGCTGATTGACGTTATTATTAACCCTACCCCTTTGTTGATTGATAGGTGGTGCATTCCACTCATGTTGATCATTCCCCCAATTGTTATTTCCATTTTGTCAATCACCTCCACCAAAATTTCCATTCCAAGCATCATAATTTGCACCGTTATAGGGTTCTTCATTGTTATCCCATTCATCTTCATAATTCTCATCACCCGTGTGAACACTATGCATGCTTACATGATCAAAGTCGTCTCCTTGATTGAGGTTATTTTGATTCATATTATTGTTGGGAGGTGGTTGATTTAGGTTGTTGTTGCGGTTGTTATTTGGTGGTGGGGGTGGATTTGGGTTTTGGTGTTGGTTATTGGGATGAGGGTTTGGATTTTGAGGTGGTTGGTTGTTTGTATTATCCATGTTAGTTGAATCAAACAAACTATTAGCTGCTTGATCAATGGCTTGTGAAATTGATGTAGTTGGTAACCCTGATCGATGCAAGACACGATTATACCTTGCTGATTTCTCTATCTCTGGATCGAACACTAGCGGTGATTTCCTGCCCGAATATCGAGTCTGCATGCAATCTGTCACCTGCACACTGAAAATACCAAGCGTAACACAAAAATAAAAACAATTAAAATAAGACAAGCAACAATTTTTTTTAAACAAATAAAATAACAAAACACCAAGCGCACCGATTCCCCGGCAACGGCGCCATTTTGATGACCTGTCGTTGGGGTCATGCAAAAACCTAATCAACCTAGGTAGCTAGGGTAAGTCAAGTATCGTATCCACGGGGAGCATGTGGTTAGTGTTACACGATTCGTTTGATTATTTAATTAAGTTACTTAACTAAAACTAAATTATTGAACTACTTATACTATTGCCTCTTGGCTATGAAAATTGGATTTTGAAATAATTAAAAAGTGAACTAGGAAAATAAATTGCAAATAATAAAAATTGATTAAGAAGACAATTATGAGAAATAGTAATCCACCCCGGGATCAAGGATTGGTTTTCGGTAATTGTTTAGTCCAAATTGGTGGAAAATCCTTAACGGGGATTCTATGCGTGTAATGATTAAGTGATATCGATAATCAAGACTTAATAGGTCTTAATACACAATGCCAATTCGATTAGAAACCAAAACTTACAATCATATAATTTCCGAAAGATTAGATGATATTCAAGTCAAAGTTTACCACCAAAACACAAGTTAAACTTATGAAAGAACTTAAATGGTTCTAAAGTTTAATCCCAATAAAGTTAAACATAAACAAAAACCAATCACACAAAACCTAATACCCGAAATAGATCACGAGAAGATTAATCGCTCATCGTTCTTGAATAATCTTCAAAACCGTTGTTGATTTGCATTCCGGATGATTGTATCTTGTTTTTGAGAGTTGGAATGATGAATTTTAGGCCTAGAAACTCCCAAAATTCGTGTCAAATCGATTTAGGTCGAATGGGGGGCAAGTGGTGGCTGAAACATAATAAAAACGCGATTTTATAGGTTTTCAAAAATTGTCCTGGCGTAGCCTACGCCAGCCAGCGTAGCCTACGCTGGAACCCTTTCTGCTGATTTTTTTCTTGAGCTGGCGTAGCCTACGGTGTCTACAGTAGACTACGGTGGAAGCCTTTCTGCTGCACTTTGAAACTTCGTTTCTTGACCCCTCCAATGACTTGTTTTATCATGTAAGCTTCCAAATTCCTTGTTTTTCCTACAAAATCACTTCCAACTCATAGTCAACATATTCAACTCAATCACATGCATATAAACGAATAATCATACGTAATATTTGACGTTTAAACACTTAAAATCTCATTCCAACGCACACACATCATGAAGATGTAGGTACTTCTTGATATTACAATAATAATTTTCTTTTTCATCAAACTGATAAAAACCCTGCTTTGGTTTTTTATAATCTTACATTTAGAACTTTAAGGATTTTTTGAAACTAACCACAACACTTTTTATCTCTTTATTTTTTCTTTTCCAAATTGATACCTACTTATTTTATTTTATTTTTATAATTTTATATTTAAGCCTTAAAGTTATGTTAAATTTACATTTAATCAACTATAAACTTATACTTAAACTTTCGAGTTATATCAAAATTTATTTTAATCAATTTACAATGGAGTTTGTTTTGCATGTAATCTCTTTTGGATGGTTAGTACTAACGTATAAATCATCTGAATTAAATATTTTAACTTTTATAATCTCCGCTGCATAACACGGGTCACACCCACTAATAATATCTATAATATCTTCCTTTACCGTTAAGCAAGTTCTAACTTTTTTTTTCCTTCAACTTTTGAAGCTTTAAGAACAAAGATTCCCTAAATGATAGGAAATCTAAAATACCCGTCTTACTTTTATGTTAGATTTAGTATGCTATAGAGCATCCAAAATGGATTTTCTATTTTTATCCATATAATTACACTAAAATTTACTATTTTTTCACTCTTTTTTTCAATTAAATAATACTTTTATATACATTTATCATTACATTTCTTCTCTCCTACACTTACAATTACTTTCAAAAATATTAAAATATTTGTAAGGACTAAACAGTGATTCCCCAAATGTACAAATTAACAGTAAATTTTCTTTTTTTTCAATTTATAACTATTTACAATTATTCCCTATAATATAGGAAACACACTCATATATTTATAAGGAATTCTCTGTTAGCATTCACATCCTCATCTTTATATTTATACTAAAAACTTTACTTTTTCTTTTTTACTTTCAATTAAATAATATTATTTTATATCATTATTATTACATTTATCTCTACTACACTCATAATTACTTTTAATAATATTAAAAAAAATTATAAAGATTATATCATGTTTTTTTAAATATAAAAAAACACGATACGATCATCATAAATTTTTTAATACAACCACTCGTAATCATTACTCACGAGTTAAACACTCACATAAATAACAGCAAATAAAAATACAAGTCATCTCTTCACTAATCTGTCAGAGAAGATCTGATTTGTAGAGGTTGAAATGTGGACAGTAGTCAATAACTCAACACTGACACTTTTTCCCCTTGAAACATACAACAAAATAAAAATAATGATGGTAAGAAAACACATGTAAATATTTTCAAAATATAACCAATTACAGTTAATTTGGGGTCATCTTTCGTACCCGAGAATTCTAGTCCATCTTAAATAAAAAAGTTGTAAAATTAAGAGTTTAGGAGACTTTAAATTATCCCAAAAGGAAACCTCCAAAAATAAACAAACAAAAGTTGTAATAAATGAAACAACTTGCTCTTCATTTTTGGTTGCGATAATGGGATCTGCTAAACTATAGTTTAAGATGCAGCATTCGTAATCTTGTTGCTATTGTGAAATTGACACAAGCAAGTGAAAAAAATTCGGATACGCTAAATGCCTATATAGAGGCGCTTAGCTAAGCCCCCTCGTCCCGATGTTTCAACAACCCCACTCTCCCACCTCACCGCTAACGAACTTCAAAAACTGTATTATTGTGGTACCTTAACTGTATTCTAGCAGAAAGTACTACTCATTGCCACAATATATACTGTAACATTCAATAATAATCTTTTATTTGCTAGAATGTGTCACTAGCTGATGAAAAGTTTTGAATTTTTTATTTCATAAGACTAAAAAAATAATTCTTGATTCAGGCTTTGACTGTTAATTTACTTTAATTACTATTGTAAAGCTAATCTTTGTGAACTTTATGCAGATTTTTAGCTTTTGGGTGTATCAGAATTCTTCCAGCACTAGAAGGGTTGTGTATTACAAACGAACGACATTTTTGACACCATTTCCTATCCGTAAATTCGACATTAGTTATGTTTTCTTTTATTTTAACTATTTTTAAATATATATTAACAAGTTTTAAAACGATTATAATAAAAGAGAGTAAGTAGAATTCATCAATTTAACTATGTAATAGCTTGATCAGTGGGGTAAGCGGGTGGTTAAAAGCAATGATTTGAAGTTCGTATTGGTTCGGCTGATTTGACCGGGAATCGAAGGGAGACCGATCCGAGCAGCCCCAGTTTGTTTTCTATAGGTTCGACCGGCCAGTTCGTCCCGATTCGATGGTCGGACCGGATTTCATGTTTTTTCTTTCTTTTTTTTAAAATTTTTTTATTATTTTAATAAGTTTAACGAATAAGTTGAATGAAAAATAGAGTGTTGAAAATAATATTATGTTGAGTTAAATATATAACTATAAAATAAACATATAAAATACTTATATTAAATCATATATATAATTATATTATATATATAATAATATATAATTATGACATCATCCTGTTTTTTAATCAGAAACCAATGAAACGTCTGGTTTATGGTAAAGTACGATTTCAAAAATACCAATTAAAACAAGCTTCTTATGTAAAAATATTTTTGAATAACTAGTTAGCTTAAACGGTACCGATTGATTCTTAGTCTAATCAGACTGTCATCAAGGATTTCAACAACAGTTATCCTCACCGCTGTTAGAGGATCTCCATTGGCATGAGTTTGGAGAAATATCTTTACTTTAAAGTCACGCATATAACACACCATGGTCACATGGTTCTCATCACACACGTAGTCGGCACCACCGTCGTCGTCTTTGAAGCTATGAGCTCTGATCAGAACGACTGACTTCGATTATTCCTCTCATCGATTTTCAGTTCTGCTCATTATATTCAAGGTATGCTGTTAGCAGCTAGCAGTAGTATAGTGATTTTTTAGTATAGTGGTTTTCATATTTTCTGAATGAATTATGTGATGTGTCTTGTGACCTTCAACGGTTAACCGAACAAAAACAACTGCAGGTTTTGACTCTGAAAAATCGAGGTTTTATAGTTTGTTGGTTTAGCAATGCGAGCTTAATTGTTGATTGCTGTGAATTTTGTGTGGCTATGATGAACTGATGATGATCGAGTTATTAAACTGTGTCGGAGGAAGAAATGATTTAGGGGTATTTTGCATACGGCCAATAAACTAGACTAGATGTATTGGGGCGATTGTGCTGTGTATTCTACTCCAAATATTGTGAAATAGTTAGATTGTGTATCACTTTTCTTTTATAAGTTGAAATGAGAAGATGACAAACTCTTTGATGCATATCTCCTCCAAAGGTGGTTGATAACTGAAACTATCTCCAATTGGAATGATAGCGTCGCATTTGATTTCTCAATCTAAACCTACAAGTGGTGGCATAGATGTAAGCACATGATTGTTTGAATCCTGTATCAAGTGGTTTTTTGCCATAAAATGATGTTTCAATCTATACTTTTGAGACTGTAGCAAGGTTATGCCATAGGGTTCAACCTAACTTAGCCTAAAACATGTCTAAAACCTAAAAATGGTATTATTATACTATGCTTCTTGCTTAAAGAAGCACTTGCTTTTTAAGTGCCTTGCTCCTAGCCCAAGTATTAGAGATATTACACATGCTCTTGAATTTGTTAGAGTTAGTTACAATTTAGTTCAGTGCATATTCTTCTAGATGCTTCATTCTCTCTTATATATATTGTACATATGTTCACTTTGGAGTAAAATAGAAACAATATCTTGAGAGTTCTTCGTTGTTTTACCATGGCTCACCCTTTACGCCTTGTCCCTTAAACAACTATGGTTTTTCAATCTACATTTTTGACACTGTAGCGAGGTTATGCCAAAGGATTCCCATTGCTGGATGCTTACTGCATTTAGATGGCCAGGATATATTGAGAGTACAACCCAATTTGTGTTATTGCAGTGTTGGTTACGGAGGGTTCCCAATCATGTCAGGTTGAATTTTCTGATGAAATGCGCATTATGTAGTCTTTTTCGAAACATGTACAATTACTTACTCTCACATGAAGCCATAATTTCCAACTTTATCAACATTAATCAGGGATGCCTAGATAGGATTATAACGTACACCGTTGTAATTTAATTACTACAAGTTGTAATTTAATTACTATAAGAACTAATCTAAGGATCATAAAGATGATTGAAGCACTAAGTTAACACGTAGCTCTTGAATTCGTTGCGGCTAATGTGGTTTTAGACCTTCTAATACACTCCATATTCATGGATTGATATGCTGTTTAGCGGAAATGGTTTGCAGACATGGAATGTCACTTTTTAACTTTGTTTTATAAAGTTTGCATTGAAATTAATCAATGCAAGTCGAGATGCATATAAGTATTGGTTTCCTGTTAACGGGACATAAATACTAAAATCCCATATCAGGCGTTGAATTGACAAGGTTAGTTCCCCTACAGAACATGAACTATGAATGGGGTTAACGAACTGTGTCAGATGAATATTTCAATGTGGAAAGGCTATAAATATGTTTAAAGTAGATCAAGAACAGTGTATAAATGGGATTGAGGAGCCAAAAGTGGCTAATTTAGGACTCTAGGGGGATTAAATAACAGAAAAAGGCACTTCTAAAGCAAACCACGAATAATAGTAAATATTATCAACGATTCTAGCTACAATGGGACTTCAGTTGTTCTGAATTCTTGTTTTCTTTACCTCTGTTTGCTTACATGAGATTGAACTGTGCAGATGTCAGATCAGACAACTACATATACATTAGATGAAGCACTTGTAGCCGTTGGATTTGGCAAGTTTCAAGGATGGTTAATTGTTTATGCAGGTCTTGGTTCCATTGCTGAAGCAATGGAGGTGATGATTCTTTCTTTTATTGGACCATCAGTTAGGTCTGAGTGGAATTTATCATCTACTGAAGAAAGCCTAATAACAACTGTGGTTTTTGCTGGTATGCTTATTGGTGCATATTCATGGGGCTTCATCTCAGATAACTTTGGAAGGAGGTAACAAAAATATTAAAAAAAATAAATAGGAGAAAGATGGCCTTCTGAGTATCGTTTTTCTTTCTTATAATAATTCAACTATTACCGGTGATAATGACAACTGGTTACCTGTATTTTTCTTCACTAGAAAAGGTCTTCTGAGTATTGCTATTGTGACTAGTGGAGCTTCAGTTTTAAGTGCCTTCTCTCCAAACTATATTTCACTAGTCATTCTTCGTTGCATAGGAGGCATCGGTCTAGGTGGCGGACCCACTTATAATTCTTGGTTTTTGGAATTTGTTCCTGCTCCAAGCAGAGGCATTTGGATGGTTATTTTTTCAACTTTTTGGACAGTAGGAACAATTGTAGAGGCTTCTCTTGCTTGGGTATATATCACTTGCCCATCTTTTTTTTTTTTCAGCATGGAATTTTTATAAAACTTATCTCTAGCGTTATGTGAACGTGAAATATTATGTTATAACATTTATTCACTTTTATTTATTTAGATCGTTATGCCCCGTTATGGTTGGAGGTGGTTGCTAGCAATATCTTCTATTCCTGCTGTGGCTGCTCTCATGTTTTATGAACTTGTACCTGAATCTCCAAGATATCTATGTTTGAAAGGTAAAACAAAGGAAGCTTATAATATACTGAAACGAGCATCAGTGGTCAACCGAAGTCAACTTCCTTCTGGGACCCTTCTTTCTGATCAAATTACCTGTTCTGATGAAGATCAAATTACACTGGAAGATGCCCATCTGCTTTCTCCAAAACAAAACAAAAGGATTGCTTCTAAAACAAGCTTTTCATCCTTATGGATGCTATTTTCGTCGGATTTGATTAAAACCACCTTTTTATTATGGATCTTATTCTTTGGAAATTCATTTTCATACTACGGGATCATATTGCTGACCTCAGAACTGAGCAACCGAGACAGCGTATGCACCTCATTTACTTTATTTACCGATGATGGTTCTGAAGATTCTACTTATAGAGACGTGTTCATCACCAGTTTGGCAGGTATAAAACAACTAACTCACATATATACCCTTTTGAATCAGCACTGTTATATTATCATGTTCAGACAATGGGATTATCTTTTTAACTATATTCAGGTTCTTGTTATCTTTTTTAGAGCTTCCAGGTCTAGTTTTTGCAGCATTTATAGTGGACAGGATTGGTCGCAAGCATTCAATGGAACTCATGTTCTTCATTGGTTTCATATTCCTTCTACCACTGCTTTTACTTCAATCCGAGATTTTCACACTGGTTTCATTATTTGGATCACGTATGTTCATCATTGGAACATTCACCGTTGCCAATATATATGCTCCAGAGGTACATGTTTAACACATCAATAATTTATAAAATTGAACACAAAACTGGTTTTTGGGTATTGGTCGGCTAAATATGAACTGTTTTGAGCAGTTATCCAATCCGCTCAACCATCCCATTTATCCACCACTAACATAAATTCTACTTTCTATAGATATATCCGACCGCTGTGAGGGCTACAGGTGTTGGAATCGCGAGCTCTGTGGGCAGAGTAGGGGGAATGATTTGCCCTCTTGTGGCTGTTTATCTGGTGGGTGAATGCCAACAAACGGCTGCAATCGTTCTGTTTGAGGTTGTGATAGTCCTTTCAGGTTTGTGTGTTATGTTCTTCCCGCACGAAACCATGGCCCGGGAACTGGCTGATACTGTTTCTGAGCCCATTTCACAGTAAGAAGAAAATTTTGATGTAAATTCAGAGGCATTAATGATGGACTCTGTTCATTCATTTACGGTTGTAGGTAAGTCATCCATGGGTAATTCAATGGGCCTGCTGGGTATGGTACTGCGATCTTATGATTTGTTGGTTATTACGAGAAAGGTTAACAAACACAGATACATGTTTGAAAACGTTTAGAATCTATTAGATGTCGTATAATACAAATCGTTGCAGCTTCTAAAGTTGAAAGTGTATGTGATATTTGTGGCAAATTTGTTATACCATGCTCTCGGCGCCTGTTTGAGGCCATAGAGAGACCTTCAGAGTCAACAAACTTGGTCGGAGGCCAAGAGTCAACAAACCCGGGTGGTTGATGCATATAGATCAGAACGGTAACTTTAAAAAATAGGAAAAGTGAACCAAAAATCTAAAAAATGAGTCGTCGCTGGACAGTGTGGCATGACGGTGATGGCGTAGGGTTTTTCTTAATTGGTGATGGCTAGGGTTTAGTATTTGTGTGTGGAGTATCTGAGATGTCAAACGACTTAAGTTAGCTCTGATTCAATGTAAAGTTGTAATATAGTTGATTGATTATTCATTCAAATAATGATTACTTTAAAATGAAACCGTAGATGTATAATTGAACCTATGGGTTTAACCTTGACGACAATGAATATAAATCCTAATATTATGTTCCAATGCAAACCATAGGCATTTGCTATGAAAAGTCTTTCAGGTTATTTTCAAGATTAATAAAGGTGTTAAGCCTTTTTTTTTTGAAAAAAAGAATAGATTTAAGAGTAAGAGCAAAGGATGTATATATGGTTGTTTTAATAGATGGAAAATTTTTAAAATGTCCCCTTCAAAAAATGTTTCTCAAAATTTTTCATCCGGGCAAAACGCTAACGCCTCAGGCATGGACACCTGGCCACTCAAAATCTTTTTTAGTTTCTAAATTTTAGTTTGTCGCGATTTTTTAGTTTGTGGAGGCGGCCGCCCGCATTATGATTTTGAAAAATAGAGACAACATTTTGTTAAAGAACACGTGTACGATTTTGAGTGGCCCACTATATGGGCGCCCGTGCTGTTGTTAGAAGCGTCAACGTCTTGTCTGGAGAAGATATTTTGAGAAAAAATGATTGGAAGGATGCTTTGGAGTTGTGTGAAGAATTTTATAATAAAATTAAGACATATATATATATTAATATAAAACTAAGAATTTTTTTAAGTTGTGTGTAACATGTTTAAACTTGTTTACAACCTGTTAACTTTTTTGATTCGTTTATATAAATAGGTTAAACAAGGTGTGTTCAGGTTATATAATTATAAATTGAAAAAATTCCCCCAATGTCTATTTGACCCCTTTTGTCCCCTCAAAATGTCCCTTTACCTAACCTATTTTTGAAAATGTCCCCACTTTGAATAAGGTCGTTTGAATATAAATAGGGTGGTTCTAATTTAAATGGGGTCGTTAGACCGTGTTGCAAGTTCGGTCGAACTTATTTATAAACAGATTTGCTCAAACTTAATATAGTTTCAGTCGAACTTTAAACAGGTTCGGTCGAACTTTAAATAGATTCGATCGACTGAGTTGGACACGTGGACAAAAGATGTTCGTAAAATGAAAGTTCGGACGATTTTTATTTAAGGGGCATAGACGACTATGTTGGATGAAACATTATTAGGATGGTCAGGTTAAATGGACATTATAGATTTGTATAAGTTAGTGTTGTAATCTTTCACACAAAATAAATATAGGAGATGCATTCATGTTGACAGATTTAATCTGAACTTGTCAACTTGAAATCTATCAACAAGCTCTAGAGGGTTCTAATGTTTAATCCATTGTAAATACAATATTATAGTATATTCTTTTTGTAAGATATTGAACACAAGATTTTCAAGGGCATGTTTGTTTGTATGCGGTATAAAATACTAAATTAGTTAATGTAGAAGTAAATGGTGACTGGAAATGGAAGGAGTGTTGTAAAGTGGTTTTAGGGAAAAAAATGTGAGATAGGTTTTTGAGTGTTGCATTTGCATGTATATATTTAGGGTTATAATTAGGTGTTATTTTCGCTTTAGGTAGGAAGTCAGTTACATGAAATGATTCATGTGGGTTCCAACGTGAGACAAATCATAATTTTGATGTTCTTTGCGGGAAATACAAAGGTCTTGCAGCTAACAAACGTTAGATAATTATTAAATTTTTATAAAATGACTAAAATACATTTGTTATTATAAATATATAAATTATGTTTACTGTATATTCCAATTCTAGTTTTCGATCACGTCATTTCGCCCGCCTGTTTCACTTCTGTTCCGGAGGAAATGGGATTTGAACCCATGATACAATATTCTTGTATGTCGGTTTAGCCCAGTAACTAAGGTAAACCACGTAGAAAAGCACTAACTTCTGTACCGGTTCCGAAAGAGCGAAGAAAAAGGGGATGTTGGTTCGTTTCATCCTCCTATCTAAGCAAATCTCTTTCTCAACCTGTTGACTTAACAGTTTGATCGCTCCACTCGTGCTTCTTGAAAGGAAAGACATAGCTCGATTGTTAAGGAGAGGGAGCACTGAGCTACACTCATTATGCTCGATCAATTCGACTCGTAAGTCACTTTATAATCAATGTATAGAATAACTTAGATTCAGTCCGGGTATTAGGCGTACATTTTTCTATGCTAAAGGGGGTTACGTGAGGCTCCACTCTTAAGTGTTGATTGATATGATGCCTCCTCTCAACTCACAACTATTATGTTTCTCCTTTGTCCCATTACAATTATTACCGTTTACTTGGGGCAATAAGCTTGAGCGATTATAATTGTTGATTGGAGGCTGATTTGAGTTGTAAGAACATCATATGCAATTGTTGGAGGGTCCAGTAACTGTGATTGGAGGTAACCTGGTGGTCGGAAGGAGGTGGTATAGGGTGGAGATGGCTCGTGGCATTGGTCCATTTAACCGGTTGCTTGTTATTTCCAAATGGCTGGGAATGGAAAAACGACGAAAAAGTCGTTGGTTTTTCAATTTCATTTTGTTTTTATTAAAGGTTTATTCATTTAATTTTTTAAACAATAAAAGAGTATTTTCGTTATCTAACAAAATTAACAGATTTTGTAACATCTACTAGCATGAAGAATCAAGATTATTTAACGTCTTCTAGCATGAACGACCATCTGTGTTGCAAATTTTGTTTACATTTTATTATTAATTTGAAAAAAAAAAAGTGATAGTTACCGGGGCCGCGGGTCACAGGTTGAAAGCTAGACCTGTTTAGCCTCTGTAGCTGCCAGTTCGGCTCGGTTCTAGTCTGCCGGGTTATGTAGCACCATGTTGTAGGGTAGGGGAAGGAAAGAAAACCAAATTTGGTAAGTCAAAGCAGTTTGGATTGGTTCCGGTTTGGTCCATTTTAAACAGGTTTTAGACTGAACTAGACCATAGACCATAATCCAACGGATGGAAAACCAACAACCAGAACCGAAGGACATACGGTCGGATTGGTTCCGATCCGGCTTTGGGCTGCAGTGGTCAAGTCCATACTGGTTTTTGCACACCAAACATATGTTCACAACACTAGAATTCCAAAACGCCCCAAAGAAGAAATAAAGTTCTAATTTTGACATGGAGTTGTACCTGTGTATGAACATCTTTAATGTTGGCTTCCAACCAAAAGATACTAAATCCAGGTGACCGAAAAACTAAGTACGACACTGCTAAAGACACCAGTTTTTGACCAAAATATCACAAATTCGTCACGAGAACAGTCTAAACCAAATGAAACCAAAAAGTTGCAAATAAGACGGAAGAGCTCAAAGTCTCAATCAGACTGAAACTCTTCACCAAAAGATGACCAGTTTGATACATAAAACACCACGAGTCATTTACAAAACCATGAGCAATAACAGTACCAGTCCTGCAAGAAACCCGCCCGAACCTAGCCTTCTGTCAGCACTCCCGTAATAAGGCTCGATCATGATCACAAACCTGCAGGTCCCAGTTGAAGGGTCGTCTTTCGTGACAGTGGAAACATTAGGGAACTTACAAGCCTCATCAAGCTGATTATTTATCTGGTAGTAACTGTTAAAAGCATACGAAATGTTCATACTAGCATCCAAATTACCACAAGAAGTTCCATACCCGAGACTCGTGCAATCCCCAAGTGCACACGCGTAACTAACCGACAGAGCTATTGATGGGTCATCCAGCTTAACTGAATCCTTGAGAACACACCACTTCTTCTGTAGATACCTTACATTTCGAGCCGGAATGAGGGCCCCAGTATTGGTTGTTCCAAGGTTTAGCGAGTATTTCGGCTGCCCATCGTAGTAAAACACTCCCCAATGCCTTTCAAAGTTGCCGGGCTGAATGCTTTTTTGGTCTTCATCGATCAAACTGAATAAGTACGCCTCGATGGGCTGCTGTCTCATAGGCGTCCCTTTCCCACCGGCTATATGGGTCATGAACCCTTGCATGAACCGTTGAGCATACTCGTTGTTAGCATTCCGATCCCCATCACTAGGCCACCCGATTTCTCCTACTATGATTCCCATGTTAGGAAACCCATTCTTCTGTAGGGCCCACACGAGGGTATCATAATTGGCGTCAAACATGTTGGTGTAGATGGTGCCACCATCGTTAACAGGAGTCCCTTGACCATCAAAGAATGCATAATCAACTGGGAAGTTGGAGTCGATATAAAGACTTATGAACGGGTAGATGTTGACTGTGAAAGGAGACCCGTTGTCATTCAAGAACTTGGTGATTTGGTACATGTAGTCATGGATGTCGGCCCGGAAATCACCACTGGATGGGCCTGCATTCGAGAAGTAAACATCTGCATTCTGGGGGACAGTGACTTTAACTTTGCCCCCGAGCCCTGCTTTCACCAGAGCCGCTTGAATGTTCTGGAGAGCTGGAAAAGTGGTTCTTAAAAAGGAACCATTATATGTTGCCAAGAACGGTTCGTTCCCAACTGCCACATACCTGTAATGGTCAAAAATTCAAGTCAAGAAAAACTTTCAAGTTGTATCATTGTCACGCAGCCACAGTCGACACGATAAACATTATCCAGACAAAAACCTTATTTGTGACACATAACCCCAAACAATATAAAGATTTATATCATTAGAAGCTAATGTAATCTTGCCTCATAAGCTGAAAAGACTTGATCAAAGACATTATATTAACTAGTCGAAAAGCTTGTCGATCCAAACCATGGTTTAAACACAATAACAGCTACCCATTTTAATAAAATTCAAAAGCAATATAGGCCAAGTGTATATATATGGACAGAAAGTGTTCATAAGAACCTATTCCATATCTTAAAGGTTCCAACTTTTGCATTCTGAATGCCATCAAAGTCATGATTTACATAGAAAATGGATAATAATGACACAAAAGGTCTTCTTTTCCTCTTCTTAAAGCAAAAAAACATAACTTATCTCTACCCTTAATAAATAGATAGCACCACAAAAAAGCCTAAAACTTTGTTTTATTTTACAAGAAAAGGTCCTCCAACCTAATTTTGATATATTAAAGCGTTTCAACTTGATTAATTTACACGTAGCCGTGAAATCAGTGACAAGCCTCAGTTACTAGCAGTCTAGCAGAACAATTACCTGCATTGAGGCTAGGTAGGTATTTTTTTTGTTAACGTCGATGTCATGTAGACACTTTTGGTAACGTGAAACACAATTAAATCAATTTTGATTGCCTTTAAACACAATCCAAATCATTATTTTTAAGCACTTGTAACGTCACTTCATCAAATCCTGATCACCAAGGATAAAAAGTCTTTCATAATTTTTTTTTCTTTTCACAAGAACATGCTTTAAAGTGACTTTAATATATCAAAATTAGGTCAATAACCTTCTCCTGCTACATGAGCAAGTTTTTTTTCTTTTTTCCATATTAACACCAAATAAAGCTACAAATTGAATGACTCCCCAATTAAAGAACAACCAACACAAGAATCATAGCTCAGAGCCTCAGAAAACATAAACATGTGAAAGTATCAACAATATTGACATAATATTAACTACAAGTTTAAATCAATGAACTACTAACCTGATGTCAACACTATTAGACAGATGTGTTGATACATTTTTTGAAACCCATTTCTCAGCTGCCTTCATGCTACTAGCCATAATAGCAAGCATGTCATTAGGGATCCCAACCATGACTTCAATTCCAGACTTACTCAGAGCTCTTAAAGCACCATAATCTGCATCAAAAAGCTTCACTTTTTGGATCCTATTATCCAATAGCATCCTCACAACTGTGTCTGGAGGCAGAGGGTGAGATGCCTGTGTTCCCCAATTAGCCCCTATTCCATCCACTGATTCCATCCAACACAGGAATGGAATCAAGACAACTATCACACAAACCTCACAAACCCTAAGTGGGTTCCTCATGATTATGCCAAAGTTGAACTAGTAGATAAGGTTAAAAAAGTGTTATTTTTTCTGGAATTAAAAAGAAAATATGGAACTTTGTAGGTACCCAGATGGGGATATGCTTGGATAATGAAAACCCACAAAAACTTCAGCTAAAAAACAAGAAAAAGATAGCAAAAATCATAAATTTAAAAGAAAAACAGAGGATATTTCAACAGAAAAGATAGTAAAAGCTCAAGAACACCAACTTGCATCTGGGTGCAAAAGAAAAGTGGAAAGTGAAAGAATCAAACAAGAAAACTTATGCAAAGATCTGCAGGTTGAGCGCTTTGATTGCTGAAAGTGACTGCAGGTTTGAAGATGATACCAAAGTTTCTTGCATGAAAGATTTGAAAGAAGATCGCAGGAATTATAAGATTATTTTAGGGTTAATAAGCTGATGCAAAAGGACATACAAGTTGCAAGAGGGCATAGGCTTTTGGTGAGGTGAAGTTAAAGAACCACACACTTCATGTATCAGAGCAAAAGGCAAATCACTCGCATAGTTTGAGAGAGAGTGAGTCAGATACAGATCACTGCTTTTGATTATGTTCGGATACTTTGCCTAGTGCTAAATCCATTGAAATATGAAAGAAAATATATAAAATTATAGATTATAAATAGTATGAAAAAAAAAGGAAGAAATTATATAATCATATAATTATTCATATAAAAACATTTATTTATTGCTCAAGAATGGAAATACTAGTCATCGTTATCGCCTATTGACAAGCATGATTTAGGTTATTCATGTAACACGGTGAGCATGATTCGGGTTGTTTTGTTTTAAGAGTTGAAATAAACCTTTAATTAATGTTGCACTTTTTAGATATTTATAATTAATTAGTTCTTTATAGAAACTAATCACTAATCTATACATTTTAATAAAACACTAACTTAGATAACATATGACCTTTTTCAAAAATATTCATTTAGGATTTGTTTACGTCTTATCATCGTAATAAACCTATTATTTTAAATAAAAATCAGTTATCTCAAACTTTCTAAACTTAATTTTGATTTTCAATTTTTTATTTAAACAATATAAATAAAAAATCAATTAATTAAGTCAAACTTTACAAACATATTAATATTTTTATAAATAAATAAATCTTTATTTAATATGATAATAATATCCTAATAGTCGAAAACTTGATTTTTAATAATCACAACTCAATTTTTAAAGTTTACATATCATATGATTGATATGATAATGATATTTTTAAATCAAAACAATTTAAATAGTTATTTTTATATATCTCTTATTTAACTCGTGTAATACATAAGTCACTAACCTAGTATACCACTAAATGAATAAGAAATAGTCTAGTTAACTTGGTTAATAGTTACATGTTGGTTTTAGCTTATGTCAAATATATTTTAGACTTAATTACATGGGTGGTTCATGTGGTTAGGCTTGATTTCACTTTTGGTCCTTAACTTTTAGAAACCACAAGATTGGTCCAATACTTTACACAAACGTAACACTATTGGTCCTTAGGTTGGACGGACGTTATCTTATTCAGTTAAGTGGCTGTGAAATTACCAAATTACCCTTGTATTAAAAAAAACTTAAGATGATATTGATTGACTTCACCTCACCTCACCCTTACCCCTCCCCTTCTCCTTCTCCTTCCAGCTTCCCCTCCCCCTTACCAACGAGTCAACCTACCACAATCACCATCTCTTTGACAAACTACCATGCCCATCTCCATCATAACCATAATCTCTGTCAAACGACCACCACAACCATCGTCTCTTTCACAGCGTCGGTGGGCAACAACAAATCAACTTCCTTCTAAAGTTCAACCAACCGACTACACCACAGTCGTAAAACCAACCACCATAACTCGCCAGAAAACGGGGCACCATGGTTGACCTCCCTCTCTTTGAACAAAATCACCGGTCATGAAGAAACTAACTGATACACCAATGGTGATGGGGATGGCAGCGATGCAATGGTGGCGATGGAAGTTGACCAGGTCTGCAAATGATGGAGGGTCGTCAGAGGTGGAGGGTCGCCGGAGATAGAGGGTCGTCGGAGATGAGGGTTTTGATTGTAGCATCGCAGGAGTTGGAGACTACTAGAAAACTAATTTTTTTTGCAACAAAATTTTGCGACTAGTTTACCACAATTCTATATTTTCCATAATGTTGCGTCAATTTTCCGACAAGTGACAAAAACAAAACAAAACCTTAAAATTTTACACAAATTTACGAAAAAACAACTATAAATCAAGATGTCGTCGCAAATTTGTCACAAGAATGAAAAGCTTTCCGACAAAGAACCAGTTTTGTCAAACAATTGTGGCAAATTTGTTGCTAATATTTGTCGGTAAGTTGTCGCAATTTTAGCGACAAAGAGCTTTTGTCGCAAATCTGTGGTAAAGGTTGTCGCAAACTTGTCGAAAATATTTTTCCTACTAGGTTTTTTCCTACCAACTCATTTTTGTCGCAAGTTTGTCTATATCATTGTATTGCTACAAGATTGCGACAAAAAAGCTTATCGCAAAAAAACAGTTTTCTAGTAGTGGGAGAGATGCCGGAAAAGATGATAAACGGAAGGGCCATCTAAGGGCTGTTGGGTTTTTGAGTGGGGTGGTGGTTTCCAGTTTATTGCGGTGGTGATGGTAATGTTGGTCGTTGAGGGAGACGGGTGGGGGAGACGAAGTGTGGGTTTTTGAGTGGGGTGGTGGTTTCAGGTTTAGTAGGCCCCAATTTAAGAAGTAATTTTTTTAAACAAGGGTATTAGTTATTTTTTAAAAATTAACAAAAAACTTAGCAGACATCAACTTCAGGGACCATCTTTGTTATGTTTGTACAAAGTATTGGACTAACCTTGTAGTTTCTAAAAGTTAGGGACCAAAAATAAAATCTAGCCAAACCAAAGGAACCACCCGTGTAATTAATTCTATTTTGGACTTATAATTCCATCTTCGTTTCTGATCAAATAATAAAATTGCAAGTCTATTAATTTTAGAAGGAGAATCTGGGCAAGTAAGATGTTATTTATTATAAATAATAACTCAAAACATCTTTTACATATAATATATTATTTATAAAAATAAATAAAAGGATGTGAGATGAAAGTAGAGAGAAAATAGGGATCAATATTTAGGGATCAATATTTTGTATTTCTAGATTTAGTAAAACTGTGTGTTACACGATTGAATAAAAAATATTAAATAGAATAAAATTTTATTAATTATAAATCGATATTTTAAAATAAGATATGATTAAAATCTTTCTTATAATAAATAAAATAAATTTTTTATTTTAAAACAAACGTTTTAATAAATGTCATACTTAAAAACTTTCTTCTAATAACTCACAAGTTTAATTATTTTTTTTATAAAAATTTTACTTTTTAAAAACACGAATTATAAAATATTTTGTATGTTTAAAAAAGTTTGATGTTCTAAAAAGTTTTCTAATTTTATAAAAAATTATTTTCTTAGAAATAACATTAGCAAAAATATCTCTTGCTTAATTTATTAAAAAACGATTTTAATCTAACAAAATTAAATAATATTATTAGTAATTAGTGTGATTTTTAAATAGGAGAGAGATACGAGAAAAATTGGTGAGCAGCAATATAATGTTGACATGTATCCTTGCTATATACCTTTTTATTAGAGTAAAGTGTTTACATGTGTCCGTGTTATATATATTTTTATTATAGTAGGGTGATGTTTCACCATCTATACAAGTCAGCACACATCTTTGTTTATAGATTAAGAAAATATCTCTTACTTGAAAAAATTGGACATTTAATTGATTACCAGTAGTAGTTAGAAAGTCAACAGCAAGGGTAATATAGTTAACATGATGACACTCTAATATGTTCCTTGAAGCTGAATAGTAGTAACATGAAGTTTGTATCGAAGAATGTTAAATCGTATGAAAGACAACTCTTTAGTTATGGAATCAGCAAGTTAAAGGATCGCAACATAGTAAAGCTAGGAGTGTGACCCTAAACCATGTGCCACATAACAATCTGTATGTGTATTGGATACTCATCAAACAGATGATTGACTACTAATCACGGAGTTGTAATGTTGTCAAGCACAAATAAGATGGACTAACAAGAGGAATATGCAACCCATGAAAAAAATATATGGTTCATCTAAGCTTAGGAGTAGTGTGAGCAAAAGCACGATTCTCTATCTTGATACTCAATTGGACAACTGTATATCTTTTCTTGGAATTCCAACCGATAAGTCCAAGAAGCACACAATAACATGTGATAGATCACAATCATTTGGACAGAGCAACTCAGCGAGCATGTACATAAACGTAACTAAAGACACTATAGGATTTACAAAATGTTAAACTTTGTGCAATGTACTCTTAAGGTGTCAATGAATACTACTGACAACTATCTAATGACCATCAGTAGGTTTGTTGGTCACGCAATAGGTTTACCCATGATCTTTGAGTTAGGAGTTAAGTGTTATTAGAAATTTTATCTTATGTGATTTTTTTTCCCAATACTTATTATATTAATTAAGGGTTACAATAGATGAATTATAACAATCTCTCGTACGCATTGAAAGGAAAAGATACAAAAAGTAAAGAATTTCAAAACAAGAAAAAAAAACCTAATTTTGTTATAACCTTAAAAACTTGAAGAGATTGCTTCTATTTTTTTTTCAAAAGAAGAGTTGATTTCCATCTATTTTCGAATCCTTTGATTTTTTTTTTAATTCTTGTAATAAACTTTCAAAGTTAAAACATGTTTTAATCCATCTTAGAGAACATTTCTTGTCTTTAACTAGATGAGTTTTTGACGTTTCTAAAAAATCAAAGGTGTGATTAATGCTTAATATCTTAAGTTAATGGCTTCGTTCTCTGGTTATAGATTTGGGTCTGAAAGAGAGTATTTCTTTATAGATCTGGAGTTAAGATGTTTTTTTTTCACATTAGAATCACGAATATGAGATGCTTCTTGTCGAGTAAATTAAGTTCTAGATATCTTTTGAGGTAGATCAGTAGATGATTAGGAAAACATAGTTTACCGAAGATATTTATCCACCAATATCTCTAGTTTTGGAGTTATATTTCTTGTTTTACTTTTAATTTCCTCTTTACCTTCGAGAACTTTGCTAGAGTTTCGTGAGGGTTGGTGTGAAGATAGTTGGAACATCGTAGGAAGTTAGAACTCTTTTTGAGGTGTTGTATGAATCGACCAACTTTTAGAATAGTGGTGTACAGATCCCGTAACAAGTTTTCTTAAGTCTGGAGAGTAAGTTTCGTTGTTCATGAAGTATATGAATGGTGCCCTCACACAGATGATTTCTTTAGCCTTTGCTCAATGAGACACATAAAGAACCAAAGGTCCATACAGAATGTACTTGGGATGAGTTGCATTTGCTAGAAAATCTTTGAGGAGAGAATTCGAGAAGCTATAGTTCAAATTTCTAGCAAGACCATTCCTTAAGAATTTGTATATTTGATGGTGTTTGGATAAATTCATAGGTCTTGTGAAAAACATATCATTATTTAATGTAGCATTTAGGTTCAAGAAAGTTATTAAGTAGTCTACCTTTGAATTCTCCTTTATAACCCATTTCAAAGAATGTTTCTTCTAAATCCTTGATATGATAGACATTTTTCCTTCATACGTGTAGTTTGAGGGTTGTTTGTATGGTTTCCTCGAAGACTAGAAAAGACTGATTATTGACGGTGATACGAAATATCATAATATTTGAAATTATAGATGACCTTATTATAATAGAGTCCCAAAACTGACTCATAAGTTTTGTGTAAAGAACACGTTTTACTATAAGAGTGTAGTAGAGTTATCTGACGAAATTCATCATTATATTAAAATTCTTGAATGAAGAATCATTCTCAAAAATATATTTATATTGTGTTTCTTCTTGAAGATTGGTGTAACCATTGCAGAAAGAACTAAATAAGGTTTTCTATTTCTTCGTTTGCTAGATCAGAAGTCCTTTTATTAGTCATTCAAACTAAAATATGATGATAATATTGATGTAGGAGTTGAATAGTTTGCTTTTTTGTTATGGGAAACTGTAAGAGTGTGATTTGATTGCTATATATAGGGGGTGTGCATGGTTGGTTTGGTTCTGTTTTTGTTTAAAACCAAAACCAAAAACCGATATTTCGGTTTCTAGGTTTTTAAAACCATTTGGTTTTGGTTTTTTCGGTTTTTGGTTTTCGGTTTTCGGTTTTCGCTTTTCACTTCGGTTTTGATTCGGTTTCGGTTTTTTCGGTTTTGTTTTTGGGCTTCAAGTTTTTTTTTAATTGGTCCAAAGTAATGAATTTAAGCTAGAAACTTTGAGCTTATATCATTTTGTTGATCTTTAAACATAATCTATATATTCTTATAAATTACTTAACATTAAATATAATTGCAATTAATAAAATACAATAACAAAATATTCAATAAAACAATTTAATCTATCAAATAAAAAAGTTTAAAGATTATTCTTGAAATCTAAATATCTATATATTTTAGATAGCATAGGTTAAATAAGTAATTTATAGGCTAGTCATGTTTATAGGTATATAAATACACCTCAAAATTTACAAGTTTGGTTTTATGGTTTCGGTTCGGTTTTTTCGGTTTCTTTTACAAGCAAAACCGAAACCGAACCAAAATAATCGGTTTTTTAAAAAATCATCAAACCAAACCATCGGTTTCTTATTGGTTTCGGTTTTTTCGGTTCGGTTGCGTCGGTTATTTCGGTTGCGGTTCGGTTATTTCGGTTTCTTGCACACCCCTAGCTATATATAATTGGATATTATTTTATGTAGCACTAGTTTTAGTAACTTATGTATTACACGGGTTGAACAAATAATATATTAAATATAATAAAAATTATTAATTATAAAACGATATACTAAGACATGATATCATTGAAATTGCGTATGATTAATAAATATAAGTAATAAAATAATAATATGAACTTTTTAAATTTTTTTGTTTTTTTAAAGTTAAATTAAATATTTTATTTCAAAATAGCGTTTTAAAAAATTTTCGTTTTTAAAAATGTCCTTACTATAACTCCCTATTTTAGTTATTTTTTATAAAAAAATTACTTTTAAAATATTACGTAAAATATTTTAATTTTTTATTCCATAGAAATAACATTAATAAAAAGATCTTTTTCTTAATTTATTAAAAAACTAATTATAATGTAAATATAAATAATATTATTAGTAATTAGTAATTAATATAGTTATTTAATAAGATAGAGAAGCGAGAAAAAATTGATTAGAATGAATGTAGTGCTGACACGTGCCACTCCATTTACCCTTTTATTAGAGTAGTAAGATTTTTTATGATTTTTTTAACAGACAACAAATATATATATATAAGCACGGTCATCTAGGTAAATCTATTGGCGAAAAGCTATCCACGTCTTATGAACACAGACAACATTGATGACCTGACACACCCATCATTCCAGGAGAAACACATCACCCGACTGTGGTAAAATTTCTGGCCCACCTAAAACATATTGTATCAATTGAAACTCGAATCCATTGACTTTCATATTGAAAGACCATAGGGTTACTTTCTCCCAAGCCAATTGATCTAGATCCCATTGATATTTATTACAAGTTTTAATTAACAACTAATTTACTAATTTTCTTAAATGACCTTTTTAGGCTTACATAATCATTTATTACTTATTTTCTGTGGCACATCATTTGTGTAAATGTCATAACGACCCCTTTTTTACTATAGTAAGTATGAATATTTATAGAATTTCCCTTTAAACAGTTCATGATATTTCATTTGGTTTAATCAACCAAGAATGAAAGGACTCAAGAGTTTATTCTTTAGATTTCTAATTTATCAATACACCTTCTTACAAGATTTATGATAATTTGAGTTATTGGATCATCGTTTGACAATTTAGAGCATAATGAGTTGACTTAGTACTTCATCATTTGTTGGTTTATGAGACTATGAATGTTCCTTTTTAATTGATGTTTCTTTTGAAAATTGTTTTAAATTTATGGTATTTGAGTTTCTTCAGAGATTTTTTGATTATGTTTAATGGATACTAAGGTTTTTAAAGTTTATTTAGCGATGTCTGAATTACTTTTGTAAGTTTTTAAATACTTCAGAAGATTCTTGTTATGTGAAGCGGTGAACCAAGTGACTTGATATTCTCTAAGTTAATTGGCATTCGTGGCTCATCACCCGAAAAAACATGAACAAATCAGTTGAGATCTTCCTTTGGGGAAACAATCTTGTGACTAGCGGTGTGGTTCTTTCCGTGTCCCTTTGTGGCTCAAGTTCTGACCTACTTTGCTCAAAAGTCCTATTATCTTCAAATTATACATTGATGGATGCTTTATTTGAGAACTTTGGTTTCTAGAACACAAACCCTTAAGGCTTTTGAGTTTAAAGATTATCGAGAAAGATAGTTTTGTCAACTTTCTTGTCAAATATACTAACGTTTTCTTGATCACTAATTAGAAAGCGTTTGCGCCAAATATACATAGAAACTTGATATTTGCTTTCTTGTTGTTTATGGCTTCATATGGGGCATTCAAAAGATGTTTTTTTAATGAAAGATTTGTTGTAGGTGAAACAAGCTATAAAAACAACTTCAACCCAAAAGTATAATGGTAACCCATGCCAAATGATGCCAACATTGTTCTAACATTTCTATCAACCAATGTTCTATTTCTTTTTTTTTAACAATTCTACTCCGGGTAGGTGTTCTTGCTATAGAAAGATTAAACCAATCTACACAGAAGATTATGAACTCGAAGCAATCGATTACACATCAATCAACAACAAACTCCAAAATGATTTCAATAGAATGATTATGAACGATTACAAAAGAAAAGGAACAATAACTCTCAAAGAAAAGTACAATTAAAATGGTTACTAAGTCCGCCTATTAACAAACTATTAATAGGTGAACTATTACACATTCCAACCTTCAAGAAAACAATATTGACACAATTGGTCCTTGTACTATATACTCTACATTCTCCACCTTAGTACATGACCAATTCTAGCCCACATCCAATATCTCCAAACACTTGGTAAACTTGGATCCTGAAACCACCTTGGTTAACACATCCGCTGCATTGCTCTATGTATCAACATGAGCAACTCTAATCTCTTTGGATTGAATAACCTCTCCTGATTCTTTGACAAATTCACTGCACCTTGATTGTCACAAAAAATCAAAGTATCAACCAAATCAACCCCCAATTCATATACAAAACCCTTCAACCAAAAAGATTTCTTCACAGCTTCAGTAAGAGCAATATACTCAACCTTAGTAGTTGACAATGCAACTACATGCTGAAGTGAAGACTTCCAGCTTACAACACCACCAAGCACCTTGAAAACATACCCAGTAGTAGACCTCCCTTTATCAAGATCTTTGGCAAAATCAGCATCAACATAACCAAGGATACTGGGCTTTGAACCTTGACAATTACCAAACACTAATCCCACATGCCTTGTACCATTTAAGTACCTCAAAATCCACTTCACTGCCTCCCAATGAAGTTTACCTGGATTTGACAGATGCTTGCTCACAATGATTACAACATATGCAATATCTGGCCTGGTACAAACCATTAGGTACATCAAACTACCAACAACATTAGCATAGGGAACCTTCTGCATCCTCCTAACATCTTCCTCTTGAGTATGAGAATCCTTTGATGAAAGCTTAAAGTGTTAACCCAAAGGTGTCTGCACACACTTGCTACCATCCATTAAGTATTGAGCCAACACCTTATCTATGTAACCGGTTTGAGTCAAGAATAACCTCTGATTGACCAAATCCCTTGAGATCTCCATACCTAAGATCTTCTTGGCTACCCCCAGATCTTTCATCTCAAACTCTTTATGTAACAGCTCCTTTGTTAAATCTATTTGAGACTGATCCTTACAACACACTAACATGTCATCAACATAGAGTAACAAATAAACATACTCACTAGGCTGATAGCACTTGAAATACACACAGCTGTCATAGCTACTCCTATGAAATTGTTGACTAAGTATATAATCATCAAACCTTTTATACCAACACCTAGGAGACTGATTTAACCCATAGAGAGATCTTTTGAGTAAACACACCTTGTCTTCTTCTCCTGGCCTTACAAACCCAGCTAGCTGTCTCATATAGATATCTTCATCTAGAGTATCATGAAAAAAAACTGTTTTAACATCAAGTTGTTCAAGCTTCATGTTACTAGCAGCTACCATGGACAACATTACTCTAATAGAAGAGTGTTTAACCACAGGAGAGAAAACCTCATTGTAATCAATGCCTTCTCTCTGTGTAAAACCCCTAGCCACCAACCTAGCCTTAAACCTTGGTGGATCAGCCTTAGTTAACCCCTGCTTCAGCTTATAAAGCCACTTGCAGTCGACTAACTTCTGCCCTACTGGTTTGTCCACCAACACCCAAGTGTTATTCTTTCTCAAAGAATCCATCTCATCTACCATAGCATCCATCCATTTATCTTTATTAACTGACTCCACAGCCTCACCATATGACAATAGTTCCATAACACACTCTTCAGCATCTACATTGAAAACAAATACTGAGATATCTTTATTGGTTCTATATCTAACAGGCATCACAGGCTACCTTCTGGCTCTATCTCTAGCCAAACTATAGTCACCTAATGTGCGTGAAGAGTGTGAACCCTGCAGTGAGCTTTCCCCTACTTCAAAAGTACATTCGGAAGTTTTAGGAAACCCTTCGGAAGTTTTGGGAAACCCTTCGGAATACTTAAGTATGCCTTCGGAATACTTAAGTATGCCTTCGGAATACTTAAGTATGCCTTCGGAAGACTTGGGAATGCCTTCGGAAGACTTGGAAAAACCTTCAGATGACTTAAGTATACCTTCGGAAGACTTGGGAATGCCTTCGGAAGCTTTGGACTCCACCTCAATATGAACACCATCCATCTGTTCATCCTATCCTTTCTTCTTATCAAATAGATCCCTATAAACCACCTCCTCTCTGAAGACCACATCTATGCTGACTATTACCTTAGGATTACCATCATCAATCCTCCATAATCTGTAGCCCTTTACACCCTCCAGATAGCCCAGCAACACACATCTTATAGCTCTAGGATCAAGCTTGTCTATCTTAACATGAGCATAGGCTAAAGAACCAAACACCCTCAAATGACTGCTATCAGGTTTAACACCAGTCCACATCTCCATAGGTGTCTTCATATTAATAGCTAATAAAGGAGACCTGTTAACAAGATATGCTATAGTTGTCACTGCCTCTACCCAAAAGGACTTTGGCATTCCTGACTCAAACAACATGTACCTGACCTTGTTAAGCAAGGTTCTATTCATCCTCTCAGCTAACACATTTTGCTGAGGGGTGTATGGCACTGTCAAATGCCTACCAATACCATGTTCCTTACAAATCTTATTGAACAAAGAACTACAAAATTCCATACCATTGTCAGTTCTTAGTTTCTTAACCCTTTTTCCAGTCTGTGTTTCAACCGGCTGCTTCCATTCTTTAAACTTCAAGAATGCTTCATCCTTATCATTAAGCATATATACCCAAACCCTTCTTGATCTATCACCAATGATAAACAAGAAGTATCTTCCTCCACTAAGAGAATTGATTCTTGCAGGACCCCATAAGTCTGCATGAATGTATTCAAGAACATCCCTTGTCTCATGTACTCCCCTGGCAAACTTGACCCTTGTTGACTTGCCCAACACATAATGCTCACAGAATCCCACATCACAGCCACTAACCCCTGTGATGATTTCTTGCTTTCTCAGTTCAGTCAATCCCTGATCACTTATGTGGCCCATTCTCTTATGCCACAAAGTATAAGTGTTCATCTTATTAACATCAGCAACTGATGCAGCACCACAGATGGCAGTACCATCAAGAACATATATGTTGTTCTCCTTTCTTGAGCTTGACAACATAACTAATGACCCCTTGATTACTTTCACCTTTCCATTCTTGAGACTTATACTGCTTCTTTGGCTTTCAAGAGTAGCTAGTGAGATGAGGGTCCTCTTGAGCTCAGGTATGTACCAAACCTGATCAAGAGTGAACTCCACCCCACTCTCCAACTTGAGTGTGACAGAACCAATGCCTTTGATCATACATGGTTTGTCATCACCTAGTTATACACTTCCTAACTCTATCATCTTTAATTCTGAGAAGAATTCCCTTCTTGGAGTCATATGATAGGAGCACCCAGAGTCCATGATCCAATCTTGATCTACCCGAGCTTTAGATACCATCAGGACATCTGCACTATTATAACCATCAAGACTATTATCAACAGACATACTACCTTGTGCTCTATTCTGTTGATTATTGGCTTGTTTCTTCCGTTTATCTGGACATTCTCTCTTCAGATGTTTATCAGAGTTACAGATATAACATCTCCTCTTGAATTTGGACTTTGATCTTGAAGTTGACCTTCCTCTAGAAGTTCTAGATTCAGGTCTTCCCCTCACAAATAAGCCATCACCAGCATCATCCTTGACATCAGACCTCGGTTTCAATTCTTTTGAATTTATGGCGGCCAGCACCTCTTCCATTGACAGTGACTCCCTCCCAAACATGAGAGTGTCAACAAAATGCTCATACGATTGTGGCAATGAAGCCAAAAAGATGATTGTCTGATCTTCATCTTCTAATTCAACATCAATGTTCTCAAGATCAATCACCAACTTATTGAATTCATCCACATGATCCTCAATTGACTTACCAGGAGCCAATTGAAACGTATAGAGTCTTTTCTTGAGATACAGCCAATTCGCCAGTGATTTTGTCATGTACATTCCTTCAAGCTATGACCACACCCCACTGGCTGATGTCTCCTTTGATACTTCCCTGAGAACTCTATCTCCGAGACTCAGAATGATGGCACTATGAGCCTTCTCCAAGATATCCTTCTTTTCTTTCGCCGATAGAGTCGCCGGCAAGCTATTATCCCCTTTTAGTGCATCAACAACACCCTGATGCACCAATACCGCTCGCATCTTCACTCTCCATAGCCCAAAATCATTCTTTCCATCGAATTTCTCGATTTCAAACTTTGTTGATCCCATCCTTCAATCGAATTTTTACTTCGTCACTTGAATCTTCAACAGACGAGCCGAACCAGGCTCTGATACCAATTGTAGAAAGATTAAACCAATCTACACAGAAGATTATGAACTCGAAGCAATCGATTACACACCAATCAACAACAAAATCCAAAATGATTTCAATAGAATGATTATGAACGATTACAAAAGAAAAGGAACAAGAACTCTCAAAGAAAAGTACAATTAAAACGGTTACTAAGCCCGCCTATTAACGAACTATTAATAGGTGAAATATTACACATTCCAACCTTCAAGAAAACAATATTGATATAATTGGTCCTTGTACTATATACCCTACACTTGCTATAGAAAACTTGTAGGAACCTTTGACTTATGAGAAAGTTCTTTAAGTTTGATGTTGCTGCAGATATGGTTGTTTTCACCTTGAGCTCATGGGTTCAACTCGTGAGAAACAGCCTCCTACACAAAGTGTAGGGTAAGGGTACGTACTTCAGATCCCAAAGCGATGCAGACCCTCCCCAAACCTTGTGCAAAGTGAAAGGTAATTCAAGTACCAGATACGTCCTTACGTCCTTTTAATAAACCTAATCGTATGTGTGTACGCATATGAAGCCAAAACAAATACATAGTAAGTATTATATATTAAAACCAGGAGCAAAAAATAAATAAAACAGATAAGTTTCTTAAACATGTTATTGAAACGCAAGAGATTAAACGATAACATATTATTATAACTCAATGTTCAGGCAATGCTTAAACATATATGATAATAACTTACATGTGAGAAGATAGGAAAATAAGCAAGCATACAGGGGCGAAGCTTAGTGAGGGCCGAATGGGGGCTTTGCACACCCTCTTTTTTTCGTCAGTAGTGTTAAGTTTCAGTCCGGTAATAAAATTTCTCCCCGGTAATGTAAATTTTTTAATATTTGTAGAGTTCGTCCCTCCTAAAATAATTTACTTTCGCCTTTCCCTGTAGGGTGGGTCAAGCTCCGCCACGGCATGTATATAGAAGATGATGATGTATAATCAAAAGATATATGATTTTAATGAATCAAAACTAGTTCGGTGACATTAAAACAACACAAAAGTGTTCGGCCTTCGTTTGTGACCCCAAAAATTAAGAAAGTGGTTGTATTTGTAACATATTCTTAAAATTTTTATTATTACCATATAACTTAGAATCATTTCACCATGAAACTTCAATCCTGTAGCTTACTTTGGAGAAAGATTTCCTAATAATGAGTCAAACCCAGATGAAGAAATCGGATATGATGAAGATATTATACAACATGCAGAGGTACGGCAGTAATGAGTGGCGGAATGGAATGAACCATTGAGGGTGAATAAATAAAAACATATTTGGTTATTAAATGTAATAGAATGAACCATTACATAGTTGATTTCATTTCCTCAAATTCATTCCATCCAACCCCACCCCTTCTTTTTTTTTTTTTTTTCATTTCATCCCTTCTCCCATCATTAGTCACCAACATCACCCACTCACCCATCACAACAGATCGTTCGTCACCGGCAACCACCACCAGCCACCGGCCACCGCCGCCGCTGGAAACCACCAAAGGCCACCACCGCTACCGGGAACCACTGCCTCCGCCGGAAACCACTGCCGCCGCCGGAAACCACCTCCATAAATCATCAAGGGCCACCGCCGCCGCTGGAAACCACTGAAGGCCACCACCGCCACCAGAAGCCAACGTCGCCGGAAACCACTACCAGCCACCACCGCCGCCGGACACCGTTGTCGGACACCACTGCCTCAGGCCACCACCGCCGGAAACCACCCTCAGGCCACCACCTCCGCCGGAAACCACCACCGGCCACCACCACCGCCCGCCATCACCATCATAACTACTTTTACATTTCATTGTTTCGTTTTTTCATACCTAACAAACAACACAAAGTAATGATTCATTTATTCCTAAAGTGTAACCAAACAGGACAATGGAATGTAATGATTCATTTCATTCTCTCATCCATTCCATTCCCTCATTCATTTCATTCCTTCGTCTATTTCATTACCCCATACCAAACAGACCCTAGGGGATTTGAGCAGATTATGTCTGTATGTGTGTGTAGGGGTGCAAATGAGATGAGCCGCTCGCGAGTTATTCGAGATTGGATCGATAAAAAGCTCGAAACGAGCCGAGCTTTATCGAGCCCGAGCCGAGCTCGATCTTGAAAAAAAGCTCATTTAATTATCAAGCCCGAGCCCGAGCTTCACGTATCGAGCTCGAGCGGGCTCAAGAGTCTAAACAAGCTTTTTATTTATATATTTTCATTTAATTTATTAAATATATTATATAAATATTATTATTATATATAAAGTTATGATAAAAAATTAAATAATATGTATAATGTTATATATAAAATATATAATTATAAATATATATATATATATATATCAAAATTAAATATAAAAATATTAAAATAATATTTAAATAAATAAATGAGCCGAGCCCGAGCCGAACTCGAGCTTGAAAAAGTATTTGTCAAGCCAAGCTCGAGCTTCAAAAATATAGCTCGAAACGGGCCGAGCTCAAGCTCGTGCTCTCCTAAGTCATCACGAGCTGAGCTCGAGCCCATACGAGCTCGAGCTTGGCTCGGCTCGTTTGCACCCCTATGTGTGTGTGTGTGTATATATACAATATGTTAGAAACCATGTATTACTTACATGTGTTAAAAAGAAAATTTATAAAATCATCAAAAAATTGTAATTATTTGAAAACAAAATCATTACATTTAGTATCATTGTTTCTTCAATATCCAAAATATATATTTTAATTTTTACTATTATTTAATGCTATTATTATTATGAATATTATTAATATCATAATTTAACAAGAGAAAAACGGAAAAAAAAAAAAAAAAAAGGTTGATAATGCACTAGACAATGAAGCTTTATTATTTTTTTTAAGATTTAAGATAATAAATACAAGACCACGCATTAGCAATCTTATCTTATTTAATAAATCAAAATAACTATCAGACACATGACTATATTTTAGTATATTCAAATCATCTTCACCTAGATTCTATCTAGCATTGTACATATGTCCTTACCAAATTAAACTTATAATTTTTGTTAAAGATCTTGACTTAATTTTTTTTAATAAATGCTAATTTAATACTATATTAATCATAATTGTTTTCTAGAAATAAATAAGTTTTCATTCAAATTACTTTAATGAGACTTAACTTTATTAAAATATAATCTAACAGCTAATCATTGTTAAAACTAAAAATTTTAAAAATGTATATAAAGAGATTTATGAAGAATAAAATTCTTTCTCTTTATACAATTATTTATAACTTAAATATGTTTATTATATATAATAATTTTATTTATATATTATATATAACATATATTTGATTATATATATATATATATATATATAATATTATATAATTTTTTTTTAACTCGTATAATGACAAATATCCAAGGTAGTTAAATAATAATATTACAATTTACCACAAGAGTACGATAGTAATGTAATATTAATTTACGACCGCTTAAGACATGACATCACATTTGAAGAAGAGAGGTTTCAAGAATGTATGGATGCTCAAACTTGTCAAGATTGTAGGATAGTCGTGCTTTCTTTATCTATTTGTTTTTTCTTTCAACTTTTTCCTAGAATTTGACATATTTCCCAATCATAGTTTTTTTCCTTTTTAGCTTTCCTCATATAACTTTCAGCATATATTCACTTACAAAATTTGAAAATATATTTACGACAATTTTATTTATATTTATGTTTTGGTGTGATTCTGATTTAAAACGAAGTTTTATGTAATAATATACAAGTCAACAGAAAACAAAGTACAAGTTGTTAAATTTGTTTTAACTATTTATATTCTTACCATTTTTAAATCCTACAACCTTTAAAATATGATGTTATAAAAAAATCTGGATTTGTCTTTGCTGCTTTTTAATTTCTATAAATGTTTTGACGTGAATTTTTTTCGCAAGGGAAAGCTAGCGTCATCAGATATAAGCTATACAAATGTTAACACCCCCTCCGCAACATGTAAGTTTTACTCAATAACTTAAATTTAAGAAACAAATATGTGGTGGTGTTTCGATAGCATGTCTGTCCATAAGTAAACACAAGATGTTCTCGTTTGAACTAAAGTTGTTTGGCATGATCTACGAATTATGATTCTTTATTTATTTTTAATATTAAAATTTTGATTTTTATTATTTGTGTACCAGGGACATTTTAATTCTCTCCCACGAGCAATATAAAATAATTATTATATCATTCTTATCCAAAAACAATTAAAAAAGTTGAATAAATACCTCACACACCACCAATCACACTTTCATAATCCCACTTTCGTTACAAGGAGTAACTTAGATATTTAGCTGTTAAAAACTCTAATCAAACTAATGCTTAAACGAATTTGAGTTTATAATAAAACACAATACACAAACAGGCTAGAGCCAATGGCCAAATGCCAATGCTTCCATATAGAGCTTAGGTTGACTCATGAGTCACAAAACCTTACTAGGCTTAGGGTTTAAAGTTTAAGGTTTAGTACTAGACTTAACAAGTATCTTATTCATATTTTTTAAAATATTTATATGCAATCCTTACTATATATAAAATTTTAAAAATCAATAACTATATCTATAGGGAGTGTTATCTTAAGAACTTTTTTTTTTTTGTGAGAACTCTAGTAAGTAATTTGAGCCACACATTTAACATCACATGCAAGTCACATGTTATTTAAATATTTTTTTAAACGTACATAACTTATTTCCACGATATTATTTTTTCAAAAACACCTTTAATATTTTTTATCTTTCTAACGTGTACCATATTGATATATGTTTTTTAAAAATCATCCACAAGTTATTTACACATGTGTAAATTAGCTGTTATACATGTGTAAATCCGGTTTTACACATGTGTAATTAGGTATTATACATGTGTAAAACGAATGAGGGAAGCGAGGGAAACATGGTTTTTTTTGTTTTTTTTATTTAATTTTACATTTTATAATTTTTTTATTATGCTTTTGTTATTTACCATTTTATCATTTAAAATTTGTGGCTCACATTGGTTCTTAAAGTTCTTATAAAAAATTAAGTTCTCATTTGAACCCTGCACTAATTATCTTGAAAACCATATTTTTTTATAAAAACTCTAGAAACTAATATTAGTCACACATTTAACATCACATGCAAGTCACATGTTATTTCTATTTTTTTTACAACGTTCATGACATCTTTTCACGACATTATTCTTCCAAAAAAAATTCACCATAAAATTTAGTTTTTTTATCTTTTCAACTTTACCATATTAATATATATTTAAAAGATTTTGTCCACTCGTTATTTCCACATTTACCATATTAGCTATTACACATGTGTTAAATGAAATTCGTAAAAAAACATGTTTTTTTTATTCTTTATATTTTTTTAATTTTTTTATGAAAGAGGGAAACAAGGAAAATATTTTATTTTTTATTTTTTTTATTTTTATGTTATATTTTGTTTTATAATTTTTTATTATGTTTTTGTTATTTACCCTTTTGCCATTGAAAACTTGTTGCTCATATTGGTTCCTAGATTTCTCACTAAAAGCTAGTTCTCATGTGAACTCTCCCTAGTATTATCTTGAGAATCACTCATTTTATGAGAACTCTAAGAAATGAAACGAGACACACATTTAACATCACATGTAAGTCACATATCATTTCCACCTTTTCTTTAAACGTTCATAACTTTTTTTCACAATATTATTTTTTCAAAAAGATTTCACCATAAAATTCAGTATTTTTTTATCTTTGCAGCCCGTACCATATTGACATACTATTTAGAAAAAAATCGTCTACTGGTTATTTACACATATGTAAATCAAGTTTTACATATGTGTAAATCCGGTTTAGATATGTGTAAATACAATATTACACATGTGTAAAATGACGTTCATAAAAAATAAGTTTTTTTTTATAATTTTTTTTTAACTTTTTATGTAATAAGAAAACGAGGGAAACATTTTTGTGTTTTTATTTTTTTTTTATTGTTATGTTATTTTTCGTTTTATAAACTTTTATTATGTTTTCGTTATTTACCATTTTGTCATTAGAAACTTGTGGCTCACATTGATTCCTAAAGTTATAACAAAAATGTGAGTTCTCATTTAAACCCTACCCGTTATGTGTATATGGATAAGTAACTAAATAAATAAACAATAAATAATAAACGAGCTAAGCTCGAGCACTCTTAATTTAAACAAGCCTAACTTTAGACTCGACTCGCCCTGTTTATGTCGCTACTCTCAACCTATTCACAAGCACATGCATATTAGGGTTTTTCCATGATTGATGAGCGAACCAGATTGAAACAACCAAAACGATAAAATACATAACAAGAGGATGGAATGTGAAGTTTTAAAAACTTTAGCTCAAATCAGTATATTCAAATCGGTTCGACTCTTTCTGACCCTTTGACATAGACCAGCTTGCACTCTAGTGGTCACCACCATCCCTTCCGGCGAATAATTCATGCATATTAGGGTTTTTCCATGATTAATGAACGAACCAGATTGAAACAACCAAAACGATAAAATACATAACAAGAGGATGGAATGTGAAGTAATTAAAAAGTTTAGCTCAAATCAGTATATTCAAATCAGTTCGGCTTTCGATTTGACCCTTTGACATAGACCAGCTTTAATAAATTATTTATCCTGTAGATAGTTCAGTGAAACCAGGTCAACATCAAGTTTTGGTTAAAATCGTTACGAATTAAAACTAGTTTTTGAGGGTAAAACGATCGATTCGGTTTGGAAAGGGGTTTTATCAAGGTTCCGTTTTAATCGATTTCAACAGAGTAGATTACAAAATGCATTCAACCCTATATTCAAGTCAGGTCCTGACCAACATCCAAAATGATTACGCTTCAGCTTAAAGGCCCATTCCCGTACTCGACACTCAAGTACTCAACAGTCTTTTTTTTTTCTCTCACAACCCCACTTTTGATTAATTTTGGGCTTCACAGTTTCCTGAAATTCAGGTTAGAATATTATTATTTTGGGCTTCACAGTTCAATTATTTTGGACTCCACAGTTTTGGGTTAAATAAGCTAACCATCCAAAAATAATTGAATATTAATACAAGAGTTTTTATTTTATTTTATATATTCCATCTTTTTAACACCCAATTACATATTTTCAAAAATCAAATAACTAATTACACATTTTTTACTTTCTAAAATATATATACAAGTTTATTCATTTATGTAAAAATTAACTTATTAAATGATTATTATATATACATGTGTTTTTACTAGAAAAATTTTACATATATTTTTGGTATTGTAATTGTTTAAAACTTTATTAATTATTTTATTTTTTTAATATCAGTGATTGTTGTTATAAAATAAAATTTAAACTTTTATATCTGCACACGGAGCTCTCAACGGAGTGGTTTAGGTTCTGGAATTCCATCTCTAGTTGGGGCTTTCGGTTCGAAGGTTATAAAATGTGGTGCGGGTTCATCTCTCTCGACCAGTTCAGGTTCAAGGGAGGGTGATCGAGGGGACCCAGACTTTAGATCTCTTCTCTATGGCGGGAGGTCTCTTTCGTATCAAGAGTGTTTTGGGGAGGCCAGGGGAGACGGATTGGATCGAGAGGCGATCCAGATGCAGTGGTGTAGGACTGCAAAACCGTAGCCTGTGACAGCGATGAAGACTCGATGTTTGAGTCTGTCATGAGTGAAGATGCCACTAGGGAAGCACTGGGAACGGCAGAAGACACACCAGTAGTGGAGGCAGGAATCAAAGTAGAGTTCTCAGAGGAAGAAGGAGCTGTTGAGTCAGATGTGGCATTAGACTTCAAATACGTTCTTCTCGAAGTGGTCATTAGTAAGCCAAGGAAGTTCTTTCCCCAAGGCAAAGAGTCGTTCATGGTAGAAGTCCTTTCCTTTCAACTAAGAATGCCGACTTTCCTCAAACGATTGTAACTAAGGTATCCTCGCCGAAGGAAAAGAAGAGTAAGCTAATAGTATCCCGGGGAAAGAAGAAAATGGCACATTGACATTTCAAAAGGCTTTAAGAAGAGGGACAACAGTGTGTTGTGGTCGCGTACCCTTTGCACAGTGTTCTCTTCTGACTTTTAGACCTCCATTCTATATATAGAAAAGATTCGAACTTTGGAAAATATGTAACTGATGGTTTTATAAAGAAAAATATGTAATAATCTCTTAGTAAATAGAAGGGTAAAATAGTCATCTAATAAGTTAATTTTAATAACATGGATAATTATCTAATGCATATGTTTTAGCAAGAAGAATATGTAATTGATTTTTTTACTTGAGAAAATATGCAATTAATTATTTTACAGATAGAAATATTTAAATGGCACTTGATTATTGTGTTATAAAAAGAGCCAACAATCGCATTGAATTTTACTTAAAATATTTACGAATAGTTAACTATTTGGAGCAAGAGCTTCCTTTTTTTTTTCAATAACAGTTTGAAGCGAATGATAGAGATCGACAAAGAAAAGAAACAAGCCACATTTGCTCGGATTTTTTAGAGCACTTACTGAGGCTTGGTCGTGAACTTTTTATTTTTATGTATTTTCAATTTAAAATAATTACAGTTTATTAGTATATATATTTTTATTTAATTTGAAGTTATGTTTTTTTGAATAAGTGTGAACATATATTTGTTAAGTAAAATTTAAAAAATGTTAATTGATTAAAATAATTAATGCATTTAATTATGAATTTAGTTAAAGTGAAGACCCCACTCACATGAGTATAATACATGTTAGTGAATGTAAGGGAGGAAAAGTAACATAAGGAGATGTCGCTTACGTGGGACACTTTTTGTTCACCATTCACATAAGAATAACATATGTCCTAAACGAATCCCAGACCTTAAAACATACCATTGTTCTTCTTGACACATCTTGAACCAATCATCGGTCTTCATTGACACACCTTGATCCAGTCATCGATCTTCCTTGACACACCTTGAACCAATTCGAATTGGTTGATTCAAAGGTGGCTCGGATTAGATAAAGATCAAATCATGTTTGCAAACCTATGCACTAAATAATAATACATTTTTGTTTGTTAAATACAAGCATGTGTATGTTCCTACAAAACAAAGAATACAAAATCAAATATACAATACATTAAAGGACGCTTTATAACAATAAAAGATTTCATCTATGGATTGTTTTATAACGATTTGATATGCTCATGATACCATGATTCTATCCAACCCTTACATATTTTATCTTGAAGTTACGATTGTGTTTGTGTGTTGAGATATACCAGAATCCCTAATTAGAACAACACAAAATAGTTTTACGTAAGACATCGCAACATGTATAATGCACAAATAAAACCAGAGGTGTGTCTCTCCTCGGTGATCAATAGTGGTCCATTTAGCCTAATCCAAGTGTACCTAATAAGATATGAAAACTAAAGGAATAGAACAAGAATACCTTAAAGTGTACTCTAACAACAAGTAAAGACATTAAGGGCTTATAGTACAATCAAGGAAAACGAGAGAACACCAGGTTAGATTATAAAACCATCACTTAAGGTTCCTAATCGATCACTAAACCTTTGATCGAGTATACTCAATAACCACCTGAATCATGCAAAATCAAGTTCCAAGAATGCTTCTGAAGGTAGGGCAGAAGATTTACACATAAACTCTAGGCACCACGAAAGAATTAGGGTTTGTGAAACCCTAATTTCCAACATTAGAGCACGGATTAAATAATTAACCATAGATGATCAAAAGAAAAAATACATAGTGATTTCAAATTGAAGAAATCCTAGAAATTAATCGATCCCAAGATGAAGAAGCGAAAGTATATACGAAGCACCCACACGAGTCTAATGGGTCTAATGCTTAGATACCATGCAAGTCCATGACATCAGAGTATGTTATTGTATACAATGATCAAAGTAGTCTAGAACAAAACTCTAATCTCACTAAAGTGAATAAATAACAAATTATAATAAAGAAAACAACAAAGAAACAAACATGAATTGAACAATGGGGACAAATTAGACAAGAAATTCTGTATCTTTTGTAAACAAAAGCACAAACACTTTATAACCATTAGTTGTAAAGTAGAGGAGAAAATCATTCCCTGATTAGCAGGAAGGGACAGTGTGGAGACTGATCTTCAAAATAAGGAAACAAGAGTGATTTGACCCAACCAAATAATCCACCAAGAATAGAAGATATCAAGTAAAGATGTCTGGAGCTAGAGAGTGATCTAGAAAGATAATTGATACTTTGAATTATATATAGATTTGACATAGTGATCGTGCAAAGATGTCTTGTAAGATGAAAGTAAACATTAAGTGTTTTTTGGTGTTGCTTTGAGTTAAAATGTGAGGACAACATTGAAACTAAACAAGAAACATCTCGTAGCCTTTGAGTCGAAGGAGATATCTAGCCTTTGAGTCGAAGGAGATATCTATCTATTGTACCTAACTACCTATCATAGGAAGTATAACTTATATATGATAACTATGATTAGTATAGTCCTCGTGATAAGATATGTTCTCTTATAATCTCTAAGTTGGTCGATAAATATATTTCTTTTAAAGATGAAAAGAAAATCCTTTTAAACGACACACTATCTAAGTAATCAAAATGATATATAAATTTTAAAACTAAACGTATTGAAAGAAAACTTATTTTGAACGGAAGCTACAAAATAAATCTTCAAAAATAAGTTTAATATGACTAGAATTGATGTATAGAACATGTCGATAGACAATAGCACCATAATACAAATTAATGTTATAAAGAAAAAGAGAAAAATGAAGACCCGGAAGCTTGACTTATACATGGTCTGATCATGAATGAACCATGTGATTATTTTATCCAAATCAAATTTGACAAATGACAAGTTATCACTTATTGACCACACAACTTATTAAAAGAGTTTGTACAAATTGAAACGAGTCATATTTTGATTAAATCTATACATCTTGAAATTTACAAAAGATACAGGTAAAAGAAGTGATATTTTCAAGAAAATAAACTTTTAAATCAACAATCACCAAATGAATCAACGGTTTCTCTCTCTCTCTCTAAAGAGAGAAATTCCTTCAATCACATCACATCCGATAGATGCAATGCTGCGATGGATAAATCTCGTATGCTCTCCAACTTGAAAGACCGGGCTCCTTCCCCCCCCCCCTCCCAACCCCCAAAAAAAAAATAAACTGTATATGAGAGTTTCCTTTCATACGACCACCAGCTCAATAACCTTAATACTCTCTAAAATGTAGTCTTTTGCTTTGTTGTTGTTGGTTGTCTCGAATTGATTGGCAGACAACAGGAGTGTACTTTCGTGATTGCGAATACCCACTCTTAGGGCAGGAAGTGGCACAAGGGCGTGTGGAGGACTTGACCCATGCTACTTCCTTCATAGAGTGTCCATACGTCCCCTCCCTCGCTCCTTGGTCTGCTTTTGATGTGGTCAATTCCGTCCTAGCTGTCCGGTCTGTTTGTCTGAAAAAGATTCAATTCCTAAAAAGTCGTCCAATCGTGTAAGGTCCGCTACTGGATTTACATTATACGCAACAGAAGCACCTGAAGTACTAAACGGAATATGTATTAGTTTGGTAACGGTTGGAGCAGCAATTGGACCAGAGAATGCGATTGCATTATAAGGTCGAAATTGAACAGATCGAGCAAGTTCGCCAAGTCGAATGGGAAAACACCCATTTCTGTACTGGTTCCGCCGAATGCTCCTCTTTTATACAATAGTAAACTTCACTATAAGCCAATCCAGTTCTCTGCCTAAAGGTTCACTGGAACCTACTAAGCTCGAAAGTGGGGTCTAGTTTAAGCTGTCAAATAAGTGGCCTCGAAAGAATATCCACAAGTAGGGATATAGATGGAGTTTTGTTTGATTTTTTGGTTTTTTCTTCGGAAGGGTTTCCGGTCGAAGTTGTGAGATTTCATCTCCCCCTCCCCCGGACCCCCTCCCTGGCTTGACTCCAGAACTAGTAGAGGAAGGATGCGATGATCGGTCTATCCCATGAAGCGTAATCCCGCTAGCCAATGAAAGGACTACTCTTCTTGGACTGTGAGCGACGACACCAGATCAAAACTAAAATAGTAATTCTGGGGACACTTGTCATATTTATAGGTCCCGTAAGTTTGTTATTTTTGTTTTTCTATTCTCTTAAGTAATTACCAAAACTAAAAAAATTAAATAATTTTAATTCTTTTTTACATTAATAATATTTTTAATAAATTAAGAAAGATGACTTTTATTAATGTTATTCTAGAAAACAAATTTTTATATAATAAGAATTATTTTTAAAACATCAAACTTTTTTTAAAATATGAAATATTTTAAAATTGGTGTTTTTAAAAAGTAAATTTTTTTATAAACTAAAAATAATTAAAATTATGAGTTATAATAAGAAATTTTAAAAATGACATTTTTAATGCAATTTGTTTTGAAAAAAATGTATAATTTTTTTTAAAAAAAAATAAAATTAATATCATTATTTTATTACTTAAAATGATGAAAAGGAGGTACTCTTAATAAGTAATCTAATTATAAGTTGTGTTTGTAACTATCATAATTAAGAAATATATAGGATCAAACAATAATGTAAAAGGACACTCACACTTATAACTGTAATCTAATTATAACAGTATTTTCTTCCATTAAATCTATACGATGTGAAACAATGTTTAAAAATAATCTGAACTAGTATTAAACCATTCGCGTTGTGGCAGAAGTGTAAAACCATGTCAAGTAACACTTATGTCATATCACCGTCAATGACAACCAACACCGGAATGTGACATCCGTCACTAACAGGTCCGTCAATTAACATTAAGCTCGTTAACTCTCTTTGTGTACTTACTTTGTCGCGTAATTAATTCGTTCTGATCATAAATTCTTGTCTCATTCGTTTTGCGCGTCGACCTTCATATATAAAAATAAATAATAAAATTAACTATTAATAGTACAATTAATTTTATTTAATAATACTTTCTTTTAACTTGTAATAATGTTTTATTATTAATAATATTAAAATTCTTATTATTAATATTATTATTATTATAATTAATAAGTAGAGGGTTTAAGTTGTAATTTAATTAAAGTCGAGAGAATTAATTCCTAAATAGTCAAGGGGCTAAACGGTAAATTAATATCAAAACTATATATACTAAACCATCGGCCAAACACCCTTCGACCGAAACCCTTCTGCCGTCGCCTCCCATTCAACCGTGAGCCACCGAAATCAGCCCCGTTTTGCAGCCGTTAGCCTTCGTTTGTCGCAGTCGTCTCGCCGTTTACTCGTTTCGCAGGTAACCGATCGTCGTGAATTTCGTTTCGTTTTAATGTCGCGATTAGTTCGGTTGAATCGGGTTTCGTGGTATTCGTTCGCTCCGTTTGTGCTGCGTATATAATGCTGTTGCGCGTGCGTATGTATATGCGGGGTGTGTGCCGTGGGTATGCATGTATATAATGTATGTACGCGGGTGTATATATATATGTTTGTATGCATGTGTGTATGCAACGTGTATATATAGGTATGCTTGGGCGCATGAGGCCCCTGGGGCGCATGGTTGTTGGTTTTGGGCGTTTGGATGATGTGGGTGTGAGTGTATGTATATAAGTTGTGTGTATGTGGTTATATATATATGTGTGTTCATGAGTATGTGTTGTATGTGCATGGATATATATATATAGCGTGAGTTTAAGTGTGTGTTTCGTGTGTGCTAGTGATGCGTGTGGATCGTATTATTGTTATAATGTTTATTATTATTATTATTTCAATTATTATTAAGTGTTTCTTTTTATATAATAACAATAGTTTCATTATTAATATTATCATTATTAATATTATTATAGATTATTATTATATGGCGTGTTATATATATATATATATAATATGTCGCGCGGCGAACCCGAACCGACCGAATGCATCTATTCTCGTTGAACGCATTTTAAGACTTGTATTTAACACGCCATATATATTCTCGTGTTATTATATGGCGTGTTATATATATATATTTGTGTGTGTGTCGCGCGCGAACCCGAACCGACCGAATGCATCTATTCTCGTTGAACGCATTTTAAGACTTGTATTTAATGTATATATTCTCGTGTTATATATATATATATATATATATATATATATATATCATAAAAAAAGGGGATTTTCAGACATTGTTTCGCATCGTATAGATTTAATGTTAATTTTTTTTTAATTATACTTGGATCTAAGTATACTTATTTATGTTAATCGGTGTATAATACTTATTAAAGAAGTTTAAGTATGTGAAACAGAACATGTATAATCAACTTAGAATGTTTCACCAAGACATTGTAAGAATAGTCCTCGTCTCTTGTAGATGCTAATGAACGTGCGCAGAAATAGTCGTCCGCTCTTGCAAATGCTAATCATATGTTTATTAGCCTAGACCATGTTATTATTTTACACTAGTTTTTCGGAAGCCTAGAACTCAAGTCATTATGCGGGGCATTTTTTGTTACAATACCGGTACCACCTCCATTCCTAAAGGCTACGAAAGTATGTATAAATGATAGATAATAAACATTGTCTTTAGCAATTAAGCAAATTTAGCAATTTCCACTAATTTTCAGCAAGATTGAGCTAAATTACCTCACCGGAGTCGACTGATTAACAACGATTACCACTAATTTTAAGCAGGATTGAACTCAATCATCTCATTGGAGTCTATTGATTATCACCGAATTTTGAATTTCAACAAATAACCAAGAGACTTTGGAAGTTCAATTATTCGAGGTTGGCTTTCCATCTTTCCAGATTTCATGAATGAATGCTTCAGATCAACGGATCAAAAATCCAGATCATTCAGAGAAGCCAAGCCCAAAATTGTGGCCCTAAAGAAAGTGGAGGCCTAAAACACTAGCTTGGGCCTTGGGTTGCTTGACCCTTGGGCCGCCCCTGTGTTTTTCTTATTCTCACTTATATGCAATATATTCTTTTTGTTATTTTATAATGTAGAAGGTTTTGTGCAACTAGAGTACACATTAGGAAGCTTTCAACTCATTCTGTTAGAGGCTAACATAACCTGAACGAATATATGGCCATGTTAATCAAAACTATGAAATTAGGGCCCCAGATTTTTACCTTGCTTTAGGCCTCTACTATTATTTAACCGCTCCTGACTCAAGTTGCCTCTTACAACTAATTAAATGAAGAACACTTACAACGAAACTGAAGTTCAAGTAAAGAATACGATCCATGAACTAGTGTGGATCAAGGTTTGACTACATTCCAACTTCAAAAGGTTATTTGATTATGAGTAGGGTTGCAAACGAACCGAACGAACACGAACAAGGCCTTGTTCGTGTTCGTTCGTTAAGAAATAAACTTGTTCATGAACTGTTCACGAACATTTACCGAACGCGATTTCTTGTTCGTGTTCGTTCATTAAGAAAATGAACATGTTCATAAACTGTTCACGAACACTTATTGAACGCAAATGAAAATAAAATTTACATTTTTATTACAAACATTACACATAATCAATCAAAAATAAATAAGTAGTTAACATAAATATAAAAAATAATTGATATAATAGTCATAAAAATAACTGACACAAAAATTAAGAATATAAACGAATATAAGCAAACACATTATCGAACATTCACGAACAGACATTAACGAACATAAATGATCACATTATCGAACGTTCACGAACATAAATGAACGAACGCGGTTTGTGTTCATGTTCATTTAAACGAACGGAATTTTGTTGTTCATGTTCGTTCATTTACTAAACGAACAAACATAAACGAACTTTCCGCCGAATGATTCACAAACTGTTCGCTGAACGTTCAGTTCGTTTGCAGCCCTAATTATGAGATCTAATAAGCGTCTCACAAACACATTCTTGATTTGAAAAATCTGATTTAAGAAGACTATGAAGATAAAAATTAAAAAAGATTTATATAATTTATCTATCCATATTAAGGATAGACATTTCGGACAAGTTGATTAATAAACACAATATTTTTTTTTGAATGGCAAATGTGCGACATTGCTTCCGAGAATAGGTGTTATCTTAATCAGATCTACCTATTCGTTTTCCAGCCGAGACCGCACCCGCAACCCCCTCGGGAGGAAACCTATTGTTGAGAAAACCCTCTAGCTCAACTCTGAACATTTTGCTCAGAGGGAGATTTTAACACATAATATATATTGCGTTAGATTAGAGATTCAAAGAAATCAAGACTCAAACTTTTAGATATACATATGGTCGTTCTTTTCAAAAAAAAAAAAACGTGGCTTTTAGATCAGAATACTTGAAGCATTCAAGACACGCGTGATAAGAAAAGGAGAGTTCCTAAGGGTGTAATAAATATTTCCTAGATTGTTAGGTTAAATATTCAAAGTTTGTTCTTCAATTTGTTTGTTTCTATCTTTTTTCCTCTAAGGTTTCTTTTAAGAGTGTTAATCGGTTCGGTTTTAGTTTCATCTGTTTGAAAAAAATTTTGTTTTCCCTAAACCTAAAAGCTGAATTTGAAATTGGTTTGGCTTCAGTTTTAAACTCTTAAACGTAAAATTTTAACAAAGAAAAGGCTCATCAGTTCTGTTTTTTGTTCATTAGTTTGGTTTTTTTGGTTTTCTAATAGGCTAAATACATGAATTTGTTTTCCTTGGTTTAACGAAATTGATTGATATTCATCAAACCAAATAACTGCCAATAAGTCTTAGATCAATTGATTTGAAAAGATGCACCCTATATCTTTTTAAAACGTAGGTCATGAGTTCGAGTCTAATTTGGTGTAATATTTTTCAAGTGGGACATGGGTTTTACTACAGTGCACCTTTGGGTAGTGGATTCCCTATGGAATGGTAGGCAGGTCAGGTCACCAACGTTATCTGTGTTCGCAGGCGTAGCCCGATAGGTTTATTCGGATGACCGGACTTAAAAAAATATTTATTGACCATTAAAAAAAAACTAATAACTAAATTTGATTTGATTCTTTCAATTTAGTTTGGTTTTCAATTTATCAGTTTGTGATCCCTTACCTAAGCCAATGATGTCACATATCACCTTCCAGTCTTCCTTGTAAACTAACACCGGTCTTTGTTGATTGCTGTTGTTGTTACCATCATTGACACGATAGATAATGCTAATATTTTATTAAACACTTAAAGTTATATTAAACGAAAAAAAGTTACATGTCACATTTTCGGGTTTCTTTCAATTCCATCTTATTTAGTTCGTTTATGGACCCAGTATTTGAAAGGTACCCAGTTACAATAATAAAACCTATCATTTGGGGTTTTGGTTCGTTGGGAAACGGTAGTCCATAATAATAGATGATTTGAGAGGATCGTTTTTTTTTAGTTTTTAAAAAATAATTATATATTTTTCTTAAAATTTATTATATGTAAAATTGATATTTTATGAGCTTTAATTATTTTGTATAACTATTAATCTTACAAAAACCTAAATGTTAGTTTGCCATTTATAATTCTTAGAAATGATACTATCATACTGTCATTCATATGCCGTTCAAGATAATTTTTTAATTTACATATTTTTATATACTTTTAATAGTTAGATTTGAATTGTATAAAAATATATTACTCTGTTCAGCTACTTATTACATAGCATTAATCTGCTGATTGTTTATTAATTAACATTTTTATAACATTTATTTTCATGTATCAGAGCATTAGAATCTCTATTTTTATCTATTTGAAGATTTCTTTTAGAGTTAAGTTCGGTTTTACTCCTGAGGTTTGAAAAAAATAAAAATTTTCATTCAAAAGGTTAAAAACATCAATTTATCTTTAAAAGTTTTTAAGTTGTTTTAATTTTAGTCCCAAATTTTCATTAGTTGTTTCAATTTGATCCAATATAATAAAACTTTTGTATTGAAATTGAAACAACTTATGAAACTTTTGTAGGTAAATTGATGCTTTTAATATTTTGTAGGTAAGTTGTTACTTTCGCCAAACGTTAAGTAGCAAAACTGAATTAACTCTTTCTTTTATTTTGTATATCTCTATCCCCATCTCTAAAATTTAGATTTTTATACATTACTAGCTTTAGTTACCCGTGTACTACACAGGAAGGGAGAGTAAATTATTAAATAAAACACAAAAACATAAATAAAACTAAATGCGTTATATATTAAATAAGACATAACAACTTCCGATCATAAAGTTACAAATGAGCAAAAACTTTCTTGTAACTACATTTGTAGTAACATTTGTATGTTTGTCAGTATTATCTAAAGCTAAGAGTTACAATTATCTCTACTCTTGACTTGTGAAAGGTAACATAAAGCTGACCATGCGTAAAAACAACATCTTTTAAGTACAAACCGACTATTGATAGAGATTGACCTTGACTTTTGTTTATTGTCATAGCGAAACATACAACCAAAGAAAACTGCCTTCTTTTAAACTTGAAAGGAATCATTTTGTTAGAATGTGTTAAACTTAATCTTGGAATGAATGTACGGGTGCCAATATTACTACCTGATATAATCCTAACTTTTATAATATGATTGCAGAGTGATGTATCCTTAAGTCTAGTTTCATTACATAAACCACTTTTTTCTTATCAATGATTCTCAGGAGCATGACGGGAACACTAATCTTTAATACTAAAGAGTGGTTTGGTAATCCAGAAACCTTTATTCAGTTTAAAAAATCCAAAGAACATAAATTCTCATCGAATGTATCATGAATATACTATTCTTGGCTTATAGAACCGGAACTGAGGTACTCTTTTTGGTCACCTGGAAACAACAAAAGTAAACGATCATTGATTTCCTTATCAACTTCGTTTTTTGGAGCAAGAAATGTTCTCTCTTGAAAGAAAATTGGGATTTTAGAATTACTAATGATAGAAGGATACACAAACTCGATTAAATCCGAGATAGGATCAATCGAATTAGTAATAAGAAGATCGTGTGGTACATCTATCGTAGCCTCCCCATCATTCGATCCGCCGAGGTCACCTTCTCCAAATTTTAATAGCCAATTTGCAAAGTTATTTGTTTCTTGGATATTGTATCGGCCGTCACAAATAGTTAATCTCATGTTTTTTGCGAGGATATGTACCTTGCAATTTTGCCAAATATACGAAAAACTTAATGATGCATTTACAATATCTTGTCCACTACCATTCACAATAATCAATGAACTTAATTTTCAAATTTTCATCACTAAAAAGATTTATCAGAGAAAGAATCACAGCTCAAATTTATGAAAATTTGGTGAAAATACTCAAACTTCTTCTAGTAGTCAAGAATCACAAACACCAACTAAAAACAACGAATTACATAAATTAACCAAAATCAAGGCAATTGGGAATGAAAACCCTATACATTGAAGATCAAAGGGAGATCACAAAATATACATATAATAAAAGTGATACAAAATTGTAAGTAGATTAAAAATCAATACTTTTAAAAAAGTGATCGAGTATGAGAGAATTTTGAACAAGTCGTTGACATCGTGAGTTAGATATTGGGTGGGTGTGAGGATATTAGTATGAAAAAATTAAAATTTAAATAATATACACCGGAAAGTTATGTGCAATAATGAGATCAATTTTAAATTGTTTTGACCGTGTAATCGGATACAGAGATGTAGTATTGAAACGGATTGGATCGGGTATGAATATTTATAATATATCTGATTAGTTGTTGATTGTTAATTATTTAATGCTAACTTTAGTAAACCCGTGTATTACTCAGATTGAAAAATAAAATATTATATATAATAAAAATTTATGAAGTATAAAATGATACTCTAAAATAAGATATGATTAAAATTTCATATGAGTAATAACTATAATAATAAAAACATGATATCAATTTTTTAAACTTTTTTTTAATCTTTTTTCCAAAAAAATTAAATATTTTTTTCAAAACAAATCATATTAAATAAAGCATTTTTAAAAATTTCTTATTATAACTCCTAATTTTATTATTTTTAGTTTGTAAAAAAATTAACTTTTTAAAAGACCATTTTAAAATATTCATATTTTAAAAAAAAGTTTGATATTTTAGAAAAAAATCTTATTTTATAAAAATTGTTTTCTAGAAATAACATTAATAAAATACATCTTCTCTTTATTTTAAAAAAGTTATATTTAATTTAAAAAAGAATTATAATATCTAATATTTTTAATTTAGGTAATTATTTAATAGTAAAGACAGACGGGAAAAACAAACTTAAAGGGTCTAGAAATATGGCAAGTGTCTCCCGAAATTACTCTTTTAATATTATACATAGATGGATTATTCACTACAAATTATCGCTATAAATGTTTGTAATTATCTACAAAATCCTACTCTTACTACTACTAATAATAATAAAGTATTTGTAAGTAAGACATACAAATGGTAAATGAGATATGGTAGGTTGAACGAAAGATAAATTTAGAGATAGATTATCTTCCTTAGTATCCCTGATTTTAGATGTCTTTTCCGTACTATTTCTTGTCAAAATTTCACTTTAATGTTGTTAGTATTTGAATATTAATTATTTTACTTGAATGTTTAGATGGACTATCTTATCATTAAGTTTAAAACTTGAATGTTTAAATTGATTATTTAGACGAGGCTTTTTTGAAGTGTTTGGTTGCATCTTGTTCAGATGAAAATTAAATCACGCTACACCACTTAATCTAGTTACTAGTCAATCTAGGCAGACGTTCCGATGCACCCTCCACAAGAAAATCTACGTACCATGCAATTTTCCCAAAAAATATGGCATTAACTTATCGATGCACTAAAGATATGTTTGTGTTTTATTTAAAAAACAATTCATTAACTAAAGTCATATTAGGTCATAACAAGTCATTTTGATGATAAGGACATGCGAATAATGATTACACTAACGAGAGTTGACATGTATGACTGAGTTGCTTTAAGTTATACAAGGTTATATTATATGATAACAAATTATTTTGGTGCTAAATACATGTGTATAGGTGTTTTGTTATAGATTCGCACTCGGTTTTAATATATTTCCTACTCGATTTCACTCGTATGTTATTTTATTTTGTTCATAATCATTATCATCAGTGAAATCGAGTACAAATCAAGTGTTAATATTTGACGATTATGTTACTGGGAGCGTTACCGGTAACAAAAATGAAAGTTATGAGTGTGATCAGCCAAATTAATAGCATGGATGATTATCGGCAAATGCGTGATATTTTGGATTATTGAATTCCATTTGCCTTTTTATTATTTAGTAAAATTGTAAATGTTATGTTTCCCGCTACATCACGTCGACACCTCTGTAACACCTGAAATTTCTAAGGAATCAAAGAAAAGCAAAAGTTCTCATGCAAAAATGGAGCTCTCGCGCAGATAGTGGTTCTTGCACAAGAACATGTTGAAGTGAAGAAAGCCTATAAAAGATTGAGGGCGCCCTTTGTTCCCCACCCTTATGCAAATACTATTGATGCTATTGTTTAGAGAGAGAGGTTAAGTAAAAGAGAGAAAGCAAGAAAAAAAATGATGTTTAAGGTATGTATTTCGAGACTTGGTTCATTTATCTATTAAGTAGCGATTAGTAATGATAATGATGCATGAATATACAATTTGGTGTTGAGGGGATGTTGAAAAAAGGGTTTCGTTGTGTGATTATCTTTAAAAGGTGAGTTCTGGCCTTTTTTTCAATAAGTTTTACAAGTTTTGAGGCTGTTACGCATACTATTATATTTATTTAAGCATAACATATTAATCCTGATTGAAATGGTTACGTTATGGATGAAATAGCTGAGTCTAAGTTGAGGTCGAGCTATGATGTTTACACACGTAAAGCAGTAAGTTATCACTCGATAAAATGTTCTCGCATGAAATAGGTGACTTGGGCTGCAAGGGTTTAGAATTATGGGATATTCTCACGCGACATGTAGTTCTTGCATGACATGTTGTTCTTGTGTGATATGATGATCTCGCGTACTATGATGCTCTCGCCTGCTTAGATTTTTTCGCCTATGATAATGTTCTCGCGTGGGCTAGGTTCTCGCATGACTATTTGTGTAAAATATTTTCACTTTAATATGTTTTAAACTAATTTCAAACGTTAAGGGTATTTAAATGAAAATGTTGCTTGGTGTGTTTATGTATTGTTATAAGTAAAGTAATTTCGTTAGGAACTGAAAGATAACGTTAACAAAAACTGAAATGTAACGAACGACCAAAAGACTTGCAAGCAAAATGAAAGGAGGTGTACGATCATGTTATTGTTAGCTCACCTGATATGCTGCTTAGCTAGCCCATGAGGATGCACACAGAGGTCTAATCCATATGAATGACCACGAATGAAAGGAGATCTTTGTCATCGGACTTTAGGCCTGTAGTCTCGTATTCATACACCATGAGGGTTCTATTTGTAGGATGAAAGTTACGGGTGCAATTTTAACGTAAGTGTAAGAATTAACCACGCAGAGATGAAATTATCACGCAAATATGGAATTATCACGCAAGAAGGTATTCTTGCATTGCTGTGATAATTCCATCTCTGTGTTAGAATTCCACGCTAGTGTAATTCTTCTTGCATAATTATCACTTTATTCTTGCGTGATAATTCCACCTAAAACTTCGTACGCTTAGCACGAAAAAAACATTTTGTATAGTAACCGCCCCCTATATATATATATATATATATTATATATATAATATATATATATATAGGGGAGGGTTCAAGAGAAAACCTCATTTTTGAAGAAAACCAAGAAAACCACGTTTGACCATTGATCAATCTTAATCAATGGTTAAGATTAACATGGCAATTTTGTAAATTTTGTAAATAGGGCATAATATGAAAATTAAATATATTAAATTTTAGAAACCCCTAAGAGCATTAAACAAATTCCATAAAATTCTCATAATCTCTTTCTTGCTTCATTATTCTTTCCTTTTTCACATAATCTAATTAATATAACACTAATTGCATCTTTTATTGGTATAATTTCAAAATATCAAAGGGAAGAATACTAATAAAATCACAACTAACAAGCACATGGAACTGATCAACATATGTAAGCGTGGACAAAATCATTTATGTGCATGTAGCAATATAGAATGTAATAAGAAACAATCATATTACTAATACTCAATTATAAGGTTACATGTATGTAGCACCTGTACAAAATCTACGTTAATAAAATCTTTGAACAGTAGAGTTACATGTAACAACAACGTTACATATTTGTACCGACAATATTACGTACATGTAACAACTGTGTTACACATTTGTAATTGCAGTACGTATATGTAACAACAACATTAAGTATACATAACAACAACATTAGACATACATAACAACAGTGATACGTATATGTAACAGTTTCGCTAGTTAAATGCAACATCAGTTTCACTGCAGTATTACGTATATGTAACAATACTATTAGTGTATGTAATAATGGGTTTTCGTCTTGTTCATTTTGTTCTTTACGTTCACATGTTCTTCATGTTTTAAACAGGATGTTTTGCTAATTGCTCGACCTATCATTGTGTTTGATGCTTTATAATCTTCGATCCATCAACGTCATAATCATCTTCGAGTTCATCATCCATGTCATTATGAGTTCATCATCTTAAGTGCATAATCACTACAAAAAGATGAATAATCAAACCTTGACCTTGTAGCAATGAAACCATCGAACAATAAAATTTGAAATCCATAAAAGTTGTTTGGGTTAAGATTGATTATAGCAAAATACATACCTTGGGCGATGTCGATTGTAAAATAATAATTTTAGATTCCAGATGGAGAAATTAAACATGGTTTTGATTAAGCACTCTGATGCTAAGCTCTACTTAGATGATGATGAATGGTTGGACGACGACCCGACGATGATGATGACGACGACGACGACCCGACGATGATGATGATGAATGGTTGGAAAAACAAGACCTTGAAAATTATATGATTGAGATTTGATATATCTATATTGATTGAAAAAAAACTAAAAGATTTGAATTAATATAAATAATTACCAAAAATAATAGTGTGCCAATTTTACAAGTATACCCTTTAATAATAAAAGTGAAAAATATATTAGAAATTATATGATGGTGGAAATTAGTTTTTATGGGTTTTTCTTAAAATTGTAGTTTCATTTGATCCTCCCCTATATATATATATATATATATATATATATATATATATATATATAATATTATATATATATATATATATATATATATATATATTATATATATATATATAAATAAGAAGGTTCAAAAGAAAACACTAAAAAAGAGAACTAGAGAACTATTTCTAACTACATATTCTAATTCTGAAAATTCAAAGAAAAAAACAAAAAAAAAAACCCATCACATTTATTCACTTGTGAAATAAACTTTTTCTGTTTGTGAAACGCATCGATTTCAGTTGTGAAATATATGGGTTTTTTATTTTTATTTTTACGTTGGATTTTTTTTTTGCTTTTTTATTTGATTCTTTTTGAATTAAAATGAGTTGCTACGAATGATTCCGCAGTTCCCCTTTTTTTGGTGTTTCCTATTGAATCCTCTCCCATATATGTATGTATGTATGTGTATATATATATATATATATATATATATATATATAAGTGTGATTTACACTATTGTAGATTTTTTTACACTTAGGAATTTACACATATACAAAAAATGCCAACAAAAAATGTAATGATTTTTATTGATCTTGAAAAGTTAACATGATTATCGTAATAATAGAGTGTTAACATTTGAACTCTCTCCTGTGTATGTGTGTGTGCGTGTATATATATATATATATATATATATATATATATATATGTACTAGTTTATAACCCCGTGTATTACACGGGTTAAAAAAAATTAAAAATAAATAAAAGTTAGTAATATATACGTTATTTTGATAAGATATAACTAAAATTATGTGTGAGTAAGTACTTTAGTTAATAAAATATTTCTATTACTTTTTTTAAAACTTTCATTTTAAAAAGGTTTTTTAATCTTTTATTTTAGAAATATGTAAGAAACGTTTCGTTCAAAATATTGTTTTTGAAAAATGCCATTTTTGATAAAAATCTCATTATTCAAAACTACAATTTTTAGTTATTTTTGTTTTATAAATAATTTTTCGTATTTTATAAAATTTTGCTTTGACAAAATATCATTTTTTTAAATATCTCATTGTATAAAAACGCTGAGTTTCAGTTAATTTTTTTAAATTATTTTAGAAAAACGGTTTTAAATAAAACTTTTATTTAAAAAAGCTGGTTTTGAAATATTTCATATGTGTAAAAAGATAAGTTGTTTTAAAAAATTCATAGTTTCTAAAATTCTTTTTTTATCAAAAAAAGTGTATGTTTTAATAACAATACATCTAGTTTTAATTATTAAAAATGTTGTATAAAAATTATTTTTAGAAATATTTGAAATGTTTAAAATAAGACAGAGAGAGACAGAGAGAGAGTGAGAATTTAAAAATTAGTTATTTGACTTTTAAAATTGATAAATGATTTGGGCGGCACTATTGTTTCTTCGAAGTGCAAGAATGTGCTTCCACAAGAATTAATACGATGATGACATGCTTCAACAAATGTATCATCATCTAAGTATAGATATATGTATATGTGTATGTATATGTATATTTATAGGATATGTTACGTATACGTATACGTATACGTATACATATACGTATACGTATATGTATATGTATATGTATATGTATATGCATATGTATATGTATGCATATGTATACGTATACGTATATGTATGTGTATGTGTATGTGTATACGTATACGTATACGTATGTGTATGTGTATGTGTATGTGTATGTGTATGTGTATGTGTATGTGTATGCGTGTATGCGTATGCGTGTATGCGTATGCGTATGCGTATGCGTATGCGTATGCGTATGCGTATGCGTATGCGTATGCGTATGCGTATGCGTATGCGTATGCGTATGCGTATGCGTATGCGTATGCGTATGCGTATGCGTATGTGTATGTGTATGTGTATGTGTATGTGTATGTGTATGTGTATGTGTATGTGTATGTATATGTTATGTAATGTATATGTATATATATGTATATGGGTGTATGTGTATATGTATGTGTATATGTATATTATATGTATATGTATAGTATATGTATATGTATATGTATATGTATATGTATATGTATATGTATATGTATATGTGTGTAAGCATAAGCTAAATCAAATACCTGATGCATCTTTTGGAATCACAGATAAAATGTTGTCAAGATGTACCCTTTTGAGATATTTTGATTTGATGAGGCCACAAATGAGCACTAGATCTATGAAACAAAAGTCAGGCATATTTTCTTCAAACTACTTAATACTCGAAGTCAACAGTATCACACTTTAATACATACTACCTTATAAAAGTCATGGAAACAAGAGAACTCATTAGTACGGTGAATCAAACTTCAACACACAACATTCGTCTCTGTATTCGATTAAGGTAGTGACAAATCATCAAACGAATTGCTCGCGTTGTCGTAGTCACATTTATCACCCCTGGCTCGTGAAATTATTCGAACACATTCTCAAACTATCTTTATCAATGGTTCTTCTGATGGAAAGCCTCTATGAAAACTAGACCCACGTGGTGGTAACCCCATACATACAATAATGAAACAAGGTGAGGAATTTAATGTACCATCATGGAACAAAACCCAAAAACGCTTCAAAATAAATGGAAAAGTTAAGATTTAAAACATTGTCACATAATCACTATTTACCATAATTTAACATCTATAAGTTTCTGTATGATATGAAAATATATATACATAACAGATGTGTGGGCTTCTACCTCTTTAATGGTAGTAAGTTATGGAAGGTGGATCCATGCTGCCAGTTTTAGATGCACACTATGGTCCCTATAATCAATCTTTAGTTTCGTTTTCTTAAACAAAAGCATACCTGTAAAGTAATCGCATACTCTCTTTGTGTGGGGGTCCTGTTTTAAAAACTTACATCAACTCTCAGTCTCTCTTATTAATCGATCTATGATGTCGGTTTGTGATGCATTTTATCACATTTTTGCAATGTGAAAACCTAGGGAATTTAAATATCGATGGGACCAAAGTTATCATCAACGGCCCATTATTCACCGGGCATATTATTGTTTAGAATTTGGGCGTGTAACATTTTATGTCATCTCTGGTAAGTTGGCAACTCATACGCTTAAGGTGACGAACAGTCTAGAGAACAACGTGTGGTAACAGACAGTTGGACCAAGATCAGTTAGATTAAACTCCAAGGATAAGAAAGAAATAACAAAGAAGTTCATAGAAGTAGGGGTGAGCATGGTCGGTTTGATTCGGTTTTAGCTTAAAACCAAAACCAAAATCTGATATTTCAGTTTCTAGGTTTTTTTAAAACCGTTCGGTTTCGGTTTTTTCGGTTTTCGGTTTTTGGTTTTCACTTCGGTTTCGGTTTGGTTTCGGTTTTGCTTTTAGGGCTTTAAGTTTTTTTCTAAAAAAATTAGTCTAAAGTATTTAATTTAAGCTAAAAATTTTGGGTTTACATCATTTGTTGATCTTTAAACACAATCTCAATATTTTTATAAATAACTTAACATTATAATTAATTGCAATTTATGAATACAATAATAAAAAAATCAATAAAACATATTAATCTACCAAAAAAAAAGTTTAAATGTTATTTTTGAAACCTAAATATTCAATCTATTCTAGATAGGATAAGTTAAATAAGTAATTTATAGGCTAGTCATGTTTAATAGTATATGAATACACCTCTACATTTACAAGTTCGGTTTTATGGTTTTGGTTTGGTTTTTTCGGTTTCTGTTAAAAGCAAAACCGAAACCAAACCGAAAAAATCGGTTTTTAAAAAACCATCAAACCAAACCGTCGGTTTCTAATTGGTTTCGGTTTTTTTGGTTCGGTTGCGATGGTTATTTCGGTTGCGGTTCGGTTATTTTGGTTTTTTGCACACCCCTACATGGAAGTATATATAAAAGAGACATTAAACATCTACCGTTCTACGTTTAGATTAGTACAAAGACATCATGTTGATGCTAAAAAACATAGGAAGGTTATCTAAATAACAAATCGTTGGTAAATGGCTCGAGGAATACACTAAATAAAATAACTTTTCAAATGAAAACAGATGATTTGGAAAATAATTAAGGATCAATAGCCTTGGGATTGTTTTATATAAACATCTTCGCATATATCACGATATATTTAAAAACAAATTTTGGCATCAATGTGATGAATAGAACAAGAGGGAGATAAATGAAGCTATAGATATGCAATTGGTGTCTAGTTTGATGATTGGATTAAAGGTCTCTTCATAGTAATTAGGAAGAACCTGCAAATATAAATTAAGATTTTTAGTTGTTAATTAGTTGATATATATTTTTTTTTGCATTTACCAAGTATTATTTTACTTTGTTAATTCAATATATGATTTCAAATATTATTAGATAGACACAATGTTTATTTTTATCTTATGTAACCCTATGATGTGAACCTTGATGTGGTGTGCGTTGGAATAGTTTTAAGTGTCTAAACGTCAAATATTACGTATGATTATTCGTTTATGAACCATTGATGTGTGTGCGTTGGAATAGTGTTTTTAAGTGTCTAAACGTCAAATATTACGTATGAATTATTCGTTTATATGCATGTGATTGAGTTGAATAGGTTGACTATGAATTGGAAGTGATTTTGTAGGAAAAACAAGGAATTTGGAAGCTTACATGCTAAAACAAGTAATTGGAGGGTCAAGAAACGAAGTTTCAAAGTGCAGCAGAAAGGCTTCCACCGTAGCCTACTGTAGCCACCGTAGGCTACGCCAGCTCAAGAAAAAAATCAGCAGAAAGGGTCCCACGTAGGCTACGCTGGCTGGCGTAGGCTACGCCAGGACAATTTTTGAAAACCTATAAAATCGCGTTTTTATTATTTTTCAGCCACCACTTGATTCCCATTCGACCTAAGACGAAAAAGACGTACTTTGGAAGTTCTGGGATCAATTCTTCACCATTCCAACTCTCAAAAACAGATTCAATCATCCGGAATGCAAATCAACAACGGTTTTGAAGATCATTCAAGAACAATGAGCGGCTAATCCTCTCGTGCGACTGACTTCGGGTATTAGGTTTTGTGTGATTAGGTTTTTGTTTTTGTTTACTTTGTTGGGATTAACTTTAGAACCCGTTAAGTTCTTTTATGAGTTTAACTTGTGTTTTGATTATTTAAACAACGACGTTGGTAAACTTTATTTGAATATCATTTAATCTTCCGGAAATTATATGATTGCAAGTTTTGGTTTCTAATTGAATTGGCATTGTGTATCAAGACCCATTAAGTCCTGATTATCGATATCACTTAATCATCGCACGTATAATCCCTATTAAGGATTTTCCTTGAAGTTAAACTAAACAATTGCTGAAAACCAAACCTAGAACCGAAGTGGATTACTTTCTCTTATAATCGTTTTCTTAATCAAGTTTGATTCTTTCCAAGTTGTTTTCTTAGTTTATTTATTAATTATTCCAAAATCCAATTTTCACAGCCAAGGGGCAATAGTTAAGTAATTTGTTAATTTAATTAATTGTATTTCATAAATTAAAGTACAATACACCGACCACTAATTCCACGAGGATCGACAACCCTACTACCCTAACTAGTTTAAGGTGAATAGAACACACATTTTAACATCTTATTTGATTGATACTTCGACATCGATCAATTTTGGCGCCGTTGCCGGGGAATCGGTGCGCTTGGTGTTTTGTTATTTTATTTGTTTTATAAAAAAAAAAATCTTTTTTGTTACTTGTTTTATTTTAATTGTTTTTATTTTCGTGTTACGCTTGGTAGTTTAAGTGTGCAGGTGACAGATTGTATGCATACTCGATATTCGGGCAGGAAATCACCGCTAGTGTTTGATCCAGAGATAGAGAATCAGCAAGGTATAATCGTGTCTTGCATCGATCAGGATTACCAACTACATCATTTCACAAGCCATTGATCAAGCAGCTGATAGTTTGTCTGATTCAACTAACATGGATATCAACACAACCACCTCAAAATCCAAACCCTCCTCCCAATAACCACACCAAAACCCAAATCCACCCCCCCCACCAATACACCCACACAACAACCTAAATCAACCACCTCCCAACAATAATATGAATCAAAAAACCTCAATCAAGGAGACGACTTTGATCATGTAAGCATGCATAGTGTTCACACGGGTGATGAGAATTATGAAGATGAATGGGATAACAATGAAGAACCCTATAACGGTGCAAATTATGATGCTTGTAATGGAAATTTTGGTGGAAGACCTCAAAGAGCTCAAGTACAAGTATGTAAGCCATTTAGACCGCCTATTTCTGAAAATCAAAATCCCATCGCACCTCCAAATCGTAGAGGAAGAGCTTTTGATGTAACGCGCCTCATTATCTCACTATTCTTCGCATTTAGAGGTACTGCAACAGAAGAACCATATGTGCATCTTGCTGAATTTGATGCAATATGTAGCACTATTGGTGGGAATCACTTCACACAAGATGAAGTGAGGTTGCGATTGTTCCAATTCACTTTGAAAGACAGAGCTAAGCAATGGTTCCTTACCTTGCCTGACAATAGTATTCACACATGGCAAGAAATGCAACAAATATTTTTAGATGAATATTACTCTATGGGTAAGACCAGTGACGCAAGAGAGGCTATTCGATCTTTCCAACAACAAGCAGGGGAACAATTTCATGAAGCATTCACGAGGTTTAAGGAACTTATTCGCATGTGTCCACACCATGGAATTGAACGTTGGGAGTTGATAAAGGCTTTCTCGGATGGATTGACGACTGAGGAAAGAAAATATTTGTATTCTACAAGCAATGGCATTCCTTTCCAATCATGAAGATGCCGACTGGGAATTTTAGAAAGAATGTAGAAACTCCAAGGCGCAAGCCTCTGCCAATAGACGATCTAAACCTAATTCGTTTTTAGAAAGAATGTGTAGAAACTCCCCAGGCGCAACCTCTGCCAATAGACGATCTAAACCTAATTCGACGATCAGCCACGGTGACTAGAGACTAAGGAGCGGATTGCAGCATTGGAAAGACAATTGGCAAGGTTAGGGCGAACGGGTACAAAGGAGGTTGCAACTGTAGGATACGATGTGTGTGAAGAATGTGGTGAGTTAGGTCATAATGTTGATGCGTGTCAGTTAGTGATAGAAAGAAAAGAGGAAGTTAATCAAGTTTACGGAGATAGAAAGCAATTCGATATGAATTCCAATACTTATCATCCCGGACTAAGAAACCATCCTAATTTTAAGTATGGGAATGCTTCAAGCCAAATGAATCCTAACTTTCAGGTAATAACCAAGGTGTTCCCACATACCCTAACCGACCACATGGGAATTACAATCCAAGTGGTTATCAAAGAACTTCGTATGCTAAGGAAACAATCAAGGGAGTTACAACCACGGGGGCCAACAAGGAGAGTTCATCACGAAACCATCAACATAATTCTCAAACTGGAGTAGTGGGGGTGAAGAATCTACAAATGCAAAGTTGGATGCTTTGATGAATATGATGAAGGAAAATATGCAAGAGAATAAAAGGGAAAATGAAATCAGAGATAAGGCTACGAAGCATTAAACAAACAAGTAGGTCAACTAGCAGAAGATGTGGCTCAAATCAAAAGAAACCCTAGGAAGCTGCCAAGTGACACCACAATCAATCCTCAACATCAGGGAACTTCCACAAAGAATGTCAGAAATGTGCAAATCAATCAGGTAAGTACCTTCGTAATGGTAAAGTTTATGATAACAAGGTTGGTTCTCCACCACATTCGTAGAGGGGGTGGTGGAAGATGTCAATAGTGATAGTGAAGATGAACAGGAACCTGTTTTAACAAAATCAACGAAAAGGTAACATTTCAAGAGGTAACCAAACCGGTTTTAAAAGATAATGTAGATAAAAATAAGGATAAGGCATTGGAGAACAATGTCTTCCTTACCCTTCAGCTTTAATTGAACCGAAAAAGATAGTAAATAAAAGAGGTCCACACAAGATGAGATGTGGGAAATTTTTAAACAAGTAAAAGTGAATTTACCTCTTTTAGATGCAATAAAACAAGTTCCTGCTTATGCCAAATACCTGAAAGATATGTGCACTCAAAAACGAACTCACAAGTTTCCTAAGAAGCTTGATGTCCCAGCAAATGTAAGTGTCATCTTGTCAGGTGATCTTCCACCTAAGCTTAGGGATCCAGGAGCGCCTATTATTTCTATTCAAGTTGGTGAATTTAAAGTTGCTCGGGCGCTACTCGATCTTGGGGCTAGTGTTAGTATCTACCTGGGAGTTTATATGACCAATATGACTTTGGTCCCTTGCAAAAAGCCAATACCACGGTAGTGTTGGCCGATCTCACAATGAAACTCCCGCGTGGATAGTAACTGATGTCATTGTCAAGGTGGATGACTTCTACTATCCGGTCGATTTCTTAGTTCTTGATTATGCTTCATTTGACAAAACTAAACAATCTAATGTCATACTTGGCAGACCATTTTTAGCAACGCTAATGCGCAAATTAACTGTCGAGATGGAACAGTTGACATGACTTTTGGTAATCGTAAATTAAGTGTCAATGTGTATGACAAAGTAACTAACTCCTCTGTTATAATGAATGCTTTATGGCGAATATTATTGACGGGTGTGAACCTTTAAAAATGAGGGACACATCGAGGAGACGTGTGTTATTTGTGACGGTTAGGTATTGATCATGCATATGAGTTGGAGGAAGAAGAAAGAAACTTGAAGTGTCTGCCATACATGAAGGAAGACCACCATGGACCCATCAGGTGGAGTCTCTACCTGAGCACATTGATTCTCAGTTAAAGCCATCACTGGAAATTCCACCAAAAGTAGAATTGAAAGAGCTTCCCAAACACTTAAAATACGTATTTTGGGAGACAATCACACCCTTCCAGTTATCATTGCATCCAATTTGGAAATGATCAAGAAGAAATGTTACTGAATGTGTTAAAGGAGCATAAAGCAGCAATAGGATGGACAATTGCGGATCTCAAAGGTATCAGTCCATCTATTGTCATGCATAAAATCATCACTGATGCAGGTGCAAAACCTGTTAGAGACACTCAGAGAAGGCTTAATCCCAACATGCGCGAAGTAGTGAAGAAAGAAGTTCTCAAGTGGTGGATGCCGGGATCGTGTATCCAATTTCTGATAGCACATGGGTAAGCCCTACCCAAACTGTGCCTAAAAAATCAGGCATTCAGATTGTTAGAGGCGAGGATGGTGAACACATTGCCACTCGACCCGTCACTGGGTGGCGAGTCTGCATTGATATAGAAAGTTAAACGCAGCTACATCCAAAGATCATTTTCCACTTCCGTTCATTGACCAAATCATTGAGAAGTTATCAGGTCAGAAATTTTATTGTTTTGGATGGGTATTCAGGATATAATCAGATTGCAATTCACCCTGATGATCAACAAAAGACTACCTTTACTTGCCCATATGGTACCTTCGCATTTAGGCGAATGCCATTTGGACTTTGTAATGCCCCAGCCACCTTTCAAAGGTGCATGATGAGTATCTTTTCGGATATGATGGGGAGTCTTGGAAATCTTTATGGATGACTTTTCAATTTTGGTTCATCTTTTGAAAGTTGTTTAATTCAATTAACAAAGGTTTTAAAAAGATGTGTTGAAACAAATTTAGTGTGAGTTGGGAAAAGAGTCATTTATGGTCAAGAAGGGATTGTCTTAGGTCATGTAGTGTCAAAACGTGGCATTGAGGTTGATCATGCTAAAATTAAGATTATATCGACCCTACCCCCTCCACGAATGTAAAAGGCATTAGGTCATTCTTAGGACACGCCGGTTTCTACAGACGATTCATAAAAGGATTCATTACAATTACAAAACCATTATGCAACTTACTTTTGAAAGATGTGCCTTTTGTTTGATGACGCATGTCTTAAAGCTTTTAATGTTAAAACAGAAATTGGTTGAAGCCCCAATATTGCAAGCACCGAATTGGTCAATACCTTTTGAAATAATGTGTGATGCTAGTGACTTTGCAATGGGGCCGTGTTGGGGCAACGGGTAGACAAGAAACCCGTGGCAATTTATTATGCTAGTAAAACACTAGATGGTGCTCAATTGAATTATACTACCACTGAAAAAGAGTTGCTTGCAGTTGTATATGCTCTTGATAAGTTTAGGTCTTATATTTGGGGGAGCAAGGTCATTATCTATTGATCATCACAATGTCGTACGCTATTTGATGGAGAAGAAGGATGCTAAACCAAGATTGATCAGATGGATTTTATTGTTGCAAGAGTTTAACTTAGAAATTCGAGACAAGAAGGGTAGTGAGAATGTGGTGGCTGATCATCTATCAAGGATTATCAACAATGACATAGATAAAACCTTGGAAATTAATGAGACATTCCCGGATGAGTATTTATTTACAGTTTCTGAGTTACCTTGGTTTGCTGATATTGTTAATTATTATGCTGCAGGTGTTATTCCAGAACATTGGCAAAAATGGAAGCGACAAAAATTCTTGGCACAAGTCAAACAATATATCTGGGATGACCCAGATCTTTTAAAGTGGGACCTGATCAAGTTATCAGGCGGTGTATTCCAGACTCTGAAATTAAAGACGTCTTGGGACATGTACACGCTTCTGCATGCGGGGGTCATTTTAGTGGCCAGAAAAAAGGATATAAAGTTTATGTGCTGGGTTATTTTGGCCAACTATAATTCTAGTTGTTGACATCTTTGATGTCTGGGGAATTGACTTCATGGGCCCATTCCCAAAATTCATTTGGGTAATTCATAGGTTCTTGTGGCAGTCGATTATGTATCTAAATGGGTAGAAGCGATTGCCACCAAACAAATGACCATAGTGTTGTTTGTAAGTTTGTCCAAAGCAACATATTTTCTCGGTTTGGGGTTCCCCGTGTGATCATAAGTGATGGGGGATCTCATTTTAAAAACTTTAATTTTCGAAAACTCCTTAAACAATACGGGGTAGATCATCGGGTTGCAACACCGTACCATCCACAAACTAGTGGGCAAGTGGAAGTATCAAATGGCAACTTAAAGATTTTACAAAAACAGTACGTACCGACCGTAAGGATTGGTCCACAAAACTTAATAATGCATTATGGCGTATCGTACTGCATACAAAACACCTATTGGTACTACACCTTATCTATTGGTGTATGGCAAGGGATGCCATTTACCAGTTGAATTGGTTCATCGTGCTCTATGGGCGGTTAAAGAGGTTAATGTGGATTATGATGTTGCAGGTAACAACAAAAATTAAGTCTTGTTGAATTGGAGGAGTTACGAAATGAAGCATATGCGATGCGACCGCTAGCTCATATAAGGCACGGATGAAGAGAGTTCACGATGCTAAATGCAAAGAAAGACATTTGAGGTTGGTCAAAAAGTTTGGCTATTTAACTCACGTTTGAAATTTTTTCCAGGTAAGCTTAAAAGTAAGTGGACGGGATCGTATGTGATCAAGCGTATTGGGCACTATGGCGATATTGAGATTGAGGATCTGGATGATCACTTACGACAAGTTGTGAATGGTCATCGGTTAAACCATACTTAGAAGACACAGATTAAACCCGAAGTTAGAGGAAGCGGTGAACTTAGTAATAAGTTCACCGACTTGCGATCTACAGTCGTCTAAATATCTTCGAAAGTCCAGCTAACGACTTGAAAAAGTTAGCGCTTACGGGAGGCAACCCGCGGTTTTGTTCGTGTTTACTTTTCATTTTAAGTTCTTTATTTCATTTATGTTTTGGTTTACCATGTTTTTCAGCCAACCGTGTTGCTTGACGCTTGCGATTGGTAAAGGCCCGGGTACGTTTAAACTATGGTTAAAGTTGAGGACAACTTTAAGTTTCGTGAAGGGTGGGAGGAGCATGTAAATCAAATCATAATCAAAATTAACAAAAAAAAAAAAAAAAAAAAAAAAAAAAAAAAAAAAACAAAGGCAGAACATCCTCCACCGTAGCCTACGGTGTACTTGAAATCGGTGGCGGCAGAAACCCTCCCACCGTAGGCTACGGTAGGTACCGTAGGCTACGGTGGCCTTCAAACTGAAATTTCAGAATACCCCTTAGCGTAGGCACGGTGTGTAGCGTAGCCTACGCCAGGGTCAAAACTGGTGGACGGGAATTTGACTTAAATTGTACCCAAACACTTATTCACATCAACCCTTTCACCCCCATAACCCATCTTCTTCTTCTTCAATCACCACAACCCCATAACCAACATTCATCTTCAATTTCATCGTCCATCCACCAAATCTAACAAATAAGTAGTGCTTCTCGCTTAGTTTTTTGCAAGGAACGCATTGTGAGTGCTAGTTTTACACGAATCCTTGTCGTTTTTGTGTAATCAAAACGGAGCACAACGAACCCTAATTTCCAAAATGGGGGTTTTTGATTTTTAAGCAGTTTTCTCTTGCAATCTAAGTGTTCCACAACGTATCAACAACAAAGTAGATCTTTTCACTTTCGTATATGATTACTCGGGTATGTTGCTAGAAAGTTGAATACTTGAATATACATTGCACTTAGATTGGGATGATTGTATGGAATTTATTGATAATTGGTGCTACATATTGTCTTGATATGCTAGAATATGACATAGATTGTTGATGGTGATACAAGTTAAGGATAGTGAACTTTGAATAACATTGTTGAATATGACAGTTTGATTTTTATAAGTCAAACCTGTAGAATTTCTTATTGCTATTAATTGAGTTAACCAATCAAAAGAAATCAATAGCTACTATGCTAGAAATAAGTGTGGGGAGGGGTTTGTTGGTCATGAATGTTGTTTATTAGATGTAAAAGTTCAATTGATAATGTTAATTTCACATGGTTTGTTGGTTGCATACGTTTGATGTGTGTAGATGGGACGAAAAGGAAAGAACCGCTGGCTGACCATCTAGAGCCGAACCCGAAGCACAACGAAGGAGAGTGGAGGGTTAGGAAGATGATGACGGAGGACCCGTATCGGAGATTATCCAAGGCAAAGCCAGTGTGGAAGACGGGATCTCTGGAAAAGAAGGATAGGGTGTTTCATAAGCAACTATTCGCAGACAAGATGCTTAATCAGAAAGACCCTCATAACGGATTCTTATATGAGAGGGTAGTTAATTTGAATGAATTCCGAGCCTTTGGTATCGTGCAAAAATTTGAGGCTATCGGCTGGGAAGCGGTTTTGAATTGCTATACAGTGGAGAACTGACAGAAAGTATATGAACCCCGTAATGGAATGGGTGGGTTCATTGAAGTATGAGGGTGGTCGATCACCACCAAAGACCATGAGGCTGGTCGGTGATGTTGGAGGCAGAGAAGTCATAATGTCTCATGACACACTAAAGAGATTGCCAACTTCGATTCTATACCGGATAGGCATGGAGGAAGCAAATACTTATACCCATCCTCGATGGAATTATTCGACAAGTGTCATTTACATCCTCAATGGAATCAAATGCTTTCTGAGTTGTTTTTTTCGACAATACATGATGGAGGATGAGGCGAGACCAGATGAAAATGCAAGCAAGGTTGCTACTTTTGATTGTGCAACAAACATCCTACCTCGTAGAAGTGATCGAGGGTATTTGAGGCATCCAGATGTGCAGATAGTGCATTCCCTCATGACGGGGTCACCAAGGATATCCTTCAAACATCTAGTGATGATGAACATCTGGTATTCACGCAACAAAGTGGATAAACAAATAATCCCATATTGCCGACTAATCACCGCGTTGCTTAAACGTCAAGGAGTCATCACACCAGAACAGATTTCCATGAGGAGGACATCCCCATTTTTAATCTATCCGGGTTGAGCACGTTTGGTTGGTCATATGTAAAAACAGCCCGTTATCACAAATTGAAAAACGCTGGAAAAAAATGGAGAGCATTAAGGTTGGATGCTGAACCGTTAGACGAGGGGGAAACGGATGAACCAGATAGTGGGGAAGAGGAAGTTAGTGATGAGGAGATGGAAGACGGTGGAGCAAGAGCACCTTACTTTGGTGGTATGCCTAACTACTATGATACTTATGGGGGTTACCAAGGTATGGAAGAATTTGTTGTTCAACAAAGGCCGATAGACTTTGATTCGTGGACAAGTTACCAACGGGCCTCCTACGATCAAAACACTCGCGGGTTTGAGCAGCTACATTGGGACAACATGTTAAACCACAACCGTCAGGAACACTGGAACCGCACCCACGCATGGAATCAAGAACGTGAAGTGAACTTAAGGTGGCAAGATGATCAAAGGAGGCGGATGCACAACGCTTGGCAAGCAGGTGAACCAGTGATTGAACATCCAGAGATTGTAGACTACACCACTCTTGCCCCGTATGATGGAACAGTGCACTACCCAGACCCACCAGTGCATCACTCACCATGGCTCGACCCTATTCAAGATGAATAGCAACAACAACAAAGTCAAGGAAGCTCATCGGATGCCTTCAACTTTGGAACATTCTCAGACACAATGAGGAGCATCTTTGGCGATCCACATAATCCTTACTATTGAGTACTCGCTGATCCATGATCAGGTCCACGTACTCCTCTTATCTGTTAATGTTTTCTGCATATTAAACTAGCGTTAATTGTTTTGGTAATTGGGTGGTCGGGAGGTGTGAGACAATTTATGTTAATGGGTAAAAGGTATGTTGGTTATGGTTATATTTTTGTCCGGGTCGGTTTGGGTTGGAAAAGTCGTTTGGGTTGATTTCTTGGATAAACTGATGTGCAAAGCAAAGAACATCACACACTTAACCTCAACACCATACATTAGGGACAATGTAACCCAAGTGTGGGATGAGGTGAGGCAAGACAAGAGTTGAAAGAGTTGAAAATTTTTGAAAATTTTTTTTTATTGTTTTTAAGCAATCCAATCGAACATGAAAACAACAAGCATACCAATTGATTCTTGTCATGTTTGATGTAAGGGTCCTTAGTCATGGCTTAATTCTACGGTAAAAAAAATAATTATGTTAGCAAGGTTTTACAAAAAAATAAATAAATTAAGAACTGTCTAGTTAAGGTTAACAGGCTAATGGTGTAACAAAAGCATGCACACGCCGGCAACCCTAATTCCTACTTGGTGAGATTTTGAAGCTTACTAGATTGTTAGAACACATAAAAAGAGTTTCAATTGTTGAGTGTAGGCCATATGATTCTTTGTTTTAGAACTTGTGTGATTTGATACATACCAAGACGGTGAATTTGATAAATGCACATAGATGATAGAGGCAATCTAGGATTCCCTTCTCTTTTAACACCATTTCTTGTGATGCATCACTTTACCTAAAATTCTCCCTAGTAGCCACTTTCGAGCCTTAAACCGTTTATTTTGACAAACCCATATCAATAAAACCCAAATCAAATTTTACCCAATGTGACCAAGTTACCACTGTTGATAACATTCAGACTAGCTTCAGTATTTGATTTATGATAAAAGTAAAAAATAATAAATAAATAATAATAAATAATAATAATAAAATATAATAAAAGAAAGAAAAAAAAAGATGCAAATTGTTTGTTATGGGTTAAATATGCACCCATGCAGTTGCTTTGTTTGAATAATAGTTATGTCAATAAAGATGTCAACAATTGGTATTGTCTTAATTTATATTTTAGCCACACTCACAGCCAATCATTCCTACCTTAACCTAAGCCCAAACCCGTAAGTCCTTTTGATGTGTGCATTGTCAATTATTACCGTGGAAATTTGATTGTCACCCAAGCATATGATAACAAAGTTTCATATGTGGACCTTTTGAGTGATATATTGGTGCAATTTTCACCAATCCAAAAATAAACCGAGAGGAGTGACAAATGGTGAGGGGTGTTGCATGACAATAAAAGTCGGAAGCTTGTTAGGTTTAACTAGTCAGGTTCTATTTTGAATTAAATGTAACATCCTTTACTTGCTAGCCAAATATGATTATTGCAATAATGGAATGGGCATGACTTTGGACTATTGCTGAGGCGTGCAGGGATTTTGGTTTATAATGTTGTTAAATGTTTTGAATTAGATTTGCTTGAGGGCAAGCAAAGCTTAAGTGTGGGGATGTGATGTGTGTGCGTTGGAATAGTGTTTTAAGTGTCTAAACATCAATATTACGTATGATTATTCGTTTATATGCATGTGATTGAGTTGAATAGGTTGACTATGAGTTGGAAGTGATTTTGTAGGAAAACAAGGAATTTGGAACTTACATGATAAACAAGTCATTGGAGGGGTCAAGAAACGAAGTTTCAAAGTGCAGCAGAAAGGCTTCCACCGTAGCTACTGTAGCCATCATAGGCTACGCCAGCTCAAGACAAAATTTAGCAGAAAGGGTCCCAGCGTAGGCTACGCTGGCTGCGTAGGCTATGCCAGGACAATTTTTGAAAACCTATAAAATCGCGTTTTTATTATTTTTCATCCACCACTTGATTCCCATTCGACCTAAGACGAAAAAAAGACGTACTTTGGAAGTTCTGATCAATTCTTCACCATTCCAACTCTCAAAACAAGATTCAATCATCCGGAATGCAAATCAACAACGGTTTAAAGATCATTCAAGAACAATGAGCGGCTAATCTCTCTCGATTGACTTCGGGTATTATGTTTGTGTGATTAGGTGTTTGTTTTTGTTTAACTTTGTTGGGATTAAACTTTAGAACCCGTTAAGTTCTTTATAGTTTTCACTTGTGTTTTGATTATTTAAACAACGACGTTGGTAAACTTTTATTTGAATATCATTTAATCTTCCGGAAATTATATGATTACAAGTTTTGGTTTCTAATTGAATTGGCATTGTGTATCAAGACCCATTAAGTCCTGATTATCGATATCACTTAATCATCGCACGTATAGAGTCCCTATTAAGGGTTTTCCTTGAAGTAAACTAAACAATTGCTGAAAACCAAACCTAGAACCGAGTGGATTACTTTCTCTTATAATCGTTTTCATATCAAGTTTGATTCTTTCCAATTGTTTTCTTAGTTTATTTATTAATTATTCCAAAAATCCAATTTTCACAGCCTAGGGGCAATGTTAAGTAATTTGTAATTTAATTAATTAGTATTTCATACTTAAGTACAATACACCGACCACTAATTCCCGAGGATCGACAACCCTACTTACCCTAACTAGTTTAAGGTGAATAGGAACACACATTTTAACATCTTATTTGATTGATACTTCGACATCGATCAACCATCATTAAGTCAATGAATTGTATCATAGCCACAAAGGTTCCATGCCTTTCATCCTATCTAAACCTTCTCTTCTCTTCCTTTTTTTTCAGGCCTCCACCACCATCTTTAAAAGTTTCTCAAGTTTATTACTTTCTTTCTTGGATATAAAAGCATAAGGGTATGTATGTGGCTCAACCTTCTAGCTTTATTGACTCGACCTCACTACATCAAATGTGTTTTGGAAAAGCAAGCGCCTCAAGCTTGGTTCTGTAGGGATTCAAACATGTGTTATGTCTTGGTGTATGTTGATGAAATTATCACCAAGATACCTGTGTCTTTAATGCGGATATGATTGGGCGTTTACATTCTTAGTTTACACTCAAGAATTTGTATATTATTTCTTATTTATTAAGAGCTTAGACTACCTTTTTAGATGACTCATTGTATCTTTCACAATAGAGGTATTTGCATGATTTATTATAACGCTTTGGTTTTTTTAGTGCTACCAGTTTATATACTTTTGTTTCTTTTAGACGATGGTTGTTTGGTCATATTGTATTGCCTTGGACGATCCTTTACTGTATAGGAGTCTATATACAGTAGATGATCATAGTCCAAGATCCAAAGAGTCTAGACTGAAGTTGCTATATATGTGAGAATTTTAGTTCGATCTCAATTTCATAGTTGCAATAATTATGATTCTTAAATCTATAGTAGACTCCCCACCCCCGCTTCGTGACTGGAGTTTGATTGTTTTTCCTTGCATTACGCTACATGACTTTGGTCTTATCAATTTGGCTGGAGAGAGAGAAAGTTACCAGTGGTCTAGAATAAGAGAAAGAGAGAGATGGAATGATGAATTATATTAAAGCATTCACATCAGTTTTTTTATCCTTATACTTATAATTACACTAAAAACACTATTTTTTCTTTCTCATTCTCAATTAAATAATATTTTTAATACTTTTATCATTATTTTTTCTCTCTCATCTACTCATAATAACTTTTAAAAATATTAAAAAATTGATAAAGGTTCAACAGTGATTCCTCAAATATACAGATTGAATGGTAACTTTTCTCTCTGCTCCCACTACAAGAAAACAGCTCTATCTGACGACAAAAGTCGTCGCCATAGGTTCTATTTATCGTCGCTATAGCCTATGGCGACCACATGTCGTCGTCATAGGGTGAGTAGTCAAAGCCTTGTCGCAATAGCTCAAAAATTGGTCGTCGCGATAGACGTAGACGCCATAGAACTCTGTCGCGACGACATGTTGTCGCGACAAACTCGTCGCAATAAATATTTTTAATTTAAAATTAATAAAAAAAAATGCACCCAATGGCGACGACATGTCATCGCCATAGGTTAGTAATTATTTTTATTTAATATTAAATTAATTAATAATTGATTAATAAAAAATTATTAATTAATTATTTAATTTACCCTATGGCGACGACATGTCGTCGCCATATGTATCTGGTTAAAAATAAAATTTTTAAAATTCTGTTTTTTTCAGGTTTTTTTACCTAAAAACCAAACAAAATCCCAAATCAAATTCACAGAAATTCAAACTAATGTATCAAATATCCAAATGAAAATCAACTAATTTTAGTTAATTACATACCAACTAATATATTTTAAGTTTTACAAACCAAACAAACAAACTATTTAATTGTCGTCGTTTTCATCATCTCCATCGTTATCGAATGATATTTTGTCTTTCAAATTGATTCATTCTTTCTTGCATTTCTTGCATTTGGCGCTTTAGTTCTTCCATTTCTTCATCCCGATGTGATGATGACCCGCTTGATGACTCATAACGAGAGAGATTTTTTTACTTTTCGTCCAACACCTCTCGTATGACCACGTCTTTGTCCTAATGTCAACTCTAAACATTGCATCTCATTAACGGACGACTCACCTGCCTCCATTTGCATTTGGGCGTATTGATTTTCAATTTTTGCCTGCAATTATAAAGAATTAAAATGAAATGGTATTAGGATTTTTATGAAATTTTGACAGCATAACTATTATAAAATGAATACAAACCATGTTGTTTAATCATAAGCATAATACCATAAAATTCCAATTATCATAAATTCCTAAGTTTAAATTTATAAGCACAACTAACATAAAATTCCTAAGTTTCAATATATAAACTAACAACTCATCAAAACCAACAATTCTCAAATATGGATAGCATATAGATCATATTTGGTCAAATTCACCAAACACGATATATTATAAACATATGAACACATGATAATAGCATACTTAACATATAAAACTTACCAATCTTCTTTGCCCTCTAGTTCACCCATCCTGAACCTTCACTGTAATGTGCCCTCCTCCACGTTTCGATGTGACTTGGGGTCCCAGTTTGTTGCTCCTAAAAACATTAAAAACAATATTCATAATATTTGAAAGAATTAATAATACATAGGATGTATATATGTGTTTCTTACCTGAATATATCGCCTTTGAGCATATGATTGACTACCATGCAGACTTGGATAGAGCTGTTTCAACTCTATTCGTTACGCCTTTTGAGAAAGACGTTTATGTTGTTCACTTGAGAATAACTCAACCACCTGCTCCCAAGACTCTTGACTTTGTCCTTCAGGTGGATTATTGATAGCCTGCTCAATGTTATCATAGTCTCCTTGATTTAAAAAATGTTGTTTCATGTCATATCTCCTGTCTCTGAAAGCTCGTTGGCAATCCATATGTATTCCAAGTTGTATACCTTGCCAGTGGTCTGAGCAACGATGAGCTTCCAGATCAAAATATTCCTGCAAAATAAAATAATTAGAAACATATAAAAGTTATTATTATCAAATTACAAATAAAACACTACATAAATACTCGTCTCTAGAAAAATGAACAAGGATATCTTGAACGTATCAGGAACTTTATCCCAAATGGGATAATGAAAAGGAGCGGTGGAAACATGATTGGATAAAGCTCGGACAAATAATTGATTGTTTTCTCCAGCAGTTTTTATTGTTTTCCTGTATGATCAAATTGCACAGGAAGTGGTTGGCTGTTGTTTGCAGCCCATTTCTCATATAAGTTTAGATTTTTTCCTTTTGATCTTTTTTTTAGCTGATGTTATATTGATATAAAAAATTAAAAAGTTAGCAACATTTAAAATATATTCAATTAAAATATATATATTTAAAACATTAACTTACATGATTGGCAAGTAGAAGGAAGAGTATATCCATGTTCGTGGGGGTCCCCACCCCCACCGTCACCCCCGTGTGATCCTGCTACGTACGAAGACATAACCTGCAATAATCAATTTGTGTTATCACTATAAAGATATTCATGTGACATTTTAATAAGAAAAAGAATAAAGTGTTCTTAATACATACAATCAATCTGAATTATCACTATAAAGATATTCATCTTCATCTACAAGATCATCATCGCTCTCGTTCTTACGATTATTAATATCTAATGGATCTTCATCTTCTTCATCATCATTAATAAATTCTTCCTCATCTGAGAGATATGCGTCTTCATCTTCTTCATCATCATTAATAAAATCTTCATCTTGAACAAGCGGAGCAACAGGCAACCAACTTAAGTCTACGACTAATTCACAATTATCATGCGCATCTCTCTCATCATTTATAACTCGTGCACTTGATTCACCAACTTCAAAATTGCTATCGACAACCAAGTTATAATCAGATGATTGACTGTCATGCAATACATCTATCTTATTAGCAACACTAATACTTGGATGGTCTCAAAGCTTTTGATGGTGAACATCTTCCACAACCCTCCAATTGCCAGTGGATTTAGAAGGATCTTCAAGATAAAACACTTGTTGAGCTTGTGTTGCTAAAATGCAAGGCTGGTCACCAAACCATTCACGACTAACATCGATAACAACATTGTTATTCTTTTTAATTACGGACCCCTTCCGTGACGTGTCAAACCATTTACAACGAAATAGTACAACGCTGTAGCCATTTATATACTTCAACCCGTAGATGTCTTCTAATTGACCATAAAATCGTGTACCATCTTCTCCTACTGTAACAACACCGCTATTTTGTGTAGTGCGTCTGATATCACGGCTGTGTACCACAAATCTAACACCATTGACAATACAAGCTGTGTAAGAATATGTGCACACGGGGCCAATGCCTTAAGTTCTTTGTAAGGAGACGTATTGAACTTATTATTAAGCCATGAAAGAAATTCATTTTTTACATCGCTTCCAGGGAATTCAAGTTCAAATTCACTGTAAGTGAAATATAATATTTATATTAGTTTATCATTATTTTAGCTAAAATGAAACTAATAAGAATAATTTAAACTTAAAAACTTACGATATGTAGACTTTAAGTTCTTCACAGTTGTTCAGCACAAACCATTGAAATGATTTTTTAGAATTTTCACTAAGGGAAATGATTTTCTTCTTTGACATTGGTCGACACTGTGATGAAAAGATAGAGAAATTCCTCTTTGGAATGCAAGGATCTTCATTCCTATCAGGAAGGTTAAATTTGGTTTGAATACCTTCCAGATACATAGAGCAAAATGTTAATGCTTCATCTGCAACATAACCCTCTGCTATTGATCCTTCAGGCTTGGCTTGTTTCGAACATAAGCTTTCAGCTTTTTCATGTATCTTTCAAAAGGATACATCCATCTCATATATACAGGCCCTCCAAGAATAGCTTCTTCAGGTAAGTGTAGAATTAGATGAACCATAATATCAAAAAATGCTGGAGGATATATTAGTTCCAAATTGCATAAAATATTAACCGCTTCTTTCTGTGCTTTATACATGTCATCAACATCTAGCGATCGTGCACAAATCTTTTTAAATAATGTGCAAAGGTTAATAATTATTGTTGAAACATTATCAGGTAAACCTACAAACCCCAATTGGTAGTAAACGTTGCATAAGAATGTGACAATCATGAGACTTTAACCCGATGATATTTGAGTTATTAAGAATCACCTTATTTTTAAATTTGATCCAAAACCATCAGGTAGTCTCACTCTTTTAATGAACTGACAAAATTTAGATCGATCACTAGGTTTGAAAGAGTAAGAAGCTTGTGGCTGTATGACCTTGTTGTTTTTCACACTTAGCCATAAATCTGATCGTATTCCCAAAAATTTTAAGTCTTTTTTTGCTTTGTGTGTGTCTTTTGATTTTTCATTCATCAACAAGGTACCTAACAAGCTCTCATACACATTTTTCTCGATAAGCATAACATCAAGATTGTGTTTTAAATCAAGAGATGACCAATAATCCAGCTCAAAGAATATACTCTTTTTTGTCCAATTCAACTCTGACTCATCACGTTTTCTTTTCATGCCACCGTGGTTGGGATGTTTACCCGGAACACGATCAGGAATGCGGTTAAGTTGTTCTAATATTTTTGAATTAGTTAATGCTTTTGGATGCTTTCTTAACTCCATCTGACCGTTAAACAACAAACTTTCTCTCCATTTATTACTTCTAGGTAAGAATCTTCTGTGACCGGTAAATGATATCTTATTAGTTACACGGCACGAAGGTGTGTCCATGTTACACGTCGCACATGCAAGATAACCTTGGCCACTTCATCCAGACAAGCTGCTACGAGCAGGATAATCATTAATGGTCCATAATAATGTCGCACGCATCGTGAATATATTTTCTGTCGAGGCATCTCTTATTTGTACTCCATCATTCCACAACTGCTTCAACTCATCTACCAGAGGCCTTAGAAAAACATCTATGTCTTTTCCAGGTGATTTAGGACCGGGAATTAGCAGAGTTAACATGAAGAAGACTCTTTCATACATAGCCACGGTGGTGTGTTATACGTTGTCAACACCACTAGCCACATACTGTAAGCTTGACTCATGTTACCAAATGGATTAAAGCCATCTGCAGCCAGACCCAAGCGGACATTCCTAGGCTCTTTGGCAAATTCAGAATGTCTCTTATCAAATTCTTGCCATGCCTTCCCATCTACCGGATGACGTATAATACCATCTGTTGAGCGTCCAGTGTGATGCCAAATCATATCTTTTGCTGTGAACCTGGAACTATACCTTCGTTTAAGCCGAGGAGTTAATGGAAAGTACCGTAATACTTTTTGTGGTATTTTTTTTCCTTTTGTGTTTTTATCAACCCATCTACTCTTCTTACAAACCGGACAATTTTGCAATTCTTCATTCTCTTTCCAAAACAAAGCACAATCATTTATGCAAGCATGGATGGATTCATATGCTAACCCAATCTTTTTCAGCTTCTTCTTCGCTTCATAGTGTGAGGATGGAATGTGATTTTCTTTTGGGAACGCAACCTTTAAAACCTCTAAAAGTTGATCAAACGAACTATTTGTCCACTTGTTGATTACTTTAATATGCATCAATTTGGCTAGAAAGTTTAAAGAAGACATCCAATTACAACCGGGGTATAACTCAGTGTTGATCTCATTATAGAGTTCATCAAATTCCGAGTCCAAACTATTTCCATACTCATCTATGTTTTCTTCATTCTCTGCGATAACATCTTCGATTGCATCAAACATCTCATTATTTGATGTATTACTTGCTGGATGAGCACGTGTTATTGTAGCAAATTGGTTTGCTGCATCAGAAGAACTAGAGACCTCACCGTGATAAACCCATTTGGTATAATGTTAAGCAAAGCCACGATCATGTATTTGAGCATTAATAGTTTTTAAATCCTGTCGAAAAGCATTGACACAATCTCTACACGGGCATTTTGTTTTGCCATCACTGTCTACAAATTTCTTAACATACTCCATAAAGTTCTTAAGACCTTCTAAGAAAACCGGAGACGTCCGATTTTTTATTTTAATCCAACTTTTATCAATTGTCATAACTGTTTCATACACATACATAAACATTAACATATTATCATTCAACCAAAACAATCAAACATTATCTTATAAATCTAACAACCAACAACATCATTCAACCAAACATTATCATTCAACCAAAACAATCCAATTATACTTTTTAACATATAAATCTAACAACCTACAACTACATTCTACCAAACAGCCATATTATTATTATTCTTATAAATCTAACAACCAACAACATCATTCAACCAAACATTATCATTCAACCAAAACAATCCAATTATACTTTTTAACATATAAATCTAACAACCTACAACTACATTCTACCAAAACAGCCATATTATAATTATTCTTATAAATCTAACAACCAACAACATCATTCAACCAAACATTATCATTCAACCAAAACAATCCAATTATAGTTTTTAACATATAAATCTAACAACCTACAACTACATTCTACCCAAACAACCATATTACTATTATTTTTATAAATCTAACAACCAACATCATTCAACCAAACATTATCATTCAACCAAAACAATCCAATTATAGTTTTTAACATATAAATCTAACAACTTACAACTACATTCTACCCAAACAACCATATTATTATTATTCTTATAAATCTAACAACCAACAACATCATTCAACCAAACATTTCATTCAACCAAAACAATCCAATTATAGTTTTTAACATATAAATCTAACAACCTACAACTACATTCTACCCAAACAACGAAACATTATCTTATAAATCTAATAAACAACAAAATCATTCAACCAAACATTATCATTCAACCAAAACAATCTAATTGTACTTTTTATCATATAAATCTAACAACATACAACTATATTCTACCAAAACAACCAAACATTATCTTATAAATCTAACAACCAACAACATCATTCAACCAAATCTAACAACCTACAACTTAATTCTACCCAAACAACCAAACATTAAACATTCCATCTAACAACCAACAAAATTCAAAGTAAATCTCAAAAAATATATAATCAAACCTTAAAAGTTTAACAATGATGGTGGCTAGAACCCAAAAAAGTTGTGTGGACTGCTAATCTTGGTGTTGGTGGCTGATTGGGCGGCGGTGGTCGACTCTTTGGACTGCAAAAGAACCGATTATGGTGGTGGCTAGCTTCAATCTTGGGGTAGGAGGGTAACAAGACAAAAAAGGAGGTGCGATTATGGTGGTGGACGGGTTCAACTTGAAGGATTGCAGCTTGTGGGTCGCCTGGATGTTTTAGAGAAGAAAATTGGGTGTTTTGGGTGAAGGAGACGAAGCAGATCGGTTGTCGTCGCCATAGGGTATTTTTAATTTATTTTTTTTGGCAAATAATTGGGCGGGGGCGCACCCGAGGATCTAAAACCCTATGGCGACGACATGTCGTCGCCATAGGGTGTATTATTATTATTGTTTACTTATTTTTTATTATTATTATTATTATTATTATTATTATTATTATTATTATTATTATTATTATATTATTATTATTATTATTAGTATTAGTAGTAGTAGTGTTTTATTATAATTATTATTATGATGGTTATTATTGATTTATTTATTTATTTATTATTATTATTATATTATTATTTTTTTATTATTAAAGATATTATTATATTATTATTATTTATTATTATTAGTGTTTTATTATAATTATTATTATGATGGTTATTATTTATTTATTTATTTATTTATTATTATTATTATTATTATTATATTATTGTTTTTTTGTTATTAAAGATATTATTATATTATTATTATTATTTATTATTATTAGTCTTTTATTATAATTAATGTTATGATGGTTATTATTTATTTATTTATTTATTATTATTATTATTATTATTATTATTATTATTATATTATTATTATGTATTATTATTATTAGTGTTTTATTTTATTTATTTATTTATTATTATTATTATTATTATTATTATTATTATTATTATTATTATTATTATTGTTGTTGTTGTTTTAATTATTATAAACAAACTTAAATTACCAATCATTATAATTGGATCTGTCACACCCTCAATTTCCACAAACGGGGTATTACCATTAGGCGTGTGATCTACCAGGATCTCAGCCACTAGTTACACCAAACGACACTTTAATTACAAAGCATAATTATTTGTTAACGTTTAAAATATTCCCAAAAGCAGTGTTACCAAGATAACCATATAAGTAATTGCGGAAGCATAAATAAGTCTTAAAACTTTAAATGGCGCAACACGCGCAAACTAGTTAATAAGTTCATTGAAAAGTTATTTATATATCACGTGTGACGATGAATGCATGAATGCTGATCCTAAACGTGCGCGTCTTGTGAACCTGAAAGAAACATGCTAAAGTGTCAACACAAGGTTGGTGAGTTCACAGGTTTACAGAAAAACAGTAAGTATTAGTAACGTAATCCAGATTTAGTAATCAAAGCATATAAGTAGGTAGCTAGCCTACAACAAGTCACTATATGTATGAATTTCGCGACCGAACTGACAGTAATGTAATGTAATGAATGCCCCCGGCTGTGGGTACCAAACCACAGCACTGTAAAACAGGCTAACCATTCACCCGTTTGACCTCCAGTCAAGCTAGCGCGACTAGCCCAGGAGGGATTTGTCAAACCCAGTAGATCTACTAACAATCACCTCGCTAATCCCATATTAATGGTCCGAATGAGGCGTAGTGGTAACACCATAGTACACAAGTATATGCAGTATTAAAAATCTAAGTAACGTACAGTATATGAAAACAACATGTTTCTCTCCCCCAAAAGAGAGTATAGTATGAAAGCGGGACTGTAAACTCACCTTGAATGCACAGCAACACGTAAATGCAAGCACAAGAGTTTGGTTTCCGATTAACCTGAGTTTCAATTAATATATAATTAATATTAAATACCAATGCTTAGGTCGTATGGTTTCATGTTCTCGGTCCGGGTCTGCCTTAGACATTTACTAAATCAAACACCAATTCACACCAAAAGTATAAAACCCAATTATTATATTAACCGCGTAACTCGCTTATGTTTAATAGTACATAACTCACACGACTTAATGCACCATGATTAAATACATAAATCCATACACCACATTATATGTAAAATTTATCTAACCCATCCCCCCACATGTATGTATATGCATATAATTATATATGCTACAGACATACAAACATTACAAAATATATATATATATATATATACGAAGAGAACACACACACCGAATACAACAACGCACACACACACATATATATATTTATATATGAAGCACACATATATATATCACAGATTACACATCCGCACACCGTAGGTACACCCACACGCAGAAACACAAGATCGAGCAACCAAAACCGTAATCGATATCGAACGCGTGAGACGAGCTAAAGAAACGTACCATAAGGCTATTTTGGTTGGCTCCCGCGGCTGCCAAAGAAGTGTTGGTCGCCGAGATGTGGTGGTTGATGACAAGGAAGTCACCGGTGATGAGACCTTGCGTACGGGAGGCTGTTGGAGTTGCACAAAAACGTGAAAGGGGCAGAGACGGTTGCCTTCGGCAGCAGGGAATGGTGGGGGGTGACTTAGGGTTCGAATGGGAGTGATAGGCAATATGTTTAATAAAAAGGGGGGAGGGGTCCGATTGATATGATAATCGGTTGGGGTTAGCACAATCACAATTGTTAAATCATTTGAATTTTATTATTATTTTTTATAAATTTAATTTGTTAGTTTATTTATTAGCAATATGTATAATAATAATCGTTTTATGAAATAACAATAATATCGTAGATTATAAAATAATGGAAAGAGTTGCGAAACGGTGTTAACCTGAAAAACACGAGTTGTCACATCATCCCCTTGTTGAAGGAAATTTTCATCCCGAAAATTAGAACATTAGGTTCAACGATCTGAAAAGTACAATTAGTAGGGTTTTCCAAGAATTTAGTAAATGATTCGAAGGAAAAGAATTTGGAAATTCAAGGTTGTGACATCATCCCTTTGTTGAAGGGAATTTCGTCTCGAAATTTAAAAGAAAAGATATCTTAAGAATGATACCTTGAGAAGTGGATGCCTGATCTTTGAACAGTTGCGGGTACTTCTTTTTCATCTGGTCTTCGCGTTCCCAGGTAAACTCTGGTCCACGCTTTGAAATCCACCTAACGCGCACAATCGGAATCTTGCTACGCTTTAGGGTTTTGACTTCTCGATCCATAATCTCAACTGGTTCTTCAATGAAGCGTAACTGTTCATCAATCTCCAGTTCTTCCAATGTTACGATTAGTGATTCATTAGCTGAGTATTTCCTCATATTGGATACGTGAAACACATTATGTACTCCACTGAGCTCTTCAGGTAAATTCAGCTGATAGGCTACTGGACCAATCCTTTTGATAATCTCAAATGGTCCCACGTAACGTGGATTTAACTTTCCCCATTTTCCAAACCGGATTACACCTTTCCAAGGTGAGACTTTCAGAAGTACCTTGTCACCAATTTGGAATTCCAATGGCTTACGGCGTTTATCTGCATAACTCTTCTGTCGATCACGTGCCGCTGCCATACGATTACGAATTTGCACGATCTTCTTAGTTGTCTCGTGCACAAGCTCGGGACCCGTAAGTTGGCTTTCTCCAACTTCTGCCCAACAGACAGGTGATCGGCATGTACGTCCATACAGTGCCTCAAATGGTGCAGGTAACTGTTATTGTAGGAGAACTCAACCAATAGTAAATGAGTTTCCCAACTACTGCCAAAATTGATCACACAGGCACGCAACATGTCTTCCAGTGTCTGGATCGTACGCTCACTCTGACCATCAGTTTGCGGATGATCAGTGCTCACATCCAGCCTCGTTCCCAATGATCCTTATGAAGACTGCCAAAAATGAGAAGTGAATCAAGCATCACGATCAGATATGATAGATACTGGTACACCATGCCGAGAGACTATTTCCCTTAAATAAATCCATGTCAACTTGTCCATTCGATCCGTCTCTCGGATTGCCAGGAAATGTGCTGATTTCGTTAAGCGATCTACTATAACCCAAATGGTATCGCATCCGTTGGGGGTCCTTGGTAACTTTGTGATGAAGTCCATAGAAATTTGCTCCCATTTCGACACTGGAATTTCCATTTGCTGCAGTAGACCGGACGGTCGCTGATATTCCACCTTAACTTTAGAACAAGTTAGGCATCTGCTTACGTAGGTGGCAATCTCAGCTTTCATGTTCGGCCACCAGTAGAATTCCTTGAGGTCTTGATACATCTTGTCTGAACCCGGATGAATTGAGTAACGCGACTTGTGAGCTTCATCCATTACTAGCTCTCGTAAATCCCCATATCTTGGTACCCAGATCCGTTCCATGAAATAACGGATTCCATCGGTCTTGATCTCTAATTGTTTCTCCATGCCCCTCAATGATTTAGCCTTCAGATTTTCAACTTTCAAGGCCTCAGATTGAGCAGCCTTGATTTGCGCTGATAAATTAGAGTGAATGGTCATTTGCAATGCGCGCACCCGACGAGGTTTCGATGTTTCTTTCCAACTGAGGGCGTCGGCTACCATATTAGCCTTACCCGGGTGATACTTGATTGCACAATCATAATCATTGAGCAATTCTAACCACCGTCGTTGCTGCATATTCAGATCCTTCTGATCATATATGTGCTGGAGGCTCTTATGATCCGTATAGATCGTAAATTTGGTTCCATATAGGTAGTGCCTCCAGATCTTCAAAGCAAACACTACAGCTCCCAATTCCAAATCGTGTGTCGTGTAGTTTTTCTCGTGCACCTTGAGCTATCTAGATGCATAAGCAATGACGTTGTTGCATTACATCAGTACACATCCCAAACCTTGGATGTATGCATCACAGTAAAAAAAAAAAGTCATCAGTCCCTTCTGGTAACACCAGTATCGGTGCACTGTTGAGTTTGTCTTTAAGTGCCTGAAACACTGTTTCCTTCTTGCTGCCCCACTTGTAGATGGTTCCTTTATGAGTCAGGGCAGTCAAAGGTTGTGCCAACTTTGAGAACCCTTCAATAAATCGTCTGTAATAGCCCGCCAAACCAAGGAATTGCCGCACTTCAGTAGGTGTTTTTGGCGTCGGCCAATCCTTGATTGCGTCTACCTTCTAGGGATCTATATGTATTCCCTTTTCGTTCACTACATGGCCAAGGAATTGCACTTCTCGCATCCAGAAGTCGCACTTTGAAAATTTTGCATACAGTTGTTCATTCTTCAGCAATTCTAGAATGATCTTTAGATGCTCCTCATGATCTTCCTTATTCTGAGAGTAGATCAATATGTCATCAATGAAGACTATGACAAACTTATCCAAATAAGGCTTGCAAACATGGTTCATGAGGTCCATGAAAACTGCTGAGGCATTGGTCAGTCCAAAAGGCATAACCGCGAATTCAAAATGTCCATAGCGAGTCCGGAATGCCGTCTTCGGGATGTCTCCCTCCCGAACCTGTAGCTGATGATAACCTGATCTCAGATCAATCTTGGAATAGTAGCTTGATCCTTGCAACTAGTCAAACAGGTCATCAATGCGTGGGAGTGGATATCTGTTCTTGATCGACACCTTGTTCAGCTCCCGGTAGTCAATACACATTCTGAAGGTTCCATCTTTCTTTTTCACAAAAAGCACTCGAGCTCCCCAGGGTGAAGAGCTCAGACATATGAACCCCTTGTCTATAAATTCCTACAATTGTGTAGACAACTCTTGTAGTTCGTTCGGTGACAAACGGTACGGCGCCCGAGCGATCGGAGCAGTTCCCGGTGCTAACTCAATATGAAACTCTACCTGTCTATGTGGAGGAAGGCCAGCTAAGTCTTTTGGAAATAATTCTGGAAAGTATTTGACAACTAGAATGTCTTCAATTCTCTTCTCATCCACTGTCTTTTTTGTAACTAATGCCAAAAGGGCAAATTATCCCTTCTGTAGACATTTCTGTGCTTTCAAGTATGAGATGATGCCGACCACAATATCCCTCTTGTCACCTTCCACAACGAGTGTCTCACCACTATGATGAGGTAACTTATTGAGTTTGTCTCCACAAAGGATCTCTTCTTGGTTCTTGGATACCAACCAGAACATCAAAGCTACCGAGTGTAACAGGAATCAGATTCATATCGAATAAATGTCCAGCTAAGCCTAGTTTACATCTGCTATATGCCTGGATAGCCGCTATAGTTCTACCATCAGCTATCTCTATGGTGAATTTAGAACTTAAGTCAGTAGGCACTACCCCTAGCAGATTAATAAACTTATTGGATACGTAGCTTCTATCGGCACCCGAATAAAAAAAAATACTGAGGCGAAAAAACCATTCCTGTCGGTTTTCCTTCTTCTTGAGCCTTGGATAGCTTCCATTGAAATACATAGATTGTCCACACTCATAACATCCTTTGTGCTTCTTGTGGCTGAGGTGACTTGGCCGGGACGTTCACATGACGGTTCTTAATAGCATGACCGATTGCGATGCTAGATGCACTTGTTGCAAGCGGAAACACAGAGAGGTAATAGATGGGGTCGTCACAACACTTTGCTAATCGATCATACGCAAAATGTATTCAACCATGAAAATCCAATTTGAATCCCACCATTGGGAGACATAACATACACTGAAACATGATAAATACCAAATGAAATGAATGCTAGAATGTTCAATCTGCCAAGACTCTAAGTCTTAAGGTCAATCCAATGATTAGAAAATACATATGTAGAGAGTATCATTACTCCGTTACTACTTTTCGAGGACCTTGCACGTTCGAGATAGATAGTATTGCACAATCACTGGAATGCTAAAAAGAGCAACGTCTCATAGAGACTAAGACTAATGCCATAATATTAATCTCATTAAGGTTCGAGGTAGATGAGAACTTTCATACGAGTAGAAATGAAGGATTGTTTCCATATCAATAGTGAAGTTTTATGAAAATCGAGACTTTCATGTCCCAAAGTATAAAAATGAAAATTTGTACTGACTATGACCGTTATCACCCGACAGAGTTCGTCAGACTTCCCATGCACGACAAATTAAAATTACGTGTGCACCCGTAACGGTAATTTGCTTTGCATGGTCACCCCTGGTTCCTTCCATCCGAGCTAACATACCTTGTCGAGTACAGAGTGTTATCAATGATAAAAGTATCAAAGATATTATTATTAAACCAAAGTTCAATTAACCAAGGTTGTACGAAGGAATCAGTAAAGAAAACATTCACTTGGGCAAGAACCCGTTGATGTACTCAGGTTAGATGGGTAGGATAGTATTATCATAAGTAAACTCGGATAAGTTGTCTCCCAATGTCTATAATAACTGCCAGTGCAGCTATTTCCTGCTCCACGGGGTAAGGAAGAGAAGTGGCAAGGTAGGTAAAGAAAGTATGACAGAAATAACTCTCGTTTGAGAAAGCATTCAACAGGAGGTAGAACATGCTCCCGATGAACCATCCAAGTCAGGTACTAATGGTATTGTATCCGATTTCGAAAGGTATGATGTAAAAGGTACGGTAAATCATTAATCGTAATTAACCTTCTCGTGACTCATAGTAACTCGGAGTCACCCGCCCTAAGGAACAGGCGGTAACAACGGGGAATTAGGATGAACTGGCCTTTCCCCATAGACTTAACATGAGAAGTTGAAGACACCATCCCGGTAATCAAACGCTCACTAGAATGAGCAAAGGCAAGCAATCCAGCAAGGCAAAGCAAACAAGGCCAGCTAACAAGCTAAACGTGTCTACATGCGTGTAACTAAGGCATCAGGCTATAGTCTAAATGCAATGCAAATGAAATGCAATGTTGATTTAGTTAGCTATAACCAATGACTCTGATACCAATCTGTCACACCCTCAATTTCCACAAACAGGGTATTACCGTTAGGCGTTTGACCTACCAGGATCTCAGCCACTAGTTACACCAAACGACACTTTAATTACAAAGCATAATTAGTTGTTAATGTTTAAAATATTCCCAAAAGCAGTGTTACCAAGATAACCATATAAGTAATTGCGGAAGCATAAATAAGTCTTAAAACTTTAAATGGCGCAACACGCGCAAACCAGTTAATAAGTTCATTGAAAAGTTATAAATATATCACGTGTGACAATGAATGCATGAATGTGTTAGGGATCCGGGTGTAGATCGACACACAAACACAATCAAACGGTGAGAGAAAATAATGATAAAGATGAACACGCGAGATTTAACGTGGTTCGGTCGATGTGACCTACGTCCACGGGCTGCAACCAGGATTCTATTTTATTGCTTTCTGCCTCACTCGTGAGGAATTACAAGTACAATGACACAATATAAATAGAGAAAATTAGGGTTTACAACTTAATCCCTAAGAAAACCCTAATGGGCTAAAATTAAATGAAAACGGGCTAGGTCTTTAATTTAATTAATCTGCCACTGAGTTGTCTTTTAACCCGAGCCCAAATCAAGACTCCACAAACCCAACAATCTCCCACTTGGAGGCTTGATCATCTTCAAACTGCCTTCCGATGTGAACATTTGTACCTCTTGTAATCTTCCTCGTCTTCCTGGTTGCAGCGGCCTTCTCATCAGTTAACCTGAAGGCCCGTTAAAGCTCCCCCGAGCTTCAACATATCAGTCACAGCTGTATCTGCCCCTGACCTGTTCTCCGTCCCTATCGGCTCCCACTAAAACAAACTGCCAGATCCTGGAACACCCTGAGAACAAACACTCTCCATATTCAGCAAGTAATCATCTGGAGATATTTTATTTGATGGAATATTAATTCTTTTAACCCACTGTTGTCTAGGAACTGTAACTGAAGCACAACCTGTGCTCCCACTGCCAAGAAATCCTTTAACTGGTTTTTCTGAACTCTTCCATGCACATTCATTCTGAATCTTTCTTGTGACTCTAGGTTTCTTACTTGCAAAGCAAACCTTCTTTTACCCATGAGATTCTGTAAACTAGACTTTGGTATTTTTCTGAACTAGAACATCACTTCCTTTAGATGGTAAACTGACCGTATACAATGAACCCATTTTCTTTCCACGAGCAATGATAAGATTCCCTTTAAAAACTTTCCACTGCTTATTCCCGAACTTAACCTCATGTCCCTGTTCATCCAACTGACTGACAGAAATCAACTGTTTCTTCAAATCAGGAATCACCCTGACATCTTTCAAAGTCCATGAACCAGCTGAAGTAACTAAATCCATGTCACCCATGCCCGTAACATCAAGAACATCATTGTTCGCCAGTCTTACCTTACCAAAATCGCCTTCTTTTAGATTTTGCAATGCTTCGCCGCTGTGGGTAGCATGAAACGAAGCTCCAGAATCCATGACCCAGGAATCCACACTGCTCTCCACGCTACAAATTAAAGCATCATTGTCTGAGTAGTCTACTGCGATGTTAACTACTTTTTGATCATTCGGACACTGATTCCTGAAGTGTCCCACCTATTTACAGTTCCAACAAGTCATATCATTTCGAGCCCTAGACTGAGTCCTTTTCCTGTCCTTGCTCCCACTACCTCTGTTATTCTTTCTTCCTCTGCCAACATTCAATAGTTCACTTGATGTTTCACCTAAATTTCTTCGTCTGGTGTCTTCGCCCATAATAATATCCCGAACCCCATTTAAAGTGAACGTGCTGGTGGAACTAGTAATTGCTGTAACAGTACCAGCCCAGCTATCAGGCAATGATGATAACCGTAGTAGAGCCTGAACCTCATCCTCGAATTTGATGCCAACTGACCCAAGTCTTGACAAAATCAAGTTCAAGTTGTTGATGTGCACTAAAATTGAACTTCCCTCTTTCATCTTTGTATTAACCAGCTCTCGAATCAATAAAACTTTATTTGCTGCCGAAGGCTTCTCATACATATTAGCTAACGCATCCATGATACCTTTTGCTGTAGTTTCCTTCAGAATGTTGAACGCAACATCCTTTGTCAGCGACAACCTAATAACCGCCTTGGCCTTTTTATCCAAAGTTTCCCATTCAGCTGGTTTAATATTTTCTGGTTTCTCACCCAAAACAGCATCCAAGTCTTTCTGAACAAGCAAATCCTCCATTTGCGTTTTCCACCAACCAAAATCGTTTCCATTAAACTTCTCAATCTGAAGTTTCCCGCTCTCAGCCATTATCCCAGACCACAGATGCTTAACAGTCGAGACGGAACTGAGTTTTGAAATGCAGCACACAATCAAACTACCCAGTAAGTTCGATAGAAAACCCTATTTTGACCGAACAGAATGGCGACAGGAGAGTGGCGGCGGCGGCGGCGGGATAACGGCGGCGGCGGTGGTAGAACGGCGGCGGCGGAACAGCAGCGGCGGCAGAACGGCGGCAGCAGAACAGCGGCGGCGGCAGAACGGCGGCAGCGGATGCCGATTCTTGAAAACCTATATCGCTACTTCTCTCGCGATTCGTGTTTCTTGCGTGTGTAACGAGCCAAAGCTCTGATACCACTTGTTAAGGATCCGGGTGTAGATCGACACACAAACACAATCAAACGGCGAGAGAAAATAATAATAAAGATACCGTGGTTCGGTCGATGTGACCTATGTCCACGGGCTGCAACCAGGATACTATTTTATTGCTTTCTGCCTCACTCGTGAGGAATTACAAGTACAATGACACAATATAAATAGAGAAAATTAGGGTTTACAACTTAATCCCTAAGAAAACCATAATGGCTAAAATTAAATGAAAACGGGACAGGTCTTTAATTTAATTAATCTGCCACTGAGTTGTCTTTTAACCCGTGCCCAAGTCAAGACTCCACAAACCCAACAGAATGCTGATCCTAAACGTGCACGTCTTGTGAACCTGAAAGAAACATGCTAAAGTGTCAACACAAGGTTGGTGAGTTCATAAGTTTACAGAAAAACAGTAAGTATTAGTAATGTAATCCAGATTTAGTAATCAAAGCATATAAGTAGGTAGCTAGCCTACAACAAGTCACTATGTGTATAAATTTCGCGACCGAGCTGACAGTAATGTAATGTAATGAATGCCCCCGGCTGTGGGTACCAAACCACAACACTGTAAAACAGGCTAACCATTCACCCGCTTGACCTCCAGTCAAGCTAGCACGACTAGCCCGGGCGGGGTTTGTCAAACCCAGTAGATCTACTAACAATCACCTCGCTAATCCCATATTAACGGTCCGAATGAGGCGTAGTGGTAACACCATAGTACACAAATATATGCAGTATTACAAATCTAAGTAACGTACAGTATATGAAAACAGCATGTTTCTCTCCCCCAAAAGAGAGTATAGTATGAAAGTGGTGCTGTAAACTCACCTTGAATGCACAGCAACACGTAAATGCAAGCACAAGAGTTTGGTTTCCGATTAACCTGAGTTTCAATTAATATTAAATACCAATGCTTAGGTCGTACGGTTTCATGTTCTCGGTCCGGGTCCGCCTTAGACATTAACTAAATCAAACACCAATTCACACCAAAAGTATAAAACCCAATTATTATATTAACCGCGTAACTCGCTTATGTTTAATAGTACATAACTCACACGACTTAATGCACCACGATTAAATACATGAATCCATACACCACACTATATGTAAAATTTATCTAACACATCCCCCACATGTATGTATATGCATATAATTTATATATGCTACCTACCTGTGTTATCAATATGCACATACACACATATATTAATAATATATCTACTAAACACTCATAATAATAATATGCCTATCACACCAATTTAACATGCTGCCAAAACCCACTCATGCATACGTACACATGTATATCATACAAACCTACACCACTAACCCTACCCTTTCCCAAATAATTCCCCGTTGAGACCCAACATGCATCCACATCCACCATAGTTGACTCAATGCATCATACACACATGCACAATCAATACTAAATTCAAACATCACACTCCCATACATACTGCATAAAGAATGTGCTGCCATCCACCATACCACGCATGCCACCATATTCACCAGCAATACATTCAAAGAAACATACACACATACAAACATTACAAAATATATATATATATACGAAGAGAACACACACACCGAGCACGCACTCATGCAACAACACACACACACACATATATATATTTATATATTAAGCACACATATATACATCACAGATTACAGATCCGCACACCGCAGGTACACCCACACGCAGAAACACAAGATCGAGCAACCAAAACCGTAATCGATATCGAACGCGTGAGACGAGCAAAAGAAACGTACTGTAAGGCTATTTCGGTTGGATCCTGCGGCTGCCGAAGAAGTGTTGGTCGCCGAGATGTGGTGGTTGATGACAAGGAAGTCACCGGTGATGAGACCTTGCGCACGGGAGGCTGTTGGAGTTGCACGAAAACGGGAAAGGGGCAGGGACGGTTGCCGTCGGCAGCAGGGAATGGTGGGGGGTGACTTAGGGTTCGAATGAGATTGATAGGCAATATGTTTAATAAAAAGGGGGGAGGGGTCCGATTGATATGATAATCGGTTGGGGTTAGCACAATCACAATTGTTTTTATAAATTTGATAAATCATTTGAATTTTATTATTATTTTTATTATAAATTTAATTTGTTAGTTTATTTATTAGCAATATGTATAATAATAATCATTTTATGAAATAACAATAATATCGTAGATTATAAAACAATGGAAAGAGTTGCGAAACGGTGTTAACCTGAAAAACACGAGTTGTCAAAGGATCATAGTTAGCATTTGACGTATGCAATCCATCCTAATTATCATAACCGAACTTATTTGATACTCATTGATGATAACTAAGTATAAATGAACTTAATCTACCATTAACAAGCATAATATCCCGTAAATTAATAAGCATCATTTCCCATAAATTACCATGCTACCATGGAATTATGCCAACTCAGCAAGTGAGCTTAAGAGTTGATGTGCAACATGGTCTTTAGATCCTGAAACTGCCTTCAATAGAGTGTCAACCACATGTCTAGCATTGCTAGACTACATATCAGAGAAGCTGCTAATCTACTAGCTAGACTCAAGAGACCTACGAGAGGGGATTATAGTATTGATCAGGTGTTGAATGGTTGTCATGTCAGCAAGCATTAATTTAAGATTAGGGTTAAGTGACAGACTAAAGAGGAAGGAGAGTGAGAGTTTTTTCAGTGTACGTACGAGAGGAGGACTTAAGTTGGGTGAGAATGATCGATGGCCGGGGATGACTTGTTCATTATTCTGTAAAACCAAGTTTCTGTTTGGAGGACTTGCTTTTTAGATGGAAACAAGCCTTCTCTTTATCTTCATAATCACAATCAGATTGAAGTTGGAAAATATATCGAATTGTATAATTTAATCGACCCTAATCATCATAACCTTTAATGTATTTGATCAACCCTAATCGATATAACCGAACATATTTGACCTTTTTTGACACTTATTGATGATAACTAAGCATAAACAAACTTAACTTACCATTAATAAGGATAATTTCCGGTAAACTACCAACAACGTGTTTAATTTAACACCAATGATCATAATTGGATAATAGCTAACCTTTGACGAACGTAATCGACCAGGACCATCATAACCGAACATATTTGACCTTGTTTAACACTCATTTATGGTAACTAAATATAAACAAACATACACACGGTTAATTAATAATAATATTTATTAATTATTAATATTGTTATTATTATTATTGTTATAATTATTATTGTTATTAATTATAATTATTACTTTTATTAATATCATATTTAAGAAAATCATTATTATTCTTATTATTATTATTATTGTTATTATTATTATTATTAATTATAATTATTAATAATAATTATAATTAATAATTTTAATTAATAATAATTATAATTATAATTATAATTATAATTATAATTATAATTATAATTATAATTATAATTATAATTATAATTATTAATTATAATAATAATTATTATTATTATTAATTATTATTATTAATAATAATTATAATTAATAATTATTATAATTAATAATAATATTTATAATTAATAATTATTATTATAATTATTATAACTATTAATCATTATAATATAGGTAGAAAATCATAAAACTCTATGGCGACGACGTCGCCATAGAGTTTTCATATTGGCGGGACTATTTCCCTCCAACTTATTTCGGGAAAAAAAGAGAAAAAAAAATGTTTTTACCTATGGCGACGACATGTCGTCGCCATAGGGGTCACACATTATTTTAATCATTTTAGCATTATTTTAAATAAATAAAAAAAAATGATCTATGGCGACGACATGTCGTCGCCATAGAGGTAGAATAGTCAAAAGTCAAACTACCTCTGTGGCGACGACATGTCGTCGCCATAGGTAACCTATAGCGACAACAACTTGTCGTCGCCATAGACCTGATCGTGACAGGGTGGTTTTCTTGTAGTGTCCACTCACAATTATTTACAACCATTTCTTAAAATATAAAAAACACACTCACATAATTATAAGAAACCTACTGTGAATGCTCTTAGTAACTTGTTCACAAAAATTGTGAGGCAAAATAAAAAACCTAATAACATGGAGTGGCCAAAATCAAAACCAAATATGTTTTCCTGTATCAAACATTTTAATATAGATATAATTTCTGAGAACATAGTTGCAATTCAATTTTTGTAAGAATAGTTGTGAGTCTTTTTATGTGAATCCTAGTTGTTAAATCTATATTCATGATAGTTTTGAATAGTCAAATGCTTTGCAAAATTATCTTTAGCTAGCATATTACCACTACCACACTATAAATGAAACTAAGTAGATCAATAAGACAATCAAGGCTCATAAAAACTTAGTCACATTATACCAATCAATATTTTGCTTAAATTACTTAAAATCAAACAAATCGTACGTATAATTATAATCAAATCCTTATAAACTTGGAAATTTGATGCAACCTCATGTTGAAAACGTTAATGTACTTACCTTGGCCACATTAGCCTTCACAGAATCACAGGCACTAGTTTTGGCTATTTCCAGTTGATCTCACAAGTGTTCTTCCTCACAAAATGTACAAACGTGACTTTATGAACATAGAATATCTAACATAATCAATTACTTATAACAGCTCAACTTCATCTGTAGTCTGTAGACATATGTTGGACATGTAGTTATACATTAGTGGTTTGATTTTAGAAACGACTTATTTTGGGGTGGTTTCTTGTTTTTTTGGGATTAATCTTGTGGGAAAAAAACTTTTTTTTTTCTTTTGAGCAGTTCCCCATTGAAAAAAGTTTCTTAAAATCCTAAAATTATTTTTAAAATCTGGCAAAAAATATCAAGGATCATTAAAAATCTATTCTAAAATAGTTAAAATTAATTAATTTTTTTCCACGGATTAATGTTACCACCACGATTTAAGGATTTCGGTATTCAATTGTATGGTTTTTGACAACGCGCGGTTGTACGAAGGAAAAAATCAAAACTCCCGCCGCGTAGCGCTGAAAAAAACTAGTTTAAACTAAATGTTATACCTTTGAATCCATAAAATTGAATTCTGATCACTTTGATATTTTAAACAAAAAAACTAGTTTAAACTAAATGAGTTATTTTGATTTATTCAAACTAAAATTGAATGTTTAAAGTCTATTAAAATGAGTTCGGATCATTTTGATCCACTCAAAATAAAAGTTGGATTTTATTTTTATTAAAGTGGGTTCACATCATTTTGACCTATTTTAACTAAAAATAAGCATAAATAATCTTAAAATGTTAAAATGCATACAAAGAAAATGGGTGGCTCTCATTGGTTATGAATAGTTAGTTATTGGTACGTTCACTTAGATATGCCTAGAATGCAATGACAACATTCTTTATGTTAAAGTACAAAATTGGGTTCAAGTCACTTGCTCCAAACATAATAATAACATACTAAATTGTACAGATGAAAGTTTTTTACTTACCCACTTTGCTCCGTCATCTTTTGCCCACCCCATCCTTTTCTTGAAATACGAATTTTTAAAGCATTGAATATAACTCGGGTTCATGCAACCGTAAACATCAAAAATATTATTACTGAGATTTCAATATGACTTTTAATTGTACGTATCACTTTCTTTAAAGGATTAACTTTCATGATAACTTGGATACAATTGTTTTTCCAATCTATTTGTTTTATTTTGTTGGGACCGGTTCATATATGTAGGACTTGTAAACATTCATCAATGACGTGAATCCACACTCTTGGACCAAAATTAGGTAAGTGACAACTTTTGGCTACTTCAACATCTTTATAGCCACCATTTTCGTCAAAATTATTTTTCAAACTTTTTCGTCGACATTATAACTTCTTGCACACTCGGCATTGATTCTAAGTTAAACTCCTTCCCATTAGACTATGTTTTTGAATCAAAATATTGGTGCAGAAAGAAGTAAATGAAAACATCTAAAATTTATGAAATTAAAATACAAATAAAACATTACCTTGTATACTTATAAAAGGTGTGAGGTATATGGCTCTTTTATACTCCTTAGGAACAACCTACCAACAAGAATAATAGAAAGGAATTGTTTTTCCAACCTCATTCGAGATCAACTTTTTTAAATTTCGAGTTGTTCTCTCTTACAAGCCTATACTGACCCATCGACATTAACCGCAATGTGTAGTTGCTGGCCTATTATCATTTCTTTTAAATCTATTATATAATTTTTTATTGTTATTCTTTGATCGTCTTTTCTTGGGTGGGGCTATATTGATACATGAAATTTAAAAGTTAATAAAATTATAAGAAATTCAATATGAAGATCTATATATAATCGGAACAAATAACTTACAAGTCCTATAACCCCTAAGGATCCTTTATGGAGTCCAATCGGGAACTTCATTTCCGCCATCTCCCCTATGTACTAATGCAAATTATAAGAAATTCAATATGAAGATCTATATATAATCGTAACAAATAACTTACAAGTCCTATATCCCCTAAGAATCCTTTTTGGAGTCCAATCACCCCTATGCACTAATGCAATATGTTATCATTCCTTTAACAAAAATCAATAACGTATATTAAAGATATAATAAACATAAATAATAAATTTTAACAAAAATAAATGATAAACATACAGTCAATCAGGATAATCACTATAGTAAGGTGTAATATTACCGTCATCGTCATCCTTATCGTCATTTATATCATCTTCTCGTCTTGAAGGTATGCATCTTCATATTCTTAAAGAAGATTTTATCATTCACAATCGGGGTAATAGGACTTGGATCACCACCCTTACTATGAGTCATCTTTATGACCGAGTAACCTATGTTAATAACCAAGTTACAATAAAATGTTTAGAGCATGTAGCTATGTTACAAGGACACCATCCTTTATAACTTTGATCATTTCATCTACACAAGCTGCAACAAGAAAGATAATCGTTGATAGTCTATAATATTATTGCATGCATCCTGAATATGGTTTTGGTTGATACTTCAGTTATTTGGATTCTCTTAACGCATATTAATTTTAACACACACATACACATACACACACACACACACACACACACACACACATATATATATATATACACACACACACACACACACATATCCATAAACGTACATATACATAGTTAAGCACGGAGGAGGATCAAATACAAACAATATGTAGCCAAAAAACCGTAGGAACCAATATGGTTACGGCCACATGTCATATGCATTAATTCTTTATTAAGGGTATAATTGTCATATACAACTCAGATTATTTATGAAAATTTCTAAAATCATGCTACCATTTATTTATGTATTATTTTTTAAATGATAGTCATATATGATTAATATGTTAAAGTTGAAACACTAATATATTTAATATTTATCAAATATATTCATCAAAATACAACAGAAAATGTTTACGTATTTTCAAACAATTAGCATAATACATATGTGCAAAGTAGCACAACATATGTCCAAAATAGCACAATATAAATGGTATTTTATTAGGTGCTATTAAATTTCATATAGCCATGATTTCAAGTTTTATCTTATCATCCTAATAATTTTTATAGGTGTTATGTTTAGTTATATGTGCTATGTTTGATTTTAATTTTTTTACGATTAGTGTTTGAGTTATATGTATTATATTCAATTAGTTATATTGTTATGTTTAATTTTTTAGTTATGTGTACTATGTTATATGTGTTATGTTTAATTTTTTAGTTATACTTATTATATTATATGTGTTATGTTTTAGTTTTAATCATACAATTATGTTATATGTGATATGTTTGAGTTATATGTGCTAAGTTCAATAAGTTATATCTTATTAACTTTATAAGAATTTTAACAATGTATGAATGTGATATTACATATGTTGTATATAAACAAATATGTTATTATAGGTGTAACACTATTCCAGACTACGATAGTATATTGCTGTAAAAATAGCACATTAGTGTAATTTTAATAAGTGTTATTCTGACACTTAATGAGTATTGTTTTGGCCCTAACAAGTGTTATTTTTATTTTATTAACTCTTGTTTTAGTATTATGTAGTGTTATTTTCAATACTATTCTTTCAAGAGTTCGTTTTTAGTTGTTTTTCAATAGTTTTTTCAATAGTTTTTATAAAATACGATAATAGCACAGTTTAATTACGATAATAGCACAATTTAATTTGTATAATAGCACAGTTGTAAACACTCTAAAAAAAGATTATTTCTATAGAAAAAAAGTATAGCAATATTATATGCATATTAAAGATTAATTTTTTTTGATTTTATGATATAATTGTTCTAAAACAATAATAATGTATATGAAAGTTATTTTAGTTAAAAAAATTGATGGAAATAACTTTTCATAAAAAAAAGTCATATAAAACTTCCCTTCCATATTTTAAGGAACATAAGAAGTTAATTAGGTAAATGAAATTTAAAATTGACTAAATTACCCTTAATCTCATTATAATTACTAATTAATGATGTGTAGTTAATCTTAACCTTTCATTTAATTAATCAACGCGAAGGATCTGTTCTCACGGTTTTTAGATAACACATAGTTTGTATCAAAATCATCCTCGTTAAGCACAATACGTACATAAACATACTAATATATACATAAACGTACAAATACATACATATACATAGTTTTGAACAATACATACATAGACATATACGATACATATATACATATATGTATACATAGTTAGACACAATACAATCATACATATACAGATACATACACACACATACCCATACACATACACAAACATGTACATCTTTATTCACAATACATACATAAACATATACATACACACATCTGTATATACCTAACACAAAAAATACATATACATATAACGGAGAGATCAAATAAAGACAATTATCTTATAAGCAAACCGTGAAAACCACTTCTAGCCAATCACATAACTTATAAATTAATTAGCTATTTTTAATTGTTTAAATTGCATTCCAGTAAACTTCAACCTCATTATTTTAGTTTATTACATTTTTTAATTAATACTCCAATGAAATAAGCTGATGAGCAAATGAGTTACATATATGTAACTTGTATGAGTTATATATCCGTAAACCCATAGTTGTACATATAGTAACATATAGTTACATATACGTAACCTATAGATTTCAAGGTTTTAAATTATGAATAAGGTATTAATCGGTTCCTTCCTAATTTTTCTACTCTAATAAAAGAGTAACTAAGAAGGACATGGGTAACACCTGATTTGGTTGTCGAGACTCGATAAAAAATAAGTTATTATATCGGTCTTAGCTACCTTTATTGTGTAAGGGTAAGTAAGGTCGTCTTCACAGGAAATGTGTGAAAAGTGTTTAACAATATGACTTGATTAACTTAAAGACATAAACTTTGAATTAAAAACTAGGAACTTTAAATGAACTGAATAGCACAAGTGCAAAAAGCAATAAACTTTGAAACGAATTTGATTAAATTATAAAAACAATCACTTCCGGGTTTCTAATTCTGCCAAATCTACAATTGGTACTTTTGAATTAGGGTTTGTAAAAACTTGATTTTAAGATTTCAGCTTTTGATTAAAGTGACAACAAAGGAACGAGCTTTTAAGATTCGTTCGTTTGCAATGTTACCAATTTACCTATATCAAGTTGTCTACTTTTTGTAATGAGCTCACGACGCAAGAAAACCGAAAACTGATAATCAAGCACACAACTTTATTTGCAAGTAAACCTTTTAAGTTAATCAAAACAACTTAATTCAATAGTTCATTGTTCAATTCAAAAACCTAATCAAAGCATACCAGTTTGTCTCACTTGACAAGAATTGTACTCCCGAAAGCAATCACGAAAGACTAGCCACTCATGGTACTCGTTAAATCTTCAATCTTTCTTCCAATGATGATCAATGATTATATGGAGGATGTTAGGAAGCTTGGAAGCACCCAAAATCACCTTGAAATTACTAGATTTCGGCTGGGGAAAGTTGTTCTTCGACTTGAGTTTGATTTGGCTTAAGTAAACTTGAAATTCCATGAAATCCGGAAAGTTGTTAACCGACGTATGATACTCCCAGGGTCGGCATATCATACGCCCCCCCTCCGCCTTCCTACGCCCAACTTTATGTTATTTTTCCAAGCACGCCAACTGATAAGTCACCCATACGTCACCCGACGTATTATACGCCCATACCCGACGTATCATACGCTGGTACACCTAAATTTGTGCCTTTTTATAACTTTTGATATTTACATCTTCAGTTCTTATAGTTTCGGGGTTTGGCTCCTTATTCTCCAAAATAAACCTCCTTTAGCTCCAAACATCTGTAAATCAAAACACAAACAAGTTGAAATTATTCCTCCATAATCATGATGTAAAATCATACATTTTGATCAATTAAACACTGAATTATTTCCACATGATCAACACCACATTTCTCACCCCTAAAGTTTTCACGCTTCTCTTTTCTCTTAAATAATTATATTAATTACTAATAATATTATTTAACTTTTTAGATTAAAATAGATTTTTAATAAATTAAAAAAAATTATTAACGTTATTTCTACCGAAAAGTTTTTTATAAAATAAGAAATTTTTACAAAACATCAAACTTTTTTAAAAATTTAAAATATTTTAAAAATGATGTTCTTAAAAAGAAAAAAAAATATAAAACAATAATAATTAGAATGTATAGTTATAACATGAAAATTTTTAAATTTATATTTTTTGAAACATTTTGTTTTAAAAACAAAATGTTTAATTTTTTTTGGAAGAACCAAAAAAAGTTTCAATACAAAAGTTTAAAAAGTTGATATTTGATTTATTTACTTGTAGTTTTTACTGGTATATAATTTCAATCATATCTTATATTATAATATCATTTTATAATTAATTAATCTTTATTCTATTTAATATGTATCTATCCAACCCGTATAATAAATGAGTTTATTATAGCTGGTGTGTGTGTGTCTACATATATATATATATATATATATATATATATAATATATATATATATATATATATATATATATATATATAATATATATATATATATATATATATATATATATATATATGGTAAATTTTTTTGTTAACACTTTACGATAATCTGTTAACCCTAATGTAATGAACACTTACACCATAATTATACAGTGTAACTAACTTTTATATTTATTTACATTACTGATGTGATGATTTCTCCCATTTTTAAAATTTTCCTCCCTTTTTAATGAATTTCACTATTTTTTTAAAATCTTCTTTATTTTTTTATATGATGTTATAATTTGTTTAGTTCGAGTATAGTCTTGCTGTAGGAGGGTTTAAATATTAACCCTCAATTAAAGTATTCACATCTTATTCTTTATCTTTATCTTTATCTTTATCTTTATAATTATACTTAAAATCACTTCTTTTCTCTTTTATTTTCAATTGAATAATACTTTTTTATACCTTTATTATTATATTTTCTCTCTCCCTTACTCACAACCATTTTCATAAATATTAAATAATTTATAAAGGTTGAACATTATTTTCTTAAATTTACAGATGAACTGTAATATTTTCTCTCTTCTTCACTCACAAGCACTCATAATCATTTCATATAATATAAAAATTATACTTACAACATTAAAAGGAATTAGATGCGAATGCACTTATTGCGATAACATTGTTAACTTTTCAAAATCAATTAAAATCATTATTTTTTTAATGGAATAACAACATTACATATATACACAAATATGTTATTTTATGTATATGTGTAAATTCGTAAGCGTAAATTTTTTTGACAGTAGTGTAAATTACATTTACATATGTAAATATTTACGAGATGTAAGTGTGACTTACACTAGTGTAAACTTTTTTACACTGTTTCCCTTAGCAATGACATGGGTTTCATAATGACACTGTATTTTTCACTATTTCCCATCTAAGCTATATCCGTGGTGATATGTCATCACTATAAGATGACCTAAGTAAATATCTAGAAGAATCCTATGGCGACGCCATAACGTCGCCATATGTCTTGATATACCAATGACACATATCGTCATGTAAACCCTCATCGGCACACTGTCATTTTCTTGTATTGTATGTAAAAACACATGAATCTTTAATGAAAATGGTTCAAAAAAGAGTAATAAACCTAAAAAGTGTAAGAAGAAATCTCAACTATTAATCTTTTTAATCAATAGTTAAAATCAAATTATAGAAAATAGGTTTGTTAGAGGAATATTTTAGGTATAACCACTTTTATTGACTTCTTTTTAAATCCTATCATTTTTAGACGTTCATAACTTTTATATACAATATTATTTTTTTATAAAAATCACACCACAAAAGCGAGTGTTTTTAGTCTTTAAAATGAGCATTTTAATATATATAACGAGTACAATACCGTTATATAAAAAGATAATTTTCTTTTTATTTTTTTGGCTTATATAAAATTTACTCGTCATTGTGTCTTTAGTGCAGCTCAATTTGTCTTTTTGTAAATTATTATTAGAGTAAATTACTATTTTGGTTCCTGTGATTTGGTCACTTTTATCATTGATTTCAAAAATAAATCTTTTAACAAATCAAGCTTTGTGATTTTTATTCTATAACTCTTTCAATCCGATACATTTATAGAGTTAGATTTATTTGTTAGTTTTTAATAAAACGACTAAAATATCCTAGGAGTGAAATGGAAATTTTAATACCTCAGGGACCAAAATCATAATTTACTCAAACATCCTTTTTAAAACAGTTTAATTTTTTTATGTTTTTTTTAACCGTTTATCTTATTAAAAGACTTTTCTAATTTCTTTGACTTATTAAAAAAAAATTAAACCTTTAGGCTTATTTAAATGTTTTTCTTAAACTGTCTGTTTTATTTAATCTATTAAGCTTATTTTAAAATCTTTTTCAACCATTCGGTTTTACTAAAGTTCTTTTATAACTTCTTTTAAAATTTAAACGTAGTTTTGGTTTATTTTAGTGTCTTTTTTAAATGACTTTTAAAATCGCTCAGCTTATTAAACTCTAAAACGTTTGACTTTGAAATGACTTGTCAAAAACCGTTAGGCTCATTTAAGATGGTTAAATATATAGAACGTTTAAAAACCTACAGTTAAATTAAAAAACAGTTAAGAAAACGTTTTTAAAACAAACGATTAAAAATTTTAAAATAAACTGAAGAGTTTAAATTAAACAAACAGTTTAAAAAAGACATTCAAGTAAGCGTAAAGGTTCAAAAAATTTTAATAAGTCAAACGAATTGAAAAAGTCATTTAAATAAGATTAATAGTTAAAAAATACAAAAATTGATTGGCTTAAAAAGATGTTTAAAACCAATTGTTAAAAATAGGACATTTAGTAAAACAAACGCTTAAAAACTACTTTTGAAAAAACTTTTGAGAAATAAAAATAAAACATGTCTTGAATTATGCTTTTGGTAACTGAGTTTTTTTTAAATTATCATTTTAATCCAAGGTTATTTTAGTCATTTTGTTAGAAATTAACAAAAAAAATTAACTCTTTTAGTGAATTGTATTAAAATGATATAGAATACAAACCATAAAGATTGTTAAAAGATTTATTTTTTAACTTAAATGGTTAAATTGCCTAAACCACAAGGACCATTATTTCCTTAACATTATTGTATTTTTCTACAATGATGAATTCTAAGGAAAAAAACATAAATGTGAAATAACAACCAATTAATCTAATACATTAAAAACGATAAAAAACTAATGTAAGATGATATAAAATATAAAACACAATGATAAAATGTCACATTGTGTTTTTTGCTCGTCATGGTGTTATTCTGGACATAACGAGTTTTGATAAACACACTGATGAAATAATAGTATTGAGTACTTCTAGTTGTAGTATATAATGATAAGATAACAACAAGTTTTTATAAAATATAAAAACAATAATTTAACGCCCGCCTCTCAGGGCACACCTTAGGGAGCGTTACGCATCGGATATACGGAACATATAGTAATCAGAGAATACATAGCGGAAGTCAAACTATAATTATAAATTATAACGTATCATACATTTGTCTTCTAATACAATAATATATTACATCAATTTAACTATAGAATAGATCCAAATCCTCGGCAACACTTTAGTCTTTTATCTTCTCATAAGCTTAGTCCATAATCTCTTATTCCTGTAATCACCTGGCACCTAGGATGTGTGTCAATAAAATAAAAACATTTGAGACTCAGCATAAAGCTTGTGAGTTCATGAACATAACATTCTTTAAAATTCAAGACATATTAATATTGACTATTGCATTAAGCAGATACAACCATGGCAAACAGATAGGAACAGAGTAAGCATAGTATAAATTCACATAACCAGGCTATGTATACAAACTCCATCGGCTAAAACAGAATCATACAAGCAGCCCTCAAACATCCTATCAAGCATTGCCACATATCACAGATGCTATTGATAGTCAATTCTTCAATTATTACCAGTTATCAAAACATCACATCTCGTTTTAGAAAACAGTTAAGAGGAACTCACCTTAACTGATCCGATCGGTGATATGTCTGCTCAGGTTCACGGCTATCAAGTATTATCCTATACACAAAATAGCATTATTTAAGCTACATTCTAGCTAGCAACTATCTTAGGGATAATTTGTTATCATTTTCTATTGTTGGTATTATTTGACATTTTCTATTATCATATGTCAACCCTTTGGTACAACCCTTACTAGTTGGCATATCTCAAACATTTCTGTCATGACAGTGCCAACCCTCGGGGCTACCCAATACATTCCCTATTAATAACCCTAACGCCTAATAACAACAACAACAACAACAATAATAATAATAATAATAATAATAATAATAATAATAATAATAATATTAATAATAATAATAATATTATTATTATTATTATTATTATTACTATTATTATAATATTAATAATAATAATAATAATAATAATAATATTATTATTATTATTATAATAATAATATTATTATTATTATTATTATTATTAACTAAAAATAATAATAACTAATACAAAAATAATAATAACTATAATAATAATAATAATAATTATAATTATAATAAAAATAATAACTATAATAACTAAAGATATAATTAAACGAGAACATACCTGAAAACTATCTACGACAATTTGATGTAGAGTCTCCCCTACTCATGCCCCTACTCGATCTCGAAAAACGTCTCTTATCAACACCCAACGGGGTATCGAGAACTCAGGATTCTTTTTATATTAAAGCGTTCTCAAAGAAAGTTATACTTTAAATTCAACCTTAAGGTTTATATTTATAAGGTAGCAGGCATCCAGGTGAAATTCCTGTCGCGGGCAACGTGGGATGTAATTGAGCTGCTAGCCTGCCTGCTTACTTAATATAATTAATTCATCTGCTTACTTCGTTTTTCTCTTATAACTTTTAATGTGTAACGTTTTATAAAATTTCGGATATGCCGTCGTGACGATCTTATTTTTCTCTACGAGTCAACCTAAGTTTCGTAAAAAACGAAGTAGGTTCGAATATAATATATTATTATTATATTCAAACGGTCTCTTATAACATAAAAAAAATTCATCTAAAAACTTCAAACTTCAAATAGACAATTTACTCATTACTTACTCGGTTGGCAATATATAAAATGCGAAGTTCATATTGCTTGTATTTCAACTTTTACATATGACCCAAACGTTTGGATGTTACAAATAATAAAAAATAACACGAAATGATGTAAAACATAATACATAATGATGAAAAATATAGGACACAATAAAATGATATTAGACATAATGACTTGACGTATTAAACAAAATGATCATCTCATGTATTTGATATGCTAACCAAAATATCCTTCACTTTAAACTAATATAAAAACATATGTCAAACACATTATTCTTATTAAATTTTTTAAATTAAATACTATTTTTATTATAACCATACTCATCTTTAATTAAAGTAATTTCTGCATTTATTGAGAAGAGTTTCCCGTCTCTAGAATTTTAATTTAATTAATTTCTTTTTATATGTAAACACGTATGAATATTTCATTTGAGTAATTTACGCTTTTATTTAGGAATAATTGTAATTTCAGTTTCTTAAAATACAGCTCCATCTTCATAAAATTTGATTTTTTAGTAATTTACAGAAAAGAACCTCTATTTTATATGACTATTTGTACTTTTTAACTTTAATATTTACTAATTAACGACACAATTTTTAGGTATATTATTTGTTTCCCTTTTTGGTACGTACTTTTGTCTAACGGTCGTTCGTTTGTATCGTAAAGTTAGATAGTATGTTTATCATACGAGGGTAGATGTTTAAAAAAAACATCCATGCGACATAATCTAAAAATGAACCAACGTATTAGGAAATATTTTCAATAAACGTTAAGAGCGACTAGCACATCAAACAAATTATAAATATTTTTTTCATTACTTTTCTTAAAACTAGTTTTATAAAAAATGATTTTATCATATGTTTTATATATTAATAAAACAAAATTACTATGTAAAATTTAGAATCCAAGCCACATGAAAATATTTAGAATCTTTTCACAATCATATGATTATAGAAATCACATGATAACTATATATATTTTTTTATAAAACTAGCATTCTAATTTAAATAATAGCATCTAAATAACTTCACGAGACGTGCATCCTAGTTTTCATGTATTAAGTTTATTATTGATATTTAAATCATATGATATTATAATTTTTTTATAAACTAGCGTTAAAATAAGTGATGATAGAAAATATATAAAAATTTGTTGAGATTTAAGTCGTCGGTCCAAACGTTTTATTAATCATAATTTACTAAATAACTTCACATGCTTTGCATTCTAGTTTTTATCGATTAAGTTTTTTTATTGACACTTAAATCATATAATACTATAAAATTGTATACAACTAGCTTAAAAAACGTGATGATAAAAATTTATTAAATTAGTTTAAGTTTTACTTGTGGTTCTCAACATTTTACTAATAATATTTTCTTAAATAACTTCACGCGACTTACATTCTAATTTTTATATGTTAAGTTTATTATTGATACTTTAATAATATGATATGATAAATTTTGTTAGAACTAATTTTAAAATAAGTAATGATAATAATAAATAAAATTTGTTTGAGATTTTAATTATCGTTCTCAATATTGATCATATTTTTCTAATACGTTGATTCTTTTGTGAATATGCCACATGGATTTTTTTTACACGTTACCCTCATGATAACCGTGTGACCTGATTTAACAATGCAAACTAACGATCATTAAACTAAAAAACCAGAGATGAGACGAATTATATACATAAAGGGTGTAGTCTAGTGTAATTAGTAAAATAAATATTGAAAAGTAAAATTAATTACAAAGATTTGCTTTTTTTATATAAAAATGATTTATGTAAAAATGTAATAGTCTAGGCATTCAATATCAATATTATATCAATTTTTCTCAAGTATATTCTCTTTTCCACTTGTGCTACTCTCTCCATCATATCATTGTTCAAAGTATTATCCAAGTAGTTTTGTTGAATATTACCAACCACACACCATTTGTCTAACAAAATATATCCGGTTGTGGGTGAAATTTATTTGTTTGCAGTATATTTATGGGCAAAATATAAAAGCACATAGCTTAAGTTACAGGTCCTTCCAATAACATTTAACTTTGACTCTCTATGCATGTTTTGTTCCAACGTTCATACGCATCTAATGACAGGTCGCATCTAATGGGCGTTAGAATTTAACGTTTATATCATTTAATCTCGAGTGTTAAGAAAACCTAAGAAACATATTGGTGACATTTGTTTGCTAGCATTGATGTGAATAAATGTAAGCTTTGAATTATTCGTTGGGTTCATTAAACTGCTGGCAGAAAGCGAAATGGCATGAAGGACCGATCAATTACATCAAAGAAAAATGATGGTCGATGCCAGTCATGCATCAAGTTTCTTGAATTAATGCTGCTTCAACAACCAACTTTACAAGGTAGTTATGCCTATGCAGAAATAATTGAAGAGAGAAGGGCAGTAAAACTTTGACAAAATTTTACATATTCTTGTAAAAAAATAGTTGTACGTTTTATTGGAGAAACATTTACTGTTCGAGTCATGAAAACAGACTCTTGTAAAAATACAGGGTAAGGATGTATAGAAGTTCAAATTCGCGTATGCGAGAGTATTGTGCATCAGGTTTGTTGTTGTGCGGAAGTACTGTAACTATCCTTTTGCGTGCAAGTATTTGTAGCATATGGGCAAAAATCATGGGAAGTTTCATGGTGAATTGTGGTAAAGAAAATGATGTGTGAGTTTAATGGTGAAGATGGAGGTAAAAATGAGTGGAAGCATCCAAATGCATGTGCTTAGTTTAATCTGTCTTGGCCAATACAGGCAACTGTGGAATCCACATGGGCTAGTCTGACAGAATGAATTACACACAAAAAGAGACATGATGGATCAAGACTTTTTGACCTAGCTAGTGAGGGCCACCCAAAAAGTCTTTATAAATTGCTAAATTCCATACCTTTTTGTATATCTTTGGTAATCAATTGCGAGAGGTTATAGCCAGCATAGGAGAGTACTGAGTTTTATTTCAGTTGATTAAATGTTAATTTAGGGAGAGAATGAATGCTTATAATTGAAGTATTAAAAGGTCATTTAGTATCTTTTATTAGTATATATTGACCATAAGAGTTGACATGCATCGTAACCTTTGGATCGCAGATAGTATATTCAGATTATTAATATTGTAATATTCAGCTTCGCATTTGAACAAATATTGTCCGTTTTATTTGCAAAGAGCTCATCATTTTCTTTTTGGTTGTCTGAGTTGAGACTTCTAAAAAGTCATATATTTTTGATTGTCTGAGCATGTTTAACTATAGAGGTGGAGCATTCCATATGACGAAGTGTATAAATAATAGCATGCTATGAGTTTTCGACAATTAGTATTCTTGGAACATCTTCTAGGAGTAAATTCCAGCTAACGGTTTTAATTCGGTGTAGACAAAGAATATGGACATACTAAACAGACCAAAATTAAGTTTGTTTTGTTAGAACAAGTTTACAAACATTTATGGATTGATTCAAAACTTAAATTAACATAAGAATGAGTTACGTACACTCTCTGTATTTTTCCCTGGGGTGATGAAACTGATGGAGAGACTAATGAGCCGAAAGCAACTTCTTTAATGCAAGAGTGGGGCACACTGCTGTCTGCTGGTGCTGTTCTTATATGATTGCTAGCTTTCTCATATGATGCTTTCATCAGCATTTTTCATATGTTGTGTGGGTCTCTTCTTGCCCCAGGAGGAAGCTATCTCCATCTTTTTTATGTTGTTCTACAGGAACACCAAATCTATTTCCCACCTATCCTTATTTTTCAATGTGCACAATCTTGCTCAATGAAATATTTCCACTAAGCTGGGAATTCTATCATCATATAAAGGTTAGTTTATCTTATAGTTTATATATATATATTATAACTAATCAAGTAATTCAGTGGCGGAACCAAGAGGGTCTGCTGACAGGTAAAAGCTTAAGTTTTATTTAAGAAAAACTTGAGTTGGATGACTTACTTGTAGTCGGCGGAGAAGAGAACCTTATCATGTCACTATAGTTATAAAGCTCTAGTTCTGTCACTGATGTAATCTGGTATATATCCTTCTTTGATAATATTTAAAATTGTACATTCATGACAGGTTGTTTGAAAATGGATGAAGCGTAATCTTATCGATTAGTATCGTTCGTTAGTTAGTTTAATCTGATGGACTGGAATTTGAATACTCCCACAGAATGGGATTGGGTAAATTTAGCCATGTACACCAGCAAAGAGATGGAAATCCCCAAGAATTTACCATTTTCTAGCCAAGAAAACGCGGTTTCAGATAATGTCAACTTCTCCTTCTCCGCGTCTGCAGATTCTTCATCAAAAGAAACAATTAAAACGTTTGGAATGTTCGATGATCTACCGAAAGATTTCTTGGAGAAGGAAGAGTCTTCTTGGGTAGGAGAAGATGCAAGCTTCTCTAATGTGGTGGAAGAAGCTTCAGTGCTATCTGGTGAAGCAATGATTGGCTTAAAGCTTGGAAGACATATAAGCAGTACTAGCAGTAATAACAAGCAGACCGCTACGAAATCAGTTACCTTGTTTCCTACATCATCTCCCATGATAAAGCGATCTAGAGCGTCTTACCTAAACTCGCAGTCCCCACGTTGTCAAGTTGAAGGATGCAACCTTGATCTTGCATCAGCGAAAGACTACCACCGCAGGCATAGAATCTGTGCAAATCATTCTAAAAGCCCCAAAGTCATTGTAGCGGGAATGGAACGTCGATTTTGTCAACAATGCAGCAGGAAAGTTACGTTTAGTAATTAAGTTAACATGTATACAAACACCTTAATTTTCTAACACTTGGTAATTAGTCCAAATTGTGTATATGATTTGTGATCTTGCAGGTTCCATGACTTGTCAGAGTTTGATGATCGAAAGAGAAGCTGTCGTCGACGCCTGTCTGCACACAATGCAAGACGACGCAGGCCACAGTCAGAAGAGATCCATTTCAGCTCCACACGGATGTCCTCCTCACTATGCGGTAATCCAGACTCCAAAAAAGGTTTATTCATCAGTAGCAAATTGCCTAGAAACCACACATGTGTTATAAAAACACCGTACAAATATAAAAAACCATTGTCATCCACAAATCTTTATGATATTTCTAGTGTCACACCTCTACTTTTCATGGGTAGCATGTGATGAATGTTTATTTGTTTCATTCATGGTATTCTTTTGTGCATTGTTGTTAATGACAGATCGAAGATCAAACGTGAACTTTCTTCTAAGTAGGGACTCGATCCCGATGCTGGATTCAGCACCACCCGAAAGTTCTCGCAACTTCAAAGGGGATGAATGCCTCGTAGGGCTCGCAAAAGGTGGAGGGACTGGTGTCTTGCCAACAAATGGAGCCTTAAACTTCAGTTCTGAGAGGTTTACGCCAAGGAGTGTAAATCATACCGGTACGCATGCGACTTATGTAGAGAGTAGGGGAACTGAAACTTTTTAGTTACGCTATATATCATCCTAACATTTTCTTCTCAGTTGACTACAACTAAAGAATTCTACTTATATTTTCTCAAAAAAGTTGTTAAAACTAACAAATTCTGTTGACGGATTAGCAGATCCTCTTGACCCTTCTCGTTTACGTCTTTGTAACAAATGAATCTTTGAAATCAATAATGAGTTCTTTTTTTTGCCTGATAAACAGTAACAGGTATGGATCCAACATCGAACTCAATATTATCTGGAGACGTTCGGAATGCTTTCTCTCTTCTGTCAACAAGTTCTTGGTCTTCAAGTTGGCCCGAAGAACCCTCATCGTTTGATCAATTCGCGCATGGAAACAGCAATAGCTTGTCACAACCGGGAATGCCTGTGGAACTTCATAACACTGCAAGCAACACCCAACTCCAAGATTTTCGTTCCTTAAGATCACCTCACGAATTCGAACGCTTTTATTCCAATTGAAACCGATCAGCTAGCTAATAATATGCCAATAAGATAGTCTTTTTATAGAGGAATTGAAACTATCTGCACTATTCATGTAAGCTAGTCCAGTACTAGGACAAGAATCTTAGAACACTGCAGCGGCTTAGAGATTGTTCGAGCTGCTACGAATAACCGAAAGGATGAAATGGAGCTCACATTTAAAGAAGTTGTGGATCAAAAGAACTCGATCATGTAGTTGATTCAAGACGCTTGTTGGAACAAAGTTCATTTGTTTTTTATTCACTTTAGCAGGAAATATTATGCATTTTTCGGGCATTGATTAATTTAGGATGTGGTTTTTATGCTTCTAAGTTTTCGCCTTTGATTATGTAGTGATGGATGAAAAAAATTAGGGTCGATAAATGTACCCTGGCACTTAATATATATCATTATTGATTTGATTGATTTTGATTACTTAATATATATCATTATTGATTCGATTGATTTTGATTTTTTTTAAATACGTATGGATACGTCCGTATTGAACTTCGTGTATACGCAAAAGAAATATACTATATATAAGAGCATGAATGAAGTGTTGGGTGAAATGAACACTAAATAATTTTTAAATGAACTTTTACAAATCATAAATAGAACACGTGTTTGTCATTTTGGAATAACCAATTGGATAAAATCAAAAATACTAGACATGTAGAACTCAACAAATCAAACATGTAGATTTGAAGTAATATACTTTTACTCCTTTAATACGATGAACTCAACAAATAAAAATAAATATATAACCTTGTATTTATACTAGACATGAACAAATCTCAACTCAACTTATATATTATTTAAATATTCAAATAACTATACAAACTTACTCCTAGTCTAATGCAAACTCAATAAAATAAACTACTAGTTATCTATTTTTAACAAACTGATAATTATTTATTAATAAAAAAAATTTGTTTTATTTTTTGACCTCTTTTACTTTGTTCAAATTAAACCTTTCAAATGAATATATCAAAATTAAATTCACCATTCACCCTTTTAATTTTGATATTTATATTCACTTGTCATATTTGTTTGTAAATGTTCATCTCTTCGACCTCTCCTAGATCTCGGCCTCAACCCTGGCCATGTTCTAATAATGTATATGGATCAAAACCTACTTTGTTGACTTGTACTTTTTCCCGGGTCGTTTAAATCACCTGCCCGGCCATCCACCTCTGGCTAAAAAAACTCATTTCGTTCAAAATGAGTTGAACATACCTCACTGAGATACGTATTACTATCATGAATATTGACCTGCTTTCCTTTCTCCTGTTGCAATAGACTACAGTCTTACCATTATTACAGAAATAGATCCAAAGGCAGGAAGCACAATCAGGAAAGTAAGTTTGCTTTCCTGTTTTTACCCGACCGCTGAAAGAAAACCTGTTACCATGTTGGTTCGTTTCCCACGCCTCTAGTTGGATTACTTTTGTCAATGAACTAACCGCCTGCTAATCCGTTTTTTTCTTGGTGAGGAAGAAAAGTCATGTCGATCCTATCCTCAAAACGCTTGTTGATTACGAGAAAACCTGGCTAACATCGTTGATCGATCACACCTGCTAACATGCTAACGAACTAATCAAACTCCCTTGCAAACCTGTTGTTCCAGCTCTCCAGATCAAACAAGCTTGTAGTTGACAAGAAACCGTTGTGGATCAAACTACATCCTTGATTTTATCATTTAAACGTCTGTCGGTTCCTTATTATCTTCCACCGAATGAAAAACGAACAGCATGAGATGATTTTATTCACCTGCTTAACAGGTTGCTTAACCCTAAAAGAAACTCATTCCTAAGGTCTTGTGCACACCAACAAATTTTCTTACCTATGTGTGAGAATGTTTCAATTAATTCACCAACATCCTTTGGTGTTTGCTCCAAAAATTAATTCACCTAATAGCCTGCTTGCTTGCTTTCGATAGATTCTGGCCACAAGTATGAAATGTGTTAGCTTGCATACTTGATTGTTTGCTTCACCTTTTCCTTCTATTAATCCAACCTTCGATGAAGTAAGAAGCAACAAGTGTCAATCTTTTTTATTTGTTGCATCAAAAGCTCTGAATATCTCCATCTTAATTGCCTACTTCCTCCTCTTCCCAATTTTTTTCTTTTTCTTCTTCTGGCTACGATAATCAATTGCAACTAATAAACGAAAAAGCTTACTTGCCGATTCTCGCTTTATCTTTATCTCTCGTGGTCGAGTTCGTATGTTATCTCTCCTTGATGGTCGGATTATTTTTTGTTCTCCACCGTTGAATATTTTATCTTTGATATGTTCATAATTAGAGGGTTAAATTTGGACAAAGTAAAAAATAATCAAATAATTTAATAAACTTACTCCTAGTCTAATACAAACACAACTATATAAACTAATAATGATTTATTTCTAACAAACTGATAATTACTAATTAATTAAACCAAACTTTTGGTTTCACTCCTTCACATTTTACTTTGTCCAAATTAAACCCTTCAATTATGAACATATCAAGATTAAATCGATCATGTCACACTCCCGCCTTTTAAGACATTAAAACCTAAGCTCGAGATTAGTTATTCTGAGCATATTGTCTAAAACTCAAGATCGGGTTGGCTAGTTTCGGTAATATATTATTAAATATGTAATTATTATATTTATATGTAAATATAACTAGCATTAAGCCCTCATGTTGTAGCGGAGAGTGTAAAACCGTGACAAATAGCACCAATGGACACCACCGTTAGTGAGCACTAACATCGAAAAATATCGTATTAAAAAGAAATAAGGTAACGAAAAAATTAAAACCGAACAAAAATAGATGTAAGAACGTTGAACCACGTAAGCGAAATGTAAAATATATAAAATAATAAGTAAGTCGATTTAGGACCAACGCGTTGGGATGGGGTCATTAAACAGGGGGAAAATAAATGTAAAAACGTTAAACCACACACGCATGTTGCGGTGTGTTAACTCACAAAGTTTAGACCGAAACATAAAACAAAAAAAAAATATAAAATTTAATTGAAAGTATAGAGGACCAGATTTTAAAGTAAAAAAATTATTGGAACTAAATTATAAAAATGTAAAAGTATTGATTAAAAAAAGTTAAAGATTATAAAAAAAAAATAAAATAAAAGATGGGTACAAGCACTATAACAGAGGGTACAACCCATGATACATATCAAAGTTGGTAATTAATATATAAATAATAACATAAGTATATTTATAATTAAAATTTGGTACACATATAACAATATATATTATTCAGTTACTTTTAATCATGATTTACATATAATAATATATATTATGTAATTATAATTACATATTTGTTATATAAATAACAAGCTAAGTAATGCTCAAGAGCCTAGTCAAGCTCAAGCTCGAGCTCGTTTATCAATAGAGGTGGTACTTTAGTAGGGTGTGTATATATGTATATTTAAATAGATGGAATGCATTAAGCGTTGTTACAAACTAAGTAACGTGGGTTGTGAAACCAAAGCAACCTTACAAGTAATAGGTAAAAACATCGTCTCTAACGGCATGACTCGTTTGTTTTACCATATAAAGACCGCATTGTTCATATATTTTCATAACCATTAACGGCCAGTTTGACTGGCCATGTTAAAGCACTTTTTGTATTTTTCGTTTTCTTTTAGAAACTCCATAAACTCAATTTCTCTTTAAGGTTTACGGGGTTTGAATTCGCACACCTATTGGAAAGCGATATACAAAGCTTCGTGCAACTTGATAAATAAAAAGAGGATATATGTTGTTGTTGTTATTTTGGTAATTGGCATCAGAAAATAGAAAAACAGGTCTAACGTATCTTTAGCGATACTAATTGAAGTTAGTAACCTCTCATTTGCAATTCTCCATGAGGATATGTTGACTTGTATTGCTAGCCACAGATTCCATCTTTATCTATAGAATTCGAACACAATGATTTGTTTTCTATTTATTTTTTGATACTGAAAAAGTTTGGTACGGCAAAGGTTCCCAAGTAAATGGGTCAATTCACTAAATTCTCTTATTTCAAGCCCACTCCTAACGAAGTAACGAGTCTTCTACAAATTCCAAACCCACTTTATTTTGTTTAAAATATAAACAATCTCATCATGTACTTCTATAAAAGAGTCCTATTAAACTAGGGATCATAAATGAACACACATACCCACATTACCTAAGAAATTCGGGATTGTGATTGGATGGATATCGGGTAAGAGACCTCGTATGGCTTACTATTAAAATTTTTATGCGTGTGGGATTAGGTGATACACAACCCAATTACTCAAAACATATACCCATTCATCGGATCGTACATGTAAATACATTCTTTTACTTTTATTTTTTAGTTGAGTAATAAAGTAATCTATAAATCCATTAATTTTAGTTTTTATATTTATAATTTACTTAGATAATAAAATTATATGAAAAATAAAATTTAGGAAGTGCACTTAAAATCACAACGTATAATTTCGAACAAAGTAGTAAATATACCAGTTGCCTACTGGATATTTACCCAACATGTACGGGACAGAGAATAGTACATGATATGATAATCAGGTATGTGACTAGGATAACCAATACCAGTCGCATTTGTCATCCCAACACCAAACCCAAATATCTAACCATAAACTTGTCTTATTCCATCATGCATGCACTTTCTTCCTGACTTGTTAATGTAAATTGATAATGTAGTTTTGAAAGGGTGTCACTCAGATTGACATTATTATTTTCATGAGCCCAAGAATTTGTACAAACAAATGGACGTGATAGACCACCATGTGTTGCACGTGAACCGATCTAATAATTCCGCTCCATAAGTGTGTGGGTTGACCTTATATCTTCGGCTCTTCGCCACCATTTGGATAGCGAGATTACTGACTAGTAAGCTATTAACGCAAAGAGCCTACATTTGGAGAGATCCCTTTTTTAGCGTAACATGCAAGATTTCTCCTCCATTCAACCTCCCCAAAAGAAATAGATTCAGAAGGTCTATAACACGTTTACAACAATTTAGGGGACCTTTGTATGATGAGAAGTCGTATGCCCTTAAACTTCCAAGACATTTAATTCAAGTAACATGTCCCTATTAGTACGGCTGTAAATAAACTGAAATTTCAGCAAATTATTCGACAGCAAGTTCATTTATGTTCGTTGATTTATTTAAATGAAAGAACACAAACAAGAAAACTATGGTCGTTAAGTTAAACGAACGAATATAAACAGAGGTCCCGCCCGTTCATTTATGTTCGTGGACATTCGATTATGTGTATATTTATGTTCGTTTGTGTTTGTTTATTTTAAGATTTTTATATTTTATTATATTGATTTTAATCTTAAAAAATATGAAACCCTAGTATTACTATATGTCCTCATAAACATCTCACATTTGACTATTTTCAACCTCACTTTATGTTAAAGCTTAACAAACTTTTATATTTTTATGTTAATTATATTTGTGATAATTATGTCAAGATATTTAGATAATAATACTAAGCGTCTTTTCTCTTACAGGCAAAATAAATGGATTGATTCTGGCTAGCTCGAAGGGAAGGAAAGAGCGCTATAAGAGAAAGAGTGCCTCGATCATATTTAGATTTTTACCAAAAGCAGAAGTTGGTGTTAATAGTTGTCAATTTTTGTTTATGTTCATGAACATTTGTTTGTGTCCGTTTGTCTTTGTTTACGTTCATTTATGTTTGATAAGTGTTCGTGAAAAGTTTATTTCTTTAATAAATGAACATGAAGAAGAAATCTCTTTTGATAAGTGTTCTGGAATTGTTCATGAACAAATTTATTTCCTTAATAAATGAACAAAAACAAAGTCTTGTTTGTTTTTATTTGATTTGTTTACTGTTGTACCTATTAGGGTATCTTTGGATCATCAAATCACAACCAAACAATAAAATACTCACAAAAAGAAATTAATCTTATATTTTTCACATTGCATAAAGTTAAAGTTGATATGGCAAGGCTTTATAAGTTTGTTGATATGGCAAGGCTTTATAAGTTCCTGAAACATGTGAAGTAGAAATATGTAAAGCTTATGTACTAAATTTGTAATATGATCTAAAGCGAGCCGTCAAATTACAATTGAAATATCATTTAATGTTATGATGATAAATGGAGAGTATTTATATGCCTCATGCTTATTATATGATCCGTAAAAACCATGCAGGAAACTAGAGTTTGATGAATGTTGCAACAGCGCGCACTAAACATTAAGAGAAAATAAAATGTGGCATTAGATCAATTGAAAAAAATTAGTAACAAACACTACTATGGAGCAAGACATGGCACCAAAAGTGAGCTACATGACAACATGGCATTCGCAAGTGGAAGCTATGAAAACGAATTTAGGGGAAAGGATAACACATATCAAGACCTATTGTGAAGATCTAAATGAGGAGCTAACGAATGGTACAAAAATACAGGTGACACAATTTAGTGTTGAGGGAGATTGAAGTACCTGCATCACATTGGGATAAGTTGCAAGAAATGTTTTTTGGTTTAAGGCTAATCATTCAAAAGTTTCTTTCATGAGCCTGCTAAAATATTACAGCTGCAGTTTTAATCACAGATTGTATGCAAACAGATTGCAATGTACACGTACTCTGCCACAACACGTGGGTGCATTCAAGCAACTTTTGCGTGCACGAAGATCATTAAAGGTGTTTGACGCCTGTTTATTGTCACAACATCTTCTTTTTTCATTTAACGTGATGTTTGCGCCGCAACGTGTGCGGGCACCCACTAGTGTTTTGTGTATATATATGTATATAGCTATTTTGATATAGAAACTTTTATTAAATATCGGTTACAAGACAACGATGGTATACTTTTATAATTTTTAGATAAATTGCTAAATAGTACATAGACGTGTAAATACTAGATATGCATGACTGTAAAATGATGAATTGTTACTGTTTTTAGAAAAAATTAAACTAGGATTAAACCCTCGCGCGTTGCCGCGGGGATCTTTTTGTAGCAGCATGGAAAACATATTAGCATAAAAGAGTAAGAAGTAATCAACATGTTTTATATGTCAAAATATCATAACTGTTTTAAACATAAAAGTATATTAATGTTATATATCAACCAACGATTATTCAAAAGATAGTTTGGCTAGATATATACATAAATTGCGTGATAGGCCAACCAACGGTTGTAAAAAACATATGTATCAACTTTCGTAAAGTAAATAATAGTTTGTTTAAATTTGTAATTTAATTCCAAAAAAACTTTTAGAGAAAATTATTTAAGCAAACCCATTTGAATTTTAAGTTATTTTAGTTGTGTATTAAAAAATTTTAGCTCTAAGATATACTATTTTTGTGAAAGTGAATGTTATTGTATATATATATATGTGTGTGTGAGTAAGCTAAGTTGTGCTTATTTGTCGGGGTGTTCAATTTCGGATATCCGAAAATTTCGGATAGTGAATTTCACTATCCGAATCCGAATCCGAAATTTCGGATATTCGAAATTCGGATATCCGAATTTCGGATTCGGATTCGGATATCCGTTCGGATATCCGAATTCAAAAAAATTTTGTATTATTTAATAAATTTTAAAAAAATATAATAGTTTTTATTGAAAATTTTTTCGGATATTCAAAGTTTTTTATTAAAATATCCTAAATATCTAAAAACATCCAAAATATTTAATTAATATTTAATATTTTTAAAATTTTATAAAAATATTTTGGATATTTCGGATATCCGAAATATCCGAAAATTCTCAAAATCACTATCCGAATCCGAATCCGAAATTTCGGATATCCGAATTTCGGATTTTCAGATATTTCGGATACGGTTTCGGATTCGGATATTTTTGAACACCCCTACTTATTTGTAAGTTATTCAATTTAGGTGGTCAAATTAAAAGGTTCTAAAGTTATGTTGTAATAATATATATAATAATTGTGTGTCTATATATATATATATATATATATATTTATATATATATAATTGTGTGTGTATGTATATATATTTGTAAGTTATTAAAAGGGCCCTTAAGTTTATTTTTCCCGCATCTCTCTTCTCTTAAATAATTATATAAATTAAAAATATTAAATAATTTTAATTATTTTTTAGATTAAATTTTTTAATAAATTAAGAAAGATGTCTTTTTATTAATGTTATTTTTAGAAAATAATTTTTATACAATTAAATTTTTTTTCTAAAACATCTAACTTTTCTTAAAATATAAAATATTTTAAAATTGGTATTTTTAAAAAGTAAATGTTTTTATAAAACTAAAATAATTAAAATTAGGAGTTATAATAAAAAAATTAAAAAATAACATTTTAATATGGTTTGTTTTGAAAAAAATGCTTAACTTTTTTTGGAAAAAAAGTTTAAAAATAAAAATTTAAAATTGATGTCGTTATTTTATTACTTATAGTTATTACTCATATGTAATTTTAATCATATCTTATTTTAGATTTTTATACTTCATAAATTTTTATTATATTTAATATTTTATTTTTAACCCGTAGAATACACGGATTTACTAAAATTAATATTAAATAAATAATCAATAACTAATCAGGGATATTATGAATATTTATAGCCCGATCCAACTCGATTCAATACTATATCTCAATATTTGATTACAGGGTCAAAATAATTCGAAATTGATCTAATTATTACATATAACTTTTCAATATATATTATTTAGATTTTAATTTCTTCATACTATAATCCTTACACTCACTCAATATTTAGCTCACGATTTGACTTGTCAAAAGTATTTCTTTTAAGTCTAAAGAATAAACAAAAGTTAAGGTCAATCTCTGTCAAGTGTCGGTTTATACTTAAAAGAGTATATTTTTACGCATAATCAGCTTTATGTCATATTGTCACAAGTTATGAGTAAAGATGGATTGAAGCTTTTAGTTTTAGATAATGAGTGTAAACCTACTAATATTAATACAAATGTAGTTTATAAGGATATTTTGTTCATTTGTGAACTTATAATAAAAAATTGTTATGTCTTATTTAATATATAACACACTTGATTTTATTTTTATTTTATGTTATTTAATTATTAACTCTTCATACTTTCGTGTAATACACAGGTAGCTAAAGCTAGTATATATATATATATATATATATATATATATATATATATATATATATATATATATATAATTGTACTCAACTATAGTCCAATATGGATGATAGATAGAATTGTAAGTGGCGTTAATGTGCCAAATTTGTACAAATAAAAGGGGTGTTTGGTCGTTTGCCAAGAAGAAAAGAACGGAAAATTATTTGGCTGAGTTTACGTGCATGGCGATTATAATATGCTCTAAACAAACCAAATCAAGCCTGAGTTCATAATTTGAGTTAATTTTTTTATTTTTTAAACAAATTAAATTTGTTATTTTTGTACATACTCAAATATATAAAACAAAAAAATAATATAATTTATATTTTGTAACACCCATTTTACACACTCTTGAGAGTGTTACGTATCGGGTATATACAAAACACATAGTAATTAGAGAATTTACAGCAAAAGTTAAAACTTTAATTAAACATAATAGTGTGTTGTATATATGTCATATATATAATAATATTATATCAGTTTAACTATACTAAAGATTTAATATTTAGTATCACTCTAAACCCAGTGGCGAAGCTTGAACAATCTCGTAGGGGGGCGGGGGCGAAATTAATTCTTTTTAGAGGGGGCGGACCCGATATTTATATAAAAATTTACACTACCAGACCAAAAATTTACACTACAGGACTAAAATTTAAAACTACCGTCGAAAAAAAGAAGGGGGGCGGCGGGCCCCCCCAGTCTCCACTATTCTCCGCCCATGTCTAGACCTATATCTCATGTTCTTAATTAGCAATTCCTACAATCACTTGTAACTTAAAATGTGTGTTTATAAAAAATACTTGAGACTCAACATAAACTGAGTTCATAAACATAACAATTTTTAAAACACATGATTATAATGAGTTCATAAACATAACAATTTTTAAAACACATGATTATTGACTATAGCATCATGCATATACATCTATGGAAAACAAATAGGAACAAAGTAACCACACTATGTTCACATAACCAGGTTTGTATACAGTATCCACCGATTAAAGTAGAATCATAAAATTAATCATCAAACATACTATTAAACATTGTCACGTATCACAGACGTCACACATAATCGATTCCACAATTATTACTAGTTAACAAGATATCACATCTTGTTCTAGAAACAATTCAAAAAACTCATTTTAATCAATCAAGTCACTAAAATCTTCTACTCAAATTTACAACTGTTAAGTATTGTCTTACGAAGAAAATAATATTATTTAAGTTAGGCAACGATCTCAAAATTGTCAACCTTATGGATAGTCCTAGAAGCTAGTTCATTCTAACTTCACTTTGAGGAGCTTCCTTCGTACTTCCTTGTACCGTAAGTTTTAACTTTATTATCATTATATTTTATAATTAATTTAGCTATTTATTTTGTTTTTTCTTTTATAATTTAAAGATATAACATCTTATGATTTTTTTCTAAGCTTTAACCTAGTTTTTATATTTTTTATGTTTTTAACTATTACATCAAGGTTCATGATATTACATAATCTCCATTCGTCTATTACAAATTCATATGATCCAAATGCTCGGGATGTTACATATTTTTTTTAACCCGTTAGAACAATGATAAAATACTAGAATTTTGAAAAATATGATCACATTTTTATATTTTTATACTTCATTTCTAATTAGAAATGACAAAACGACCATATGTCAAATAGTATATTTGAATAATATATTATAATTTTGGTTTATAATATTCATCATATATATAAATTTTAGTTTAGGCTTTAATTAAAACAAGTCAACGAGCGAGCCACGAGCCCAGCTAATATTGGCTCATATTCAGCTCGTTTACAACTAAGCTGAGCCAACTTAGCTCATTTACAAACAATCCGATTTTAAACGAGCTTTTTTAAGCGAAATTCAAGCGAGTTGTGAGCTTTTCAAACAATCATTATAATATCAAACTCCAAAATATACGGAGCATCGAAATAATCAGAATGTCATGAGGAATGCGACATGAATATATACAAATGATTACTAATTATATATGGATCACCATTAAACATACTTTTTTGGTTATTATACATACAACGGCGATACAACATCTATCTTTTAACAACGATAATACATCTACCATCAACGAAACCAGTTGTACACCTTTAGATGAATTAAGAAGCATACAGGTTATAAATTATAACAGAAAATGATACAACAATTATAAAACATCTACCATTCAAAGACGGCATGTCTGTCACCAATTTGCCTCAACCAGCATACAGGTTATAAATTATAACAGAAAATGATACAACAATTATAAAACATCTACCATTCAAAGACGGCATGTCTGTCACCAATTTGCCTCAACCAATAACGACTTAAAAAATCTATCAACAAAACTCATCCAAAATCTTTTTTTTATAATTTCCAATGACTAGTCCGTCGCATAGTTGAACTCACGGGCAACATAAGAAAATTCTAGAAAAATCTAATCCTTAAAAATAAAATCAACTGCAGATTTTATATCTTGTTATAATTTTAATGTTCTCAATGCATTCATTGGAGATCCTCTATTGGCACATCAGTGACAACTATTAACATATTGCTTATTTCTTATTTTTGAATTTTGAAGTGTATGTTGGTCAAATTTAATCGTTGAAATTATTTTTCTAGCAACATCTCGCACATATCATGACTAATAGGCACTGCAACAAAATAAAGCTAACACAATTTATGTAATATGTTGCATTTGGTCTTGAAAAAATTAAATTAAACTTTAAAAAGATTACATTAAGTAAAATTGTATTAGATTTAAGCAACTTTTTTGTTAAATAATGTAAAATTTTTATTAACACATGCAATACGTTTTTATTAACAAATGCAATATTTTTTAAATAGTTGTTTTTCTAAAGTTGCATTATGGTCATTTTTTAAGTAGTGAGGGATGTGTGGATGGCACTCTACAACTGCCAAAACTACTCTTTCCTCATCACCCTTTCCTTGGGATTTGATTGATTATTGAGCAATGAGTTCGTATAACTTTTTGTCACTACCCTACAACAATACGTAAAGAAGACGTTATAAAGCTAATACCCTAGAGTTGTTATGTTGAAATTTTTCTACGGAAGTGTGGAGAATTCTTGAAAAACTCACCGGTTTAAATTATGGGATTTGATTATGGCTGAAATTCTGATAAGGAATAAGAGGGTTTAGGAATTGGTAGTTTAAAAGTAGTAAACTATGCTTTGCTATAGAGATGGAGGTTTGTAAAGACTTTGTTTCAAACTTAAAAATGAACATATCATCCGATGGTCATCTTTGAAGAGGGAAGTTGGTGATGGTGAGTCCGTTTTTTTAGGCTGGATGTTTGGATTGGAAAACACCCCCCCCCCCCCCCCCCCCCCCCCCCCCCTTTTGTAATAGTTTTCTTCAAGCATACAATCTTAAACTGCAAAAGGAATGTCTATTCAAAGATCAATGGATTGATGGTAGGTGAAGTTGATGTTGAGCATGATTCTTGAGTTAGAGAACTTCTATTGCTCATAAAATAGGCATAAGTGGATATGGGAATTAAATGATGAAGACTGCTTTTCAGTAAATTCGGTGAGGAAACATATTGATCGGTCTATTCTTCCTATAGATTGGTTTGTACTTGTCGGAACCGATTTGTGCCAAGAAAGGTAAACATTATGGTGTGACGGGTGCTCTCTGATCTGTTGCCCACTCGTGTTAATTTGAGTAATAAAGGTATATTGAGATTCCTTCTATTTCATGTTTACTATGTTCAAAACAGATGGAAACGATGGGCCATTTGTTTGGGGAATATAGTGTAGCAATTAGATGTGGGAAGGTGGTAAGAAGGTGGTTGGATTTAAATTTGCCTAGCTTCATTTTTCAAAACCGAAGAAACTATTGATCGATGCAATTGTGTGTTTGACATGGTGGGTGATATGACGATTTCAGCAAAATCTTAATCCCCAAAATATCGATCAGTATAATCTTTGATTATAGAAAAATTCATAGAAACCGTATACTCTTTCATTCCATTGTAATCAACGACTTCAGAAATCGATGGTGAATGTTGATTGCGCTGAAATATAGTTTACTTTTGCGGAATTCATTTTAGGTTGTGGTGGTATCGAACATTTATAATGCTAAATAGGTTAATCAGGTTACAATTCGTTCTTATTCATGATCAATCTTTTATGAGAGGTTTTCCGGTTTGTTGAAATTGTTAGTGCAACAAGTTTATGTAAGGTGGTCAATGTGTGTCTATGATTTTTTTATTGATTAGTATGAGATGTGGTACGTATATGTACGCATTTGATGTGTGATTCTCTTTGACATTTTGATAGTCCATTTGTAGAATACTTTTATCGATTGTATGTGTCTTTTTGTGTAACGGGTATAATGTGGATGTGGTGTATTTGATCGATTAGTATGTCGATCAAATGTGTCAAGCTTGCTGCAAGATTTTAAGGAAATTTTGTTATTAGGGTTTGTTAATAATAATGAAAGGCATACGAGATATATGTGGAAATGAAAATGGTTTATGTAAGATCGTCGATTATGGCTGTGATTTATTTGTTCGATTAGTATGAATTGTGTTACGTATAGTACCAATTAAGAGTATGATTTGTTTGACCTTGTGTTAGTCTAGTAGGAGAAATGTGGATGAAACGTTTATGAGAAATCTTACAATTAGAATATTTTAATAATAACGAAAAGACATGTCAATGTTTTTAATTATATAGTTTAAGAAAGTGTTAATACATACATGTATGTTGTGTGATATTAGTTGAATATTCTGAAATATGATATACGATATGATTTGTACTTGATACATATGTGTACAAGTATTAGAATGCTAAAGACCATGAACTTTTGATAATGTTAGACATAGGCCATTATTCGGATGAAAACTGTTGTAGCTTTCAAGATGTCATCAAGTAAGTGTGTTTTTAATAATTGATTACCTTTCAAACAATGTAGAAAGTTTTACGTTATAACAAATTGTTGATATACATGTAGAAAGAGAAGTGAAAGAATTGCTAAACGATCATCATTTAATAAACTCACAAACACAACCGATGATCCGATTGAACTAGAGGACATACAGGAACCATCTTCAGTAATAGCAGGCAATCACATGTCTTTTCATCGATTAAGAATCATAAAAAAAGGAATTCGTTAATGGTTAACAATGACGACAGTGAAGAACATTAAAAAATGATGAATAAAAAATAATCAAACAAAATTCGGTTGATGAAGAACAGAGATATTGATGGTAAATAATGAAGATGCACATATGATTAGAATTAAGTAATTCAAATTGTGTTAAAGAGAAATTAGAGATTTAATCAAAAGAGTTGAATATTTTCTAAATAACTATTTGGTAAAATTAGAAACACACCCTTTTATTTAAAATAATGCAGATTAAATTAAAAAAATTATGATTGGTTGATGATGGTTTTTATTGTTTCATTTGATCTCTCTCATATATATATATATATATACATATATATATATATATGTATATATATATACATCTATATATGTATATATATATATACACACACATATATATATATATATATAGACACACACATACACACACACACATCATGTTAGTTTAAGTTGTACATACAGTTTTTCTATGGGTCAGCATGATCCTTCAGCCACAATCTTAACCTATCTTTAGAATGTTAGATTCTTTGTTTTAACTTCTATTGTTTAATCTAATCAATCTTTATTGTATCACTGATTTTTCCCTCTAAATTAGTAATTGTTTATAAAATTGAGATTTATATTATGGATGTTTTTTATAAGTTGTTTTTTTTCTAAATAATTACTCACAAGTGGCTTCATCGGATTGCTCAAGTCACAAAGTACAAAGTTGTGATGTCTACACAACAAATAGGTACGATATTGAACATAGTACACCAAAAGTGATGAAACTCTTAGAGGCATGATTAGGTAATGTTTAGCTACTTCTAAACGAGTATTGGTTGGGACCTCATTGCTTTTACGAGGAGCTTTTTGTCATGGAGCGATTTTCTTAACTTACGTGTTCGAAGATCAGCCTTCTAACCAATGATGTAACGATTCCAAACAATGAGATTGCAGGATGCAAGATAAGTAAGCAACTAAACTTGTATTGATTGAAAATAAACTTTACAAAGAAGCTTACAAGAAGGTCATACAAGTGCTTTGTTATGCGTGGGTTTTATTTGCTTTATGGGATGCTTCAAATGAGCTACCCCATAGCCTATTTATACCACTTGCTATATCTAGATTTTTTGACATCTAGAATAATCTATACAATTCTTTATACATAATGCTAGTATGTATATAATCTCTAACATAATCTAGATAATTCTATGGTGCTTCATGTCTAGAGATTTACGTAGAAATATATAGATCTTTCTTGGACCATTAATGTGTAGGATAATCTAGAAAATTTTAGGCAGCCCTAGACGCTTCAAGTTTGCTTGGAAGTTCTAAAACCCAAGACTAATGTTTTAAATTAGGCGGATCATGACATTCTCTCCTACCATAATTCACAACATCCTCATATTGTTATGATAACCTGCCTCACTCTGATCATAACCTGCCATGACGAATGCCCTTGGTGTATCTGAGTTTTTCTATGTATATGTGATTTGTACTTCTCTTGTCCCTTTTAAAACCAAATATGAGTTGCATTCCTAACATCATCATACCTCGATGCTCGGTGGGTTGCTCCATTTTGATGGTGTAATCTTCGATCACTTAAATGATCAAAAAGAGCCAGCTAATGAGCGTTGTCTCAGGATCAACTTGCTTACAAACAAGTAGATTTTGATCAAGTTTTTCTCTACGAGCTTTGCTATTTTAACGGTACTATATAAAGAGCCCTTAACCAGCAACAAATACATGGAAAGTATGGAATCTTTACAATGCAAAATTACAACTCTAATAAATAACATCTTACCTAACATATTGTGGCTATCTCAAGAGTCTTCCCATGAATCAATGTACATCATCGTCACAATCCCTACTTGTAGCAAAGATGAAAATAATTCATTTTATGATGAACGTTGCATGTCACATGTTTCAAAACTTCAACATCCCTAATTCTCAAGATTCCTTGAAGAGCCTCCACATCATCAACGTTTCTTAAAAATCCATTTTCATAAATCGCTAGATCACTAGCATGATACTTATGTCTTGTATAGATTTTTTAGATAAACAACTAGGTATTAGTATTAAGTCTCCAATGTTAACTTATCACTTTTCTCACAAACAAGTTTAGTCAGTTTCACATCAACTTTTTACCCATCATTTTCACAAAATCATTTTACCACCAACTCTAAAAACACCTTACATTTAAACCAACAATTCTAAAAACACCTTACATTTAAACATCATCACGAATGGAACACTCCAATGGAGAAATTATGTGGTTATTAGACGTGGTTTTTGACAATGTGGACATGTGAAGGCAAATCTACATACGTTAGAAAAAGCCTAAATGTCACATATAGCAATACAGGTTAAATGTTTTAATCCTTTTACAAAAAGAAAATTAATACATTTTTCAATCATTGAATTTGGTATTTTCAAAGTTTCATAAAAAAAAAAACAAAACAAAAAAACAATTTATAAAGCCTAAGCAATCCCAATTCCCAAACAACCCCTAGAAATTCTCGAACTTTTGGGTACCAAATTACCAAGTCTCGTTATCCGACCCGTTAACCGAAGCCGATAGCAAAGCAGACACGATGCACATGCACAAACGGAGAATCATCACCATCGTCTTCTTCCTCAACCGTTACACTGAACAAACTATCAGTATTCCTACACAATTCTATGGCGGTAAAGCCTACATTCACAATCTCATCATCATGCTTTTGTTTCATCAACATGTCATCTCATATTCTCATTTCATGAGTTCTCAAAATCCAAAGTTATATTCAGAAATTCTATGAGGATATTAAGCTATCAGTTCAAATTGTTGTTACAGGACGCCTCCGGGATCGATTTGATAAACTCTGATCCGAAATCGACATCCACAAATCCTTACACAACGGCAAGTGCTTCGTTACCATGTAAGAAATCGTCTATACCTACAGTGACGACGGGGGATCGGAGGTCGAAGAGATCTTTGATGCAGATCCAAAACGATGCCGTATTTGCTGCTAAAGCAGTTGCTTGTATGCCCGATGGGAAAAAGGTCTAATACTGTATTACATTACATTTGATTTCTTCAACTATCATACATTTTCTTTCTTTCTTTTTTTTGTTTTTGTTTTCTTCTTTCGATTTAGTTGTTTGAGTAGTTATCAGGAATCAGGGCCGTCTCGAAATCTCGAGGGTCACGAGGGGTTTCTAAAAAATAACCCCCTCTGGAACATGCAACTACTAAGAGGTCCAGTGACCTCTTACTAGTAGAGGCGGTGGGGCCTCCCAAAATTGTCTTTTTGTCTTGTTGAACCACTAAGTATCATGTAATTATCAAGTTTATATAACCTTTTTTAATATACTAATTGACCTATCGTACCTCAACGGAAATATAAAATGTTTCGGGTCCCCTCCAAAACATGGGCCCCGGATGGTCGCCTAGCTTGCTACTAATTACACATGGTTTGTTTAATCTTTTGCTAGTGTAGATTGTGGGGAAGGGGCCTAATAGGACCAAAGTGTGTAGAAAACTAAGAAAAGTGTCAAAAGTTAAAGAGCAGAGAGGGTGTGTGAGTAAGCCGTCCGAGGGCCATGTGGCCTAGCTTGCTATTCATTACACATGGTTTGTTTTAATAAAACTGAATCTTTGTCCTCTACACCAGTTTAAATAGCTGCTGTAAGTCTGTAACTCTGCCTAAAACAAATATTATGTATGCGCATTGTGTAGTTAGGCTTAATGCTGGGCAACTGAGCCTATTACAAATCACCATGCCTATTATTGTCTTATTGAGACATGGGATACATAAGAAGTTGTAAAAATTTGGGATCCAAGATGCAACTGAGATAGTGCTTAAAATTTGCAGCATTTGTTAACCTTTTTATGCTTCACTATTAGTATTAAGTTTATCATACTTATATATATTTGTTAGTTTAATCGAAGATTACATCATTGAGTAAATTGACTGTTCTCTTATTCTTGTCTTGTTTGCAGCCTGTTTCCTATGCACAACTTGCAAGGAGTATCCATGAACTAGCAGCTTCATCTGATCAAGTACGAACTTTAATTGAATTAATTAGAAAATGGATTTAAGATTTTATCCGTTTACACTTTGAGCAGGTCTCATTATTCTAGAAGTTAAAGTATCTAAATTTTTTTTGAACACATAGAACATTTGATTGGGTAATCACTTATTTCAGTTTCTCTTACTTTGTACAGAAAAAGTCTCAAAGGGAGTTGGTGCATCATGTATTCCCAAAACTTGCAGCCTATAACTCTGTTGATCCGTCTTTGGCGCCTTCTCTTCTCATGGTGTGAATTTATACATATTTTTTATTTTCAAATGATCACACTTGAAATACTTTCATGATCATGATTTTTAGATATTGAAGGATAGATGGTTAATTGTTGCCTGATGCCTATATGATAAATACATGGAAATTTTAGTTACAGTCATGAAAATGATCTGATTTGTTTCTCTTATTAATCTGAGGGGCATAATGCAGCAGTTAAAAGATGATATCAGTTATCTTTACTTTCTCGCTTTAGTTCATTGAGTGTTTGTTTTGGTATTTTACATTATCCTTAAAGTTTCCATCTGATATGATTATTTTGATCTATGATCATACTGTAATTTTAGTCAAATAATTACCTTCATCATTTTAATTTTCTTACCATCTTCCATTCTTCAACATTTGTAACTGTTGCTAAGACTTAGGTCTGGGAGTTATGCCCAGTCGGTTGATTTAACTATGCAATGCACTTAAACTGTAGTTTCTACAAAATGCGAATTTTTTTCCCATCTTATTTTCTAATCTAGTCACCTATGATGTTGAAATAGGGGAGATACAATTTATATCAGCTTCTGGTTGTTTTCTATAGAATTTAAGCGTGGATGAATTTAGTTTTGTAAAATATTTTTATGTGACATAAGTGTTCATAAAGTTCCAATTTGGTGATTAAAAGTTTTCTGCATTGAGTTCTTGATCTGGTGATTAAGAACAAATCTGATACATCTTTTCATTTTGGTACTTCATGATGTAGCTTGGTCAGCAATGCGAGGATAGGACTATTCTACGTTATGTCTACTATTACTTGGCAAGAATATTATCAGATAATGGTGCTCAAGGCTTAACTTCAGGAGGTGGGATTCCAACACCTAATTGGGATGCTTTAGCTGACATTGATGCTGTGGGTGGGGTTACTCGAGCTGATGTTGTACCAGTCATTGTAGACTGGCTTTCTGCTGAGGCCCTAAATACAGATGCAGACTGTAAGCAATTACTTGGCTTACATCACTTTTTTTGTTTACTTTCATCTATTCCTCAATTGATTATATAGTTTCATCTAGAACTTGGTTATTGTTTGTTGTGATAGTAATAATTTTCATTAAACTATTACGGGCTTTAAAACATGTGTTTAATATTGTTTGTTGGATAGTCAGGGGATGGGGGTGTGTCTAGTGATAGAAGTCCTCAGCAACCAGACTGGGGCAGGATCTAGTATATGTGCCAATACGAGTGTGCAGTTTGGTACTCAGGGTGGTTTTCGAAGTCCTTATCTTTTGGTAAAAAGATTTAGTATATAAATCTGGTCTTCAACATAGCTGAAGAAATATTACAATTGACCTTTATTTAGGATAATTTTTTCCCTCCTTTGAGTGGATAAATATGGGCCAAAGGTTTCCAGGGTTTCTTTTCCTTTCCAATTTGTTTAATTTGAAGTGTAATTGGTGGAAAGAACTGGATGTTTCGTCTATCTCTGACTCTCTGGGTGATGATGATGCAATCTCTTTTTGAAGTTCACACACGAAGGCTTCAAGCCCTCAAAGCTCTTACATATGCACCTTCAACGAGTTCTGAAATCTTGTCGAAGTTGTACGGAATTATCTTCAGTATTCTTGAGAAGGTCGGTCTGTTCATACCAGTCCGTGTCTTTTAGTACATAGTTCTATAAATTATTTACATGATATATTATTTCTTATGTTTACATTGCTTAATATAATAGGAAACTTGGAATGTTTATTTTGGATGCATGCTCCTTTTTACCTTTATCCTTTTGTATCGCATTCAACATGTATCCTAAACTTGTTTGTCTGTGTGACAACCATACTATTAACACTACCTTATACCATGAAATCTACTTTTTATGTCTGCACGTATTAGTCTATGTATCCGTCTGGTAAATATCCGTAGTATGGGGTGCCAAAACATAACATTTTATCTTACATATAGCCCATGTATTCTTCATTATCGCTATACAGATTTATACCAAACCCTTTGGTTGTATTGAATGTATTGAATGAAAAGTGATATTGTGGCTGGCATGTATTTATCAGGTTGCTGACGCACCAGATATGCGCAAGAAGGGTATCTTTGGTGCAAGTAAGGAGGTAAGTGCGGCCGACCTTAGTTTTATATTGCTTGAGCATTTTTTGCAATTCATGCGGTATTATATTGAAGCACAATACATGCCACTTTCTGATTTCCCAGATTGGTATCTGACAGGTTTAGTTTCTTGCTTGTTTTGTGTTCCCTGTTGCTGCCTATTTTTCTTTCTGTTTCATTGTTCCACTTCCCTGCTGGGGAGACTTCTTTTTTTTTTTTTTTTTTTTTTTTTTTTTTTTTTTTTGTGAACAACAATTTTTCTTACTACTAAATACCACCTAATTAACCTGCACTTGCTAGGATTTGAACCCACACCACTGTGGGAGGGGGGATCACTAATGCCACTAGGCCATTAGGCCTTGGCTTTTTTTATTATAAGAAATTCCCTTATTGCTGGTAGAAAGAATGTTGTTTTTATTTATTTTATTATGTTTGTGTAGAAGTTACACTTGGTGGTTATTTGTTCTCATGGATAAAATTGTGCACGTCTCTCCTGGATTTTTCCAGAATGCACAAAAGGAAGTTTCCAGTGTATACATTAAATTCCTTGGTAACTAATGTTTTGGTTCCAATCATTTTAGGATCATTAGTGGCATATTATAGTCTCTTACTTTTTTAGACATCTTGTTCAGAACTGGAGGAGTTGAGATGTTGGAAAGTAGCATGATAGAGAGGCATATAGTTATAATTCTAAGTAAGTTTATTTGATCTTTTAGCTTTCACAACTGTGATATGAGAAGGCTTCACAGTAGAAGTTGCTATGCAATTAGTGATATAGAGAAGTTTATTTGATCTTTTGAACTTCTAGAATCAGCATGAAAAATGCTAGCTTGTGCAAGCCTTTAGTAATTAGCTCATTCACTGATATAGGGAAGGGGGAAGAGTGAGGGAGTGCAAAAATAACTCTCCATGGTGTAATATAACAAGATATATTGAAGTGATAGTCCAGTGTTAAAGACTTTTTCTCTATTGTGTTAATACAGGTATGGTCTCAACCAACTAAAGAAAACATAGAGGTAACAATTATACTAAATAGTATATAATGTATGTATAACTATATATGGTATCTTTGGAAATTAACATGAATCTCATCTGAACTTTATTATTGTAGATTAGCATAGAAGACAGGCAAGGGTATCACCTAAATATCACTAGGTTAGGTAGCAACTCGCGCTTTTAGTCGCAGGACCTAAATAGATTTTTGTGTATTAAATTTGTTGGTTTACATGATAGTATTTATATTAGTTACGTAATGCAAAGTTATTTCACCACAACACCTTGTCTATAGTAGGTTTCTCAAAGTTTGTTGCATCATAGCTTTGTCAATGGATTTTTTTATTTTATCAAAAGCACATTCTGAGTTCTCAATCCATTAATCATTTAATGTACTACTTAAGCACAAATCAGAGATGAGAATATACTATGAGGATCTCTAACTCTCTGAGATACATTATTGAGGAGGGCTTGATCATACCACTTTTCTTATGTGTGAGTAAGCAAATTAGAAGGTTGTTTTTATATCTCTTGTTTTGTCTAAATTCATATTTTCACTCATGTCCATGTATTGTAACATGCTTTAATCATCTATTAGTCTGCAATATTAACAAATGTGTACCATCTTTAACTTTTGATGGGAAATTTAATACATGAGCAAACTGAAGTTCATAAATGTTTTAGTAATTTTAATATTTGATGTGTTGTTTGCTTATTCTATATTTTGATTGAATTATCAGTCTATAATTGGGAGTAATCTGCAATATGCTGCTCTAAGTGCCTTGCGAAGACTTCCTCTGGATCTAGGCAATTCTGTTTTTCTCCACCGAGTCGTGCAGGGGTTGGTTTGTCATTTTTTCTTTCGAGATCTCTCTCATTTAACAAATATCTACATGCAAGATATCTATTGACTTATCAATTAAAAAATAATTTAATATACCTATGATAAGAGAGTTATACAGCATTGTCATCCACTATGGTCCTTTGTAGTGTTTGCATATCCTGATATTCTTTACATGTTGGGATGTGGAGGCTTGCCATTGGGCAGCCTTTGTTGATAATTTTTGAATATATAGTGAAGAGGTGAAGAAACCACGTCAATAAGCAAACAAGTGAACTTATTGCCCCCTCACTTGTTTGTATCGGCTAACTTAGAGGGTTTTACACTAATTCAAAATCTATAAATATAGGTCTCTTGTAATTGTAATCTTCATCACCTCTAAATAAATATTTTTCTTTTGGTTCTCTAACTTGAAAGAAATCCGAAAAAGAAGTTTCAAGCTACTTAAGTGCCCGACTAGAGACTTCTTCTTTTTTTTGGCATAATTAACTCTCAAGGCTGAACTGTGGTTAGAGAACAAGGACTTACACACTAAACAACACATTTTCAATGGTGCAACTGCTACATGTTCAGTGGTGAAATCTACGTTTTAAATTTTCTTCAATGATAAATTTTTTATTAATGAATAAATAAAATTACAAAGCTTGTGACATAATAATGAAAGAATTAATTTCTATTAAACAAGCTTCCCTAAAGATAACTAAGTTTCACACTCTCTTTAAATTAGTATGAATGCACAAACTGTTTAGCTCACATAGTTTTTTTGTAGAAATGGAATACTAATCTCTCATTATGTTGGGTTTATGAAGGCTTTGGGCTTGGGCCCATGTTTATGTTTCTTGCCCATGAAGTGGTTAACTCTAATTGTATCTTTATATATACCCACTAGGTTAGATTGAATAAATAAAATATTGAGTAAACTTCACTTTTGCTCCCTGTGGTTTGGTCAAAATAACGGTTTTCCTCCAAACGTTTCAAAATCGCGATTTTGCTCCCTGTGGTTTAAAATTCATCTCAATTAACTCTAAGCCACTAACTATGTTAAACTTTTCTGTTAATTACAGGGGTAGTTTGGTCATTATATATGTGAGGATTAATTTTTAATTTATCTATTTAGAATGACTTAAACTAAATAAATTTGGTCATATAACCATCACCCTCATCTTCTTTATCCATCATCATCAACAATTCACCACCACCCACCAGAACCCACCACAGGCCCACAGCCACTTACAACATCAAAAGTTCATAACCGCCAACCATCACCATCGGCCACCACCATCACCACCTGTTGTTCAAGTCGCCAATCTTGATTTGAATCTGGGGAAGTTAAGATGGGTGGTGGGTTCTCGAATCTCACCCACCGGTCCACCACCATTGTCATCCCCACAGTCCCTCCGACACCATCGTCATCTTCATCATCCGCACCACTACCATCGAACCCTAAATTGATTTAGGGTTTTTACTGTTGGATTTTTTCTTAAAAAATCAACCTAGATTGATGGTGGCAAGTGTGGAGATCTGAGGCAGATCGAAGGAAGTTTATGGTGGGTTTTTGTTGTTGTGTTCTTTCTTGAACAGATCGACTTCTAAGGTGGATTTATGCTTCGATTAAAGTTTGATTTTGGTGACTATGGTTATGGTTGTTAGCGATGGTTGGATTAGGGTTCAAATTTCAGATGTGATGGTGATGATGGTAACCGATGGTGGTGGTGGTGGTGGTGGGTGTTGGTTGTGATTTTGGGCGGCGGTGGTTTAGTGGTGGCAATTTTCCGGTGATTTTGTCCATGTTCTAGGGCTAGAAGGTGTGGGGGTGGGGGTGGTGGTGGTGTTATGGTGTACGTGACAGTGGTGGTGGTGGTGGTGGTGGTGTTAGAGGGTGGTGGTTTGGGTGGCATTGGTGGTGATGGTGTTGGTAGTTAAGGGGTTGTTGTGTTGTTGTTGTGGTGGTGGTGGTGGTGGTGGTGGTGGTGGTGGCGGCGGCGGTGGCGGTGGTAGTGGCAGTGGTAGTGGTGGTGGTGGTGAGTGGATGTCAAAGTGTGTTGGTTTTCTAAGTAAACTGCAGAAATAGTCCTTTTAATTTAATAAAGAAGTTTGAATAATTTATATTTTTAGTCCTTACTATTCAAATGACCAAAATACCCCTGTAATTAACGGAAAAACTTAACGTTGTTAGTGGCTTGGAGTTAATTGAGATGAATTTTAAACCACAGGGAAAATCGCGATTTTGAAACGTTTGGAGGAAAACCGTTATTTCGACTAAACCACAGGGAGCAAAAGTGAAGTTTACTCTAAAATATTAAATAGTTATTAATAAAAATTAATGAATTATAAAACAATCTTTTGATATAAGATATGATTGACATTACGACGAGTGATAAAAGGACGATATAAATTTTTTTTTTGTTTTTTTCAAAAGAGTTGGTTTAATTTTTTTTGGGCCCATGTTTATGTTTCTTGTCCATTAAGTGGTTAACTCTAATTGTATCTTTATATATACCCATGTCATGTATTGTAATCTTTGTACCGAGCATAATAAAGAAAACTCTAGTTGCAACCCACGGACGTAGGTCACATTGCGAACCACGTTTAATTCCTGTTTCTGTTTTTTGTTCCTCATGAGATTTGTTTGTGTTCGTGTGTTGGTTCCGCTATGCCACTTTGTTCCTAACACAGTACTATTTTCAGCTTTGTTTTTGAGTTAGCTGAATGATCCCCTTTCTTGATCAACTTGGAAACATTTCCTCTTTCGTTGAACCATAACATAGATATTGAAAACCTACTAATACTAATCCCTGAGTTGACGAGTATAATAAACTCAGTACATAGTTTGCTTAATAAACTTAATAATTTAAATGAAGTTTGGTGAGTGTTTTTATTTTTTTTATTTTTCATTTTTTTAAGCCTAATAGCATTGATGCTTCTACCAATAGCATTTCATGTCATCTTCTTGAAGGTCTAGAATGTCATACACAGTTTACTTATGCAGAAACATTGTACCAGACTTCTCTTTAGTCATGATTTATTTTTCCTTTCATCCACTTCATTATGCAAGACATGTTTTCACTAAGCGCAAACCATTTTTTTTAATAAGATGCACCTTAAAACTTAATTCCCTAGTGTTTTAATTGGATTTTGCTTTTATCTTTTTCAAAATTTAATCTTTCAAATCTTTTTGTATTGTAATCTCTTCAAAGCTACTTCGTGGGAGGGTAGGAAAATTCAAAGTCACTGAAACCATTCATCAACGCCTTATATGACTAAGTGTTCTAGAGAAGACGAGTCACTCAAGCTGGGTTCCACTCTTTGCTTAAGTACCATCTTCAACTTTGTCTTTCAGTCAGCAAAATGGTCTCCTATGTTGATCAACCTAGAACACCTACAGTAGATATGACCTTCATTGATAGTCAGACATTTGCACATGCGTTGATGGAAACTCTTCATTGATAGTCAGACATTTGCACATGCGTTGATGGAAACTCTTCATTGATAGTCAGACATTCGAGACAAGTTATGCATATTCAATGATATGCTCCATCTTGAGAAGTTTTAAGAGTTCGTTAGGAATGCATGCTTAATATATTGGCCACCCATTTGTTTAATCTACATTGATGCAATTTATAATAAATTACATCATTTAAGAAATGCCGTATTGTATGTAGAATACTTCTAGTAATTAACTTGGAAACTTTGTATTGACTGCAGCACTTCATTTGCTGATCCAGTGGCTGTTAGGCATGCAGTAGAGATGACCTTTGTGTTAGCTACAAAAGATCCTTATGCTGTTGCCATGGCTTTAGGTAACCTAAGCACATGTGAGCTTTGTTCAAATACTTTCTTTGTGGCTTTGTTCCTGTATTTTTTAAAACTTCATCCTTTTTTTTTCTTCCAATGCAGGGAAGCTCGTCCAACCTGGTGGTATGTTTATAATCTTCTTTATCAGCATTATCATCATTTATAACTAATCTGAAGTTTTTCTATTTTTCCTGCTAAAGTTTGTAAATCGTAAATGAATCAGGAGCTCTAGATGATGTTCTACATTCTCATGATGTTCTGGCTAGAGTTTCTCTGGCCAGGCTATGTCATACGATATCTCGAGCCAAGTCACTAAATGGTCTGTATAGCTTACATCCTTGCTTATCCACGAACTTTGCAATGGTTACCAAGCACTAAAAGCACAATCTTCTGAAAACAGAAAGACCTGACATTAAATCCCAGTTTAATGCTTTGCTGTATCAACTTCTCATTGATCCCAGTGACACAGTTTGTTTTGAAGCTATCACCTGTGCACTAGGAAAATATGACAACTCAGACAGGTACTTGCTTGAAGTACATCATATTTTGTTTAAATAACAGTTAAGCTTAATTAAAATTATAACAAGAAAGTCATCACTCATCACATACAATTATCTTCATGCTTCAACAACAAACTTCACACAAGAAGTCATTGATGCCCTTTTATCACCATTCAATCCACTTGCGTTAGTATATGCAGAAGTTACATTTGATTTGATTCTTGTTTAATTAAAAGCTTATGTATATATCACATAAGAGGATAAAACTAGTCATATGGCATCAAATCATTGTGTTTATATCTGCACATCGATATCCACTTTTTTGATTGATAAGCAGAAAGTAGTATTTAATTAAGCATCATTGTGCTAACTTTTTGTCTGATATTTCTCCACTACAGGATGGAGGTACGAGCTCTTGGATGGTACAACTTGACCAGAGAATATCTCAAAGTACCTTACAAAACAGATAAATCTTCAAAGAAAAAATGTCCGCAGCTCCTAATCAAACTTGTCATGAGAAGGTTCCCTTCTTATTGTAATAATTGCATTTCTTATGTCTCTCACATATTCTATTGTAGTTTTGGCCAGCCTGGTTAGAGTTAGAAATCAAATATCTACCAGCTTTTAATTCTACATTAAAATTGGAAAACCTTTTTCTGTTTACCTCTTTTCAGGTTGAAAACTTCTTTTCGTAGTTCCTCCCGCCCTGTACTGCATGCAACAGCTAGAGTGGTGCAAGAGATGGGGAAAAGTCGGGCAGCTGCTTTTGCTTTGGGTGTATTAAATATAGAAGGAGATGCTGTCAGTACATTTTCCAAGAGCAATGATTGGGATCATGGGACCTCTGAATCTGAAGGTGACTGCCATGTGCTTTAGTGGGTATTTTTATATTTGTTTGGCTAAACTAAATAAACTACATTGAAAGAACGCAATCTTTAACAAAGTTGAAGAATAGAGAACTACTGAAAGGAGTTATGTGAGATCCCATATCAAGTAACGACAGGCATTTGAAGAAAGATCTTAATTGTTGAACATAACTAGTACAAAAACCTTGAACACTAACTTGGGTGTAAACTACATGTTAAAATATTGGGGCTCCTTGAATGAAGCATTGTAAAATATGACCTGAAAAAAAACTTGCCCCATCATTGTTTTTAAGAGAAATAGGTGCTTCAATGGGTATCTTTTTAGTTAAGTAACGAGGAGTCTTTTTCCTATGGTGTCAATATTTTTCGGTTCTTGGATTCTAACAACTGAGACATCATAATTTGGGGTCAGGTCACAAAATATAGGCATTGTCATTAAAAAAATAAAACAATAAAAAAGAATGGTATCGGTTGACACCCTCCTCAAGGTAGTTCCGCCCTATTAGACAAGTTATAGATACTTATGTATATGATTTATTCTAGAGGGTATTAGAGTGTATTTATGTAATCTATTTATATCTTGTAATCTCTTATTCATAAACACACAATTCTGTTGTTTATTTTGGTATCAAGAGCCAAAGTGTCACAAACCTAATTTCTTTTTTTCCTGTGCCGTCAACCACCTTCTGCCACCCTCTGACGCTGTGGCCCTTCTTGTCTCCTTCACCACAGCCGAAAAACAGAGTCACAACTCCCACAAGTTCGGTTTTACTCTTTCTGCAACCAATTATGGCCACCAGAAAACATTAATTTAACCATTATTTGTTACCAACAAACTTTTTCCCCATGTTGATGGCACCATTCCTTGCCCAGACCCGTTAATCATCGTTCCTTCTGCTGAAAAAGACCAGCCGCCACTCAGCCAACCAAACCCAAATCATGCAACGTGGGTGTCATAGTTGTCAATAGCGAGCGTAGCGCCCGCGATCGCGCGCTACGTCTCGACAAGGCTTGCGGTCGCTATATACCATATAGCGGTATATAGCGGAATTTTTTATTTTATTTTTTAATTTTTTTTAATTTTTTTTTGGTAAATATGAGATTTAGATGATTAGTAATCGAGTAATTTAGCTATTTTGGGGGTCTTTTTCTTAGATTTCCTACTACTTTATTGCTAAACATGCTTATCTATTGAATGTAAAACATTCTTACATATTATTCTACTTAATCGCTAAACACGAAATAGCGGTCGCTATTTACCGCTATTCGCTACATAGCATATAGGTGGCTTGTCGCTATTTACCGCTAGTCGCTATTGACAACTATGGTGGGTGTCTAATGATGCTCACGTTCGCATGTTAATCCTATCTACCATCTCTAAAAGTGCCTTCCAGCATGTTCAGGGTGATACATCCAGAGAATTATGGCTTGCTCTTGAACGTGCCTTTGCCCCTCACCATCTCTCATGAATACACCCTCAAATCACAGCTTCTTCATCTGAAGATAGAACCCGATGAGACCAGAGCTGCCTATCTCCTTCGTGCACGCGAGTATGCTGATGCCCTAGCCAATATTGACGAACCATTCAAGGAAAAAGATCTCATTATGCTGGTTGTTACCGACCTACGTGACGAATATGATGGCTTCAAATCACAGATTATGGGTTGACAATTTCCCACTGCTTTTTCAGATTTACATGCCCTCCTTTTTGATCATGATTACATGATCAAGAAGTCTACGGCAGGCCCTGTGCAAGCCTTCACAGCCGCAACACCACCAGCTACTTCTCCCTCAGTAGCGGCTCCTCCACTGCCTCCTAACACAGTTCATGCCCTTCAGCAGGTTATGTCACAACTTGACCTTTAAGTTCAGCCACAATCTTCGGTCTCACAGCCCGCTTTTCCACAACATCATGCAAACTATCCCTTTTGGGGCCGTGGTCGCGAGTCGTAAAGTCGGGGTCGTGGCAACTTCAACAATTCTAGGAACTACAACAACAATCATAGTTTCAACAACTTTAATGGTGGTAATAGAAATCAGTTCTCTTAGGCATCTAATCAAAACATGCTTTTTGGTACTTGTAGCAGGTGCGGAATTAGGCATATTCCATCTCAATGTCCTAACAGGGATCCCAGTACTATGAGGTCTCCTCCACCTTCAGCAAAGTTTGCTGACTACAGTTCCCAAGCAACAACTAATTTGCTTCCAGACACTGGTTGCAGTGGCCACTCTGCTATGGATCATCACAGTCCTGATCACTCAGTACCATACTATGGTAAGGATTCTCTTTATGTTGGTAATGGTGAAAGTCTCCCTATTTTACACATTGGTTCAACCAAAATTTACTCCCCACACAAAACCTTTACCCTTTCAAACATCCTCCATGTTCCTCAACTAATACGAAACCTCCTTTCTGTCCAAAAATTTTGCTGTGATAATAATGTAAACTTTGAATTTCACTCTACTTTTGTTGTTGTGAAGGACACATTTACACGGAAAACCCTCCTCACGGGTCCAAGTGACAACGGACTTTACTCTCTTCGCCTTCCACTTCCACGTGACACGTCCAGTCCACCGTGTTGCCTTTTGTGTTGTTCGTGCATCTTCTGACACATGGCATCGAAGACTTGGACATCCACATCCAGATCTTTTGAAGTCCATGTTATTTAAATTTTCTCTTCCTATTAGCAATAAAAGTTTGAGTGCCTCTTGTAATTCTTGCCACATGGGGAAATTCTCAAAACTACATTTATTATCTTCATCGTTTAATAGTACTAATGTTTTTGATTTAGTATTTTGTGATGTTTGGGGCCCTGCTCTCGTTGAATCCTTTAATGGTGATTCTTATTTCTTATTATGTGTTGATCATTTTACCCGTTACATGTGGATTTTTCCATTAAAACACAAGTATGATGTTTGTGCTACCTTTAAAACTTTTCATGCTATGGTTGAAAGACAATTTACCACTAAACTTAAATCTATACAAACAGATTGGGGAGGAGAATTTCGATCTCTTTCTTCTTTTCTCTTTTCCTTTGGCATTATTCATCGTCTCTCATGCCCTCACACCAGTGAACAAAATGGTTTTGTTGAGAGATGTCACCAACATGTGGTGGAAATGGGTCTTACTCTTCTTGCCCAGTTAGGTGCTCCTAAACGATTCTGTAATTTTGCTTTTGATACACCCGTTTATCTTATTAACAGGATGCCTTCTCGTGTTGCTTCCAAAATCTCTCCTTTTGAGCACAATTTTAAATGAAAGCCTGACTATTCCTTTCTAAGGGTTTTCGGTTGCCAGTGTTATCCTCATCTCCGTCTTTACAATCCTCACAAAATGGACTTTCGTTCCCCACCCTGTCTCTTTCTTGGTTAAAGTCCAGCCCATCGTGGTTATCGTTGCCTTGATCTCAAAACACATCGCCTATACATTGCACGCCATGTTCGGTTTCATGCACAATATTTCCCTTTTCTTCATCCATCTTCACCTCAGTCTACACAATCCCAACTTGACTCTTACTTCTCTTTTCCACTCTCCTGTTGCTCTCCAACACAACCTGCAACTGCGCCCGTTTCTGCCCAACCAAATCTGCCCGGACCTACCAAACCAGCCCGCTACCAACCCATAATCATCCCTACCACAACAGCCCACTACCGACCCACAAACCGGCCCCGCACCTGACCAAAATAATGCACAATCATCCCCCACCGTTATCAGCCCATAATCGGCCCAATCACCTACTACCGCCTCTGTTGAAACACAACCGCACCAACCTGTCCCTAATCACCCAATCTCCTCGGCCTTTGTCCCACCTAATACCTCCACCAGACTAGCCCATCTTTGCCAAAACCCTCCTAAAACTAAACGTTATGACCCCTCGGCTTTTCACACCACCACTGACCCAAGTGTCACTGAACCCACGACTTTCACTGTTGCCAACAAGGATCCTCAATGGCAATAAGCTATGTCTGAGGAATACAGGGCTTTGATGAAAAATGGCATGTGGACGATGGTTCCACCAGTCTCGAATGCTAATGTGGTTGATTGCAAATGGGTGTATAAACTCAAACGGGACCAACATGGGGCTATTAAACGGTACAAGGCACGCTTAGTTGCAAAAAGGTTCAATCAACAGGCTGGTGTTAATTATCATGAAACCTTTAGTCCGGTTGTTGTTAGGGATCCGGGTGTAGATCAACACACAAACACAATCAAACTGTGAGAAAATAATAACAAAGAGGAACACGCGAGATTTAACGTGGTTCGGTCGATGTGACCTACGTCCACGGGCTGCAACTAGGATACTCTTTTGTTGCTTTCTGCCTCACTCGTGAGGAATTACAAGTACAATGATACAATATAAATAGAGAAAATTAGGGTTTACAACTTAATCCCCAAGAAAACCTTAATGGGCTAAAATTAAATAAAAACGGGCCAGGTCTTTAATTTAATTAATCTGCCACTGAGTTGTCTTTAACCCGAGCCCAAATCAAGACTCCACAAACCCGACAATCTCCCACTTGGAGGCTTGATCATCTTCAAACTACCTTCCGATGTGAACACTTGTACCTCTTGTAATCTTCCTCGTCTTCCTGGTTGCAGCGGCCTTCTCATCAGTTAACCTGAAGGCCCGTTGAAGCTCCCCCGAGCTTCAACATATCAGTCACGGCTGTATCTGCCCCTGACCTGTTCTCCGTCCCTACCGGCTCCCACTGAAACAAACTGCTAGATCCTGGAACACTCTGAGAACAAACACTCTCCATATTCAGCAAGTATCATCTGGAGAGATTTTATTAGATGGAATATTATTCTTTTAACCCACTGTCGTCTAGAAACTATGACTGAAGCACAACCTGTGCTCCCACTGCCACGAAATCCTTTAACTGGTTTTCCTGAACTCTTCCATGCACATTCACACTGAATCTTTCCTGTGACTCTAGGTTTCTTACTAGGTTTCTTACTTGCAAAGCAAACCTTCTTCTGACCACGAGATTCTGTGAACTGGATTTTAGTCTTCTTCTGAACTGAAACGTCACTTCCTTCAGGCGGTAAATTGACCATATACAATGAACCCATTTTCTTTCCACGAGCAATGACAAGATTCCCTTTAACAACTTTCCACTGCTTATTCCCGTACTTAACCTCATGTCCCTGTTCATCCAACTGACCGACAGAAATCAACTGTTTCTTCAAATCAGGAATCACCCTGACATCTTTCAAAGTCCATGAACCAGCTCAAGTAACTAAATCCATGTCACCCATGCCCGTAACATCAAGAACATCATTGTTCGCCAGTCTTACCTTACCAAAATCACATTCTTTTAGATTCTGCAATGCTTTGCTGCTGTGGGTAGCATGAAACGAAGATCCAGAATCCATGACCCAAGAGTCCACATTGCTCTCCACGCTACAGATTAAAGCATCATCGTCTGAGTAGTCTGCTGCAGTGTTGACTTCTTTTTGATCATTTGGACACTGATTCCTGAAGTGTCCCACCTGTTTACAGTTCCAACAAGTCACATCATTTCGAGCCCTAGACTGACTCCTTTTCCTGTTCTTGCTCCCACTACCTCTGTTATTCTTTCTTCCTCTGCCAACATTCAGTAATTCACTTGATGATTCACCTGAATTTCTTCGTCCGGTGTCTTCGCCCATAATAATATCCCGAACCCCATTTAAAGTGAACGCGCTGGTGGAACTAGTAATCGCTGTAACAGTACTAGCCCAGCTATCAGGCAATGATGATAACAGTAGTAGAGCCTGAACCTCATCCTCGAATTTGATGCCAACTGACCTAAGTCTTGACAAAATCGAGTTCAAGTTGTTGATGTGCATTAAAACTGAACTTCCCTCTTTCATCTTTGTATTAACCAACTCTCGAATTAAGAAAACTTTATTTGCTGCCGAAGGCTTCTCATACATATTAGCTAACGCATCCGTGATACCTTTGCTGTAGTTTCCTTCAGAATGTTGAACGCAACATCTTTTGTCAGCGACAACCTAATAACCGCCTTGGCCTTTTTATCTAAAGTTTCCCACTCAGTTGGTTCCATCTTTTCTGGTTTATCACCCAAAACAACATCCAAGTCTTTCTGAACAAGCAAATCCTCCATTTGCATTTTCCACCAACCAAAGTCATTTCCATTAAACTTCTCAATTTGTAGTTTTCCGCTCTCAGCCATTATCTCAAACTACAATCTGTTTACTAATCGAGTCAAGACTGAAAGTAGTGTCAAACACAACTATGGCCGGCTGCCTGAACTTGAGTGTTGTTCTATTGACCACTACCCTTTTTTCCTCAATCTCAAAAAAATAGTAAATAGACGAGTTTAACAATGCACCTGAGATTTCACGTCTTTGGATCTTGGTCACTGTTGTTCCTTTCTGATTGAATGGCGACGAACACAACACGGTTTGTTTCGGATGGTGTGATGGACAAACAACAAAAATATTATTGTTTTTGCCCTTTTTTGTTTTCTTCGATTGCTTGAGCAATAAACAGCAACACCTTTTTTTTTTAATTTCTATCACTTCGATGCAAGACAAAAAAAAAAAAGAAACAAAGCTATTTTGACTTATCTTCTTTTGTATTTAGGATGAACAAGGCTTTCTGCCTTGAACAACGAACTCCAAAACAAATCCAGCAATCAATTGCTTTAATTCTTTCTATAAATGCAACGACCAAAAAATCGGGATAACGGAGGCTAACTGCCGGTACCGAAACTATAGATCGACAACCACTTTCTCTTGCGATATGTTTCTCAGTGTGTAACGAGCCGTAGCTCTGATATCACTTGTTAGGGATCTGGGTGTAGATCGACACACAAACACAATCAAACTGCGAGAAAATAATAACAAAGATGAACAGGCGAGATTTAACGTGGTTCGGTCGATGTGACCTACGTCCACGGGCTACAACCAGGATACTCTTTTATTGCTTTCTACCTCACTCGTGGGGAATTACAAGTACAATGATACAATATAAATAGAGAAAATTAGGGTTTACAACTTAATCCCCAAGAAAACCTTAATGGGCTAAAATTAAATAAAAACGGCCAGGTCTTTAATTTAATTAATCTGCCATTGAGTTATCTTTAACCCGAGCCCAAATCAAGACTCCACAAACCCAACAGTTGTTAAACCAACCACCATTCGGGTTGTTCATTCTCTGGCTGTTACCCGTGGGTGGTCTCTTCGTCAATTAGATGTGCAAAATGCCTTTTTACATGGTGATTTAAAGGAGACTGTTTATTTGCGACAACCACCTGGATTTGTCGATCCAGCTAGACCTGATCATTTATGCCTTTTACACAAGTCTTTATATGGCTTGAAACAGGCCCCTAGAGCGTGGTTTTAACGTTTATCTACAACTTTACATATCTTGGGTTTCAAAGGGTCCACCACCGATCCTTCACTTTTCATCTACTCTTCTGCAGGCACAATCTTTACATGTTAGTTTATGTTGATGATATCATCCTAAATGGCAGTAATAATGCAGCTATTGATCATGTTGTTAGCAGCTTGAGTTCCACTTTTGCCCTTCAAGACATGGGTACACTGTCTTATTTCTTGGGAATTGAAGTTAAATCTGTCGGTTCAGACCTCATACTTTTTCAGTGGAAATACATCTTGGAAATCTTAACAAAGGCTGGTTTTTTTACACTCCAAACCGGTTCCCTCTCCATGCTCCACTACAGATCCTCTTTCACTTGGTGACAGCCCGGATTTTGATAATCCCGTTCGTTACCGGCAGATTGTAGGTGCTCTTCAGTATCTCACTTTAACTAGACCTCACATTGCCTTTGCTGTGAACAAAGTGTGTCGGTATATGCATTCCTCGACAGAAAATCGATGGTCTGTTGTTAAGCACATTCTTCGATACTTACAGGGCACTTTGAATCATGGTCTTCTAATCAAACGGTCGTCTGGCTCTACTTTACATGCTTATACTGATGCGTATTCTCAGTCTCTTACAGCATATTCGGATGCGGACTGGGCTGGCTGCCCTGATGATCGTCGATCCACGGGGGTATGCTATTTACCTTGGTTCCAATCTTGTATCTTGGTCGGCTCAAAAACAGAGGACTGTCTCAAGATCATAGACTGAATCCAAATATAAAGCCTTGGTTGACACAGTTGCTGAACTTACTTGGCTTGATTCTCTTATGCGTGAACTTCAAGTGCCTGTGAAATCTACTCCAATTTTATGGTGCGATAATCTGGGGGCTACATACCTATCTGCAAATCCCATTTTTCATGCCCGTATGAAACATGTTGAAGTTGATTTTCACTTTGTTTGAGAGAAGGTTGCTCAAGGACGACTTTTTGTTCAGTTCATCTCTACACATGATCAGATTCAGACATCTTTACAAAGCCATTGCCAACCGACAGATTTGTGACTCTACTAGACAAGCTACGGCTTGTTTCCCACGCTTAGCTTGAGGGGGATATTAGACAAGTTATAGATACTTATGTATATGATTTATTCTAGAGGGTATTAGAGTGTATTTATGTAATCTATTTATATCTTGTAATCTCTTAGTCGTAAACACACAATACAATACAAATTACGTTGTTTATTTCGCCCCTGTATTATTTTAATAACTTATTTTGTTATAAAATGTTGGTGGTAGTTTAATGTTGTTAGAAGGTGATTTGATGCCATCTTAAATCTTTTATGATGTTGCTCACATTTCGGGTCTCCAATGTTTTCTTTTCTCATGGATTTGACAGAGAACGAGGACACAATTAGAAGTTTATTGGCCTCATTAATGGAGGTGGTGCGAACAACTGTGGCATGTGAATGTGTTTACGTACGTGCTATGGTGATTAAAGCATTGATATGGATGCAAAGTCCACATGAGTCTTTTCATGAATTGGAATTATTGATCGCATCAGAAATTTCTGATCCTTCTTGGTCAGCCACATTGCTAAATGATGTTTTGCTCACCTTGCATGCGCGTTTAAGGTACCTGGATACTGGCAAGCTGTAACAATATTTTGTTTAATTTCTATTTTTTTTTTAATTTTTTTCTTTATCATTTTCTCTTGCTTCTTAATTTCACTTGCTCTAATAATATGATCAAGCATGTGATGAATCAAGTTTCTTGTTAGATTTATGATATATCTTATACCTCCATATATAAAAATGTGTGTGTGCGCGCGCCCTATGCAGTAGGACAGGCAGGCAGGCATAGTCCTGCAGCGTTTGACTTGATTTGTTTGTAAATCCTGGTTCACACTGCTAATTGAATGTCATATACATCAGTAGACATTTAATTTACAGTGGGGAAGCACAAAAATATTATTTGTTGTGTTTTCATATAAATACAAAACGTGGGGTGAAATGAATGTTTCAAATGGAGTATGTAGATGCTCTCTTACACACAAAATGTATTATAATTACCTCAACCACATTTTTGAAAAGCTACTACCAAGTGCATCGAATAAAGTTTATCTTGCCTCCTTTCTTGTGTTCAATGAAAGGTCAGAGGGACCATTTACAAATAGACTGATTACTTAGATGAGTAAACTAGGACTAGATAAGTAAAAGGAAACCTGTTTCATGAGTTTTAATTAAAATTCTTCGTTGTGGAAATGTTTGTTGTAGTTATATTAATATAACTAAAAACCACAATATACTTTTATTGACTTTTTGTTCTCGCCTTTGGTTGCCTTCTTATCATCTTTTAGGAGCAAAGTTAGATTAGAAGAAAATAGTTCCTATGGCTAACTATTAACATGTTCCTATTGAATGATTTATTATTAAGATGTGTGATATGAACCCACTGTTGGGTCAAGATGAATCTGGGTCAGATCCGACCCAGTTGCTGTTTAGTGGAGATGAAAGAAGTGGGGATAAAAGAGCAAGAAAATAGGAAGTGGGATGTGATCCTGGAATTCAGGAAGTGGAGGAGTGGGGTCAAGGTTACGAGAGTTTTAGAGTTTATATATTCTAGTATTGTTAGTTTTTAGATTGTCTTTGGTTTTATAATTAATTCTGTAACCAGAATTGTGGAGATTAGGCTTCTCGAATTGGCCAACTATCCTGTTCTTTGTTTACTTCAATTAATCAAATTCTCGGTTCCTATCATTTGGTTCCATTGCCGGGACATCGAAGACGCAGAAAATGATTCAAACCCGCGGTAGTGTTGAAGGTAGCGGTACTCCGCCGGATCCAATCGCCACTCAACTGGCAGAGATTGCAACCAAACTGGCATCTATGGGGACCCTGAAAGATGACATCGCTGCACTAAAGCGTCAAGCTGCTGCGAAAGAGAAAAACAACAGCGGTGGTGGCAGGTTTGATGATGGATAGTCAAGTTATTCCGGTAATAACCGCCGCCCTTACCACAAAATTGAATTTCCTGCATACAGTGGGGGTGATCCTAGAGGTTGGATACTCAAAGCGGAAAAGTATTTCCGGTTCTACAATACATCCGATGAAGACAAGGTAGATGTTGCTGCGATACATCTTGAGGGGGATGCCCTTGACCTCTATTCCTGGCTCTCGACAGAGCAAGAAATCTCTTATTTGGAGGAACTCACCAACGCGTTACAGAAGCATTTTGGCCCGCCCGAATTTAAAAATCCGGATGAGTACTTGTGTAGCATTAAGCAAACCGGATCCGTACACGATTATCGGCAGGAATTTGCACGGCGATCTTCCCGCGTTTCGAATTGGCCGGATCATTGCTTACTTGGAGTCTTTCTTAATGGGTTAAAGGAGGAACTGAAGGCAGACGTGCGCATACATAAACGTCGTTCGGTTTATAAAGCAGCCAGCCTCGCTCTCGAGTTTGAGTCCAAATTCAGCCATGCTCGATCAGAAAAAGATGCCATTTCCACATCCTTGGCGATCACCAATGCAAAGACAGCCTCTTCCAGCACCGTTAACCAGACTGCCTCTTTCCAAAAACCCACTGAAAATCGCCTCTCAGAGGCAGCAAAACTGAGCCGTTACCTCAAGGGTGAGTGCTTCCGTTGTGGGGATAAGTACAGCCCTGGACATCGTTGTAAGACTGGAACCATCAAGGTTTTAGAGATAGCTGATGTGGGGGAAGAACAAGCAGCATCAAATGAGCAGAACTACCCCGATGAATTGGCTGAGATCAGCCTTCACGCTCTTTTTGGTCAGTCAACCTCATCAACCATGAAACTTCAAGGAGTTTTAGGAACAACTGAGGTACTAGTTCTAATTGACAGCGGGTCAACACATAACTTTATCTCGGATAAGTTAGTGCATGACCTAAAACTCCATTCCCAGTTTACCCCTCCGTTTGGTGTTCAAATAGGAAAAGGTGATATTATCCGATGTAATCGTATTTGCAAGAGTCTTACACTGCAGCTTTCTGACCTACAAGTGCCCCAAGACTTCTACCCATTTGCCTTAGGTGGTGCTGATGTGGTACTTGGTATTAAATGGTTAGCAACGATTAACACAGTGCAGGCTAACTGGAGGCAGATGTCCTTAATGTTTACTATAGATGGAAAGGAACACAAGCTGTAAGGGCTGCCTCCAGATAACCAGAAAGCTGCTACCTTTCGCCACCTTACTATCGAACCATTTGAGGAGCATACCACAGGAACAGCAGGCCAGCTTTTACATACCCGACTTGAGGACAAGTCGTTTCCTCGGGCCGGAAGTATTGATATGAACCCACTGTTGGGTCGAGATGATTCTGGGTCAGATCCGACCCAGTTGCTGTTTAGTGGAGATAAAAGAAGTGGGGATAAAAGAGCAAGAAAATAGGAAGTGGGATGTGATCCTGGAATTCAGGAAGTGGAGGAGTGGGTCAAGGTTACAAGAGTTTTAGAGTTTATATATTCTAGTATTGTTTAGTTTTTAGATTGTCGTTGGTTTTATAATTAAGTTCTATAACCAGAATTGTGGAGATTAGCCTTCTCGAATTGGCCAACTATCCTGTTCTTTGTTTAATTCAATTAATCAAATTCTCGGTTCCTATCAATGTGTTTCTTGCAATGATCTTTCTCTATTAACACTGTCGTGCATGCTTTCAGGTTTTACCTTAGTCAAATTTCATATTCTGCTCATGTTATTTCTCGTTGATGTATGATACTCTTGTAATACTGTTCTTTCTTGCCCTTTGCAGGCTACTCCTGGTATGGCTGTTATCCTTCTTGAAATAGCAAGAATATTTGCCACTAAAGTTCCTGGTAAAATTGATGCTGATGTGCTGCAACTTTTATGGAAAGTACGTGTTTCATCATTCCTTTCGTTCCTAGGACTTGTTTCATGAAACGAAAATTCTCTTTGTCATCTTATTAGTAGTCTGAACTGTGGCTCTATACTTGTATTATGCACTTGACAAACAAACCATATATTGTTTTTCTCAGACAATATACAAAATTTATTCTATTATATGGACTAGCTTCTCAATACCAAATGAACTGAGTATGTCCTTGATTAATGTAAAAGTCCAACTACGCTTAAGATATCTTAAAACATGGAGATCTGCATTCTAATGACTCATGCATTTACCCCTGCCTAAAGTTATGAATTTCATTTGCAATTTTATATTGTGCTTATATGTCATGATAAATTAATACAAATCTCCTTGCCCTCTCCTTTTTTTCTTAAATCTTTATCTGGATATAGTGAAATGCAGTCTGATCAATTAATCTATTACATATCTGTCTACCGGCTTCTTACCTTGCAGACATGCCTTGTTGGAGCTGGTCCAGAGGGCAAGCATACAGCTTTGGAAGCTGTCACATTAGTTCTTGATCTGCCACCTCCACAACCTGGTTCCATGTTTGGCCATACATCAATAAATAGGGTTTCTGTGTCAGATCCAAAGTCAGCTTTAGCATTGCAGAGATTAGTTCAAGCAGCAGTAAGCATCATTTAATCCAGAAGAAACTCACAGATTCTATAGGGTTTTTACTTCATGTTTTAGTTGTTAAAAACACTTGCAGGTGTGGTTCCTTGGAGAAAATGCAAATTATGCAGCTTCTGAGTATGCTTGGGAGTCAGCAACCCCTCCTGGGACTGCACTGATGATGTTAGATGCAGATAAAATGGTGGCAGCTGCTAGTTCCCGTAATCCAACTCTAGTTAGTGCACTGACTCGACTTCAAAGATGCACTTTCAGTTGCAGCTGGGAGGTATGTAGTTAATAATGCAAGTTCTCACAGGCATTCTTTTGTATTTTTTTCTGCACAAAGTTTGAACACAAACATCAAATTGTGTTTTTTTTACATCAGTAACAATGAAACAAAATTGGTTAAACACTTCAAAACATTTTTTCCATTATATAAAGCCAATTCACACGAGAGTAATCACTGATAAAGGTGACAAAATACTTGATAACTAGTTTTAGAGGTGACCCAAGCACCCAACACAAATCCCAAACATGAAAATGGACTAATTCAATGGAGAAACAACACGCTTATTGACTCTTGGGCGTAGATGAACCTATCGGTATTTAGCAAATGGCAGGACTCATAGCATTGCTATGTGTGGGATCATAATATTTAAGGGCCGTAATTTAGTACAAGGTCAGGTGTAACAGCACTTTACCCATACACTGCTTGCCTTCTTCATTCTTATGTGTGAATCGCTCTTTTTTGTGTCTCAGGTTCGTATTACTGCTGCTCAAGCTCTCACCACCTTGGCAATTCGATCAGGTGAGCCTTATAGGCTACAGATCTATGAATTTTTGCATGCGTTAGCAGAAGGTGGCATGCAGTACAAGTTGTCAGATAAGCATATCAGTAATGGTGAAGATCAAGGAGCTGGTGGTAGTGGTCTTGGCTCTTTGCTAAGTCCCACATTGAGGGTCCTTGATGAAATGTATAGAGCACAAAGTGAACTTATAAAGTTGGTACCTTAGATTATTCTTTACTTTTCTTAAAATTTCTCACCCTTCATAGAAGTAAATACTTAATTTGACCACCTTGTGTTCTGATTTTTCCAAAGTGACATGCGTAACCATGACAATGCAAAAAGAGAGTGGAGTGATGAAGAACTTAAGAAGCTGTATGAAACTCATGAAAGCCTCCTCAATCTTGTTTCTCTATTTTGTTATGTTCCAAGAGCAAAGTATCTACCTCTAGGGCCAACTAGGTAAGAATTCGCTCATCTTCTTCTTTCTACTTTTGGAGGTCACTAATTGACTACACAAGGTTTTAATATTAGCCATGCTGTTTATTTTATGTCCTATGACCACTAATCTCTCTTCGATGCAACCTTATTCATCCATAGGACTTGACTTCAGTTTTTCTCTTGTTTTCAAGTTGATCGATTTCACTGGCTCACTGTCCCTGTACTTCCCAAATAGATGCTAAATTAAATAATTTAATTGTTTATCATCATACTTTTTAGGTTATTAAAAATGAATTAATCTATTAAGGAATTATTGTATAGGGTCCGTTCTGTAGCACCAATAATAAGTTGGTAATACAAAAGTTGGAGATATGAAAATCATAAGAAGTTGAAGGCAGACAACATGTTGTTGATGGAATGTTTTTAAGAAAGGTGATAAATTGGTGACGAAAACCTACGAATTGGCTATGTATTTTCTTTGTTTCTTTTTCTTACATCAAGAAGTCCAATTTGCATCATGCATCGTGGTTCCATGTAGTTATGAAGCAGATCAAGAGTTTGAAAGTAGAATCCAGGATAAAAGGGTGTTGGAAGTTGGCTATCCAAAGAATGTCAAAGGAGACTTTAGGATCTTGAAACATTCATGTCGCTTTAAGCTAACCGTATATTTGTTCAATAGTGAGAATGTGCCTATTAAAGACTTATGAAGAATCTTATAGAGCTTTTCTAGATTATAGGTAGTCCTGTATAATGGGAACATATACGCAAATCAGAATTCCCAATCATCCTCAAGTAATAAACGCTTAATTGTTGATAACAAAAATGAGGACGACATTGTTCTATCCCATTGGACACACGGCGTTTCCAGGAAAAGAGACAATTAAATGCCTTAAACCCCTGAACACCACAAGTTAATTTATTCATGTATGATAAGTATATGATTAGTTAATATATTCATATACAAACTATGCATATCTTCCTTACCACGAGTTAAATGTGATAAAGCCCTGAATTCTGATTGATACACATGGATTGTTAACTTTGGAAACCTCAAATTAGAAAAAAGTACATGTATGTTGGATTTATCATTAGGATAGCTTTCTTGTAGCTCTGCTTTATTTCCCCATATACAAATTTCACCTTCATCCTTTTAATCATGTTTTTAGCGGAATATCTGCGTGCTTTTAAGATAAATGCTTCAGATGTATTGTGCTCAGTGTTGTACATGTAAATAGCAGTATTAATTAATAGATGATGAATGCATGTGCTGTCTATGAATTCACATGTCTTCTGACTTACGTTTCTTTTTTCCTTTCTTTCACTATACAACAGTGCCAAACTTATTAACATTTATCGTACTCGGCATAAAGTTAGTTCATTGAGTGGCTTGAATGATCCAGCAGTTGCCACAGGAATTTCTGAGCTTATATATGAAGCAACTAAACAACCACCTGCGGCGGAACCTGAAAATTTTGATGATGATCTGGTAAATGCTTGGGCAACTGGTCTTGCTGATGATGGGTTGTGGGGAAGTAATACTCCTGCAATGAACAGGGTGAGTAATGCGACATTCTTCCCTAGGCTATGACAATAGTTTTTGTTAGTTTGTTGACTCGACCATGACTTGTGTATGCTTGACTCTCTGGAAGAGTTTCTTTTCCATATCTCAATGGCTTCATAGTCCTTTGTACTTGGGAGGTGTATGCTGTTTTGCAGATACTGGTGTAACTATGATTAGAAAGTAGGTTCTAGAAAGGAGAGCTTTTCACCATTTAGCTTCACCTCTAAGTATAAAGAACCTTAAGATATATGGTCAGAAGATAGTTTGAAGCTATTTTAAAAATGATAATTACACACGAAAAGGGACCGGCATTACTTAAAGAAAAAAAGTGCAAGTATAAACGGAAGAATTATGTAACGTGGATTGTCTGTCAATCGTTATAAGATAGTTCTATCTTCTAGGAATCAGAAATTTTTGGTACCATAAAAGTTACCAGAATCCATCCTTAAATAAGCAATGTTTGCTGTTGGCATAGTTTAATAAAAGTCTTCACTGAATGATCAAATATCTAAAATACTCTGTAGTTGGACAAAACTGGGAAAACTTATTGACCACAGTCATTGTCACTAATACATTGTAATAATTGCTATTGAACTTATCATGATATAATCTTTTGGCATAACTCAAATTAGAAAGCGTACGTTGCTCAAACAGGGGAACTCTGTTTTTGTAAGTTCCCACTTTCTGTTTCTTGTTATTGGTAATCATAAGTCACATGGTCAATACATCATATTATATGTCGATCATCCAGCTACTTCAAGGTGAAACATAAATCACTTGGTCAATACATCATTGTATGTTGATTATCAAATGCCTGCAAAATGTTTATGTATTGCCCTTTTATGCATGTTTATGATGAATTCATGCACAGGGCAATTTTACCAGACAAACTATTATGCTTCTTAGGTCAATGAGTTTCTTTCTGGCTCTGGCACTGATGCTCCTGATGTTAATGATGAGAACATTTTTGCTAAACCTTCCAGTGATGATATGTGGGCCAAAGCTCTTCTAGAGCCATCAGAACTTGATGTAAGGACACTGATATCGCGTGGTTTAGTGTATTCACCAGCGTGTGCTACATAACCATAAGATATCTTCACTTTTCGCAGGATGATGAGTCATCTAGCTCCTCTTCCCCAGGCTCAGTTGGTTCAGCAGAGACATATGCTTCGTCCCACTTTGGTGGAATGAATTATCCATCATTGTTTGGTTCAAAGTCACAACCCAAGGTTTGAAAATGATGAAAATATTGTTTAATTCTTTATTTGTGAAGTTGTTTAAACTATGATATAGAGGAGTGGATGCGTACAAAGCCGCATTAATTTATTGCCCCCTATAGTATAGAATGATTCAACATGCAATATCCATGAGGAAACTTGTTTGGTTCTAACTTCGTTCTGTAACCACTTCACCATGTATTCTTCCCACAATGCTTTAAGTACTAACAAGTTCTTCTCAAAACTGCAGTTAAAAGAAAAGCCGACATTGATTATTTTCACATTGATTGAGATTATAACGCAACTCATATACGTAAAATGACTATAATACTAATATATGATAATACAGGATTTGCCAGTTCAAGGCAGATATAGCACCCCTATTACTGGTTCCTCTTTCTATGGTTCTCCGGTAAGCCATTTATAACTTGTTCCAATGAAAACTTTACTTTATCGTTTCTCAATAAATTTAAACTGAGTGCTATAAATTCTAGATTAGAGAGGAGCCAGCTTCATACTCGTCACCTTTTCACAAAAGCAACAACTCACTTGAGAATTCCTTAGGCGAGACTGAAAGTGAATACAGTTACCATGATGAGGGCCGATCCTCTTCTAGTAACATAGAATTTGGAACAGCTCTTTATGATTTTACTGCTGGTGGTGACGATGAGGTAAGCTGATCCTCATTTGACTCGTATTTTTTATATTCTACTTTGTGGACCACTGCTTGACCTCGATTCTTCGATATATTCCAGATGAGCCTGGTGACAGGAGAAGAGCTTGAAATCGAGTATGAAGTTGATGGATGGTTTTATGTAAGTACACCATCTAATGCTAGTTATCTATATCAAAGAAACATCATGACTTGAAACATCAATTATCATATTAAGCATGTTCTTGTGGTGTATTATTATACGTAGTTTCTATCCAATGAGCGTACATTTGGCAAATCATAGCCTCGTAGGGGCGTGTAGCTCTTGTACTTTCTATTGTCATACTTTTTTATTGTAATCAGAAGGATACTAGTTTTGAGTACTGAAAGCCAAAGCACCTATCAAAGAAAAGGAGTGCATAGGGTTCACGTGGATGTCATTGCTGATAACTGTTTTTTTAAAACGTCCTGCAGGTGAAAAAAGTATGCCCCGGTTGGGACGGAAAAATAGCTGGACTGGTCCCTGTTCTCTATGTCAACAGATCTTTAAACTCATGATCTGTTATTCAGTTCTGCATATATCAATAAAGTACATCCTTTTTGGGCCCCGGTTTAAGGTATTATTATCATTAACCCTCTGGTTGTGAAGAGCTTTTCTTTTTGCATATATTATTCCAGAGTTTTGAGCCCGGAGTCTCTTTGGGTGCCATCTCTCTATCCACTGAAATGGAGGTAGTTAAGGTTTGTCTTTGTCCCGCTTGATATCAAGTCAACCCAACAATCCGTGACGATTATCCAAAGAATTGGTAAAGATCCAGTTTGCCAATAGACGGGTTTGATTAACATCAACCAAATAGAAGATTGGAACGTTCAACTGAATAAACTTTGATTAGACCTGACCTAAATGACCGTCGCGTAAATGAAACGAATTAAGTTATTGATTTAAGATTTTGGTTTACATTGTGTTGATATTAATTTAATTTCATTATTGAGAATTTGTGTTGATATAAACTAAATTTCGTCTATAAACTAAACTAGAATTTTACACCGCAGGTGTTGCCCCGCAAGTACTTTTACATATTTATACCAAAATGGATGCCATGGTGAACGTTTTTTTATGTTTATCAAAAGAGAACGTAATGTTGAACCATTAGCATACAAAAGTTCATACAAGTCCTATTTGTCGGATGACAATCCACAAAACCAACCCATATTTTATATATAAACCACCTACAACTTCCATATACACATGGTACATGTAGCAATGCATCATTAAGTTGATGCACTTCACAGTTATACTAAAAGAAGTTTTTAGTTTCCAGTAAATCCGATGTGATAGTCGGAATGGTGGTGTTAACGGTGGTTGGAAATTGTTGTATGATTGTTGATTTGGGAGCATTGGGTTAACTTGTGATTGTTGATACTAAAATTGTGGCGAACACAATGGCGGTGCCAGTGTTTTGAATGGATTAGAAAACAAGAATTCTTGTGACCTCGACTCCTTACCAATCTTGTTTTTTTGTGTCTATTCTCGTTGGTGACGGTTATAATTATTTTTTTAAGAAAGATTAGTAGACATTGGTGTAGAAAATAATTGAACTTATTAAGTATATATAGTGCTTAATTAAAAAAAAAAAAAAAAAAAACCCTCCCAAAACTAGCCATTTTAGAGTCTGTTGCTTGATGGCGCACACGACAAGGCATGTGATTGCTAAAATGGAAGGGCCAGGGGCGGTTTTCCCTAGCAGCAAAAACCGCCTCAGCTTGCCGCTCGCATCCTGATTTTTCACCCCTCACTCAGAGCTCCGTTTGCTGGAGTCGGTTCCAAAGAAAGCAAGAAAATAGAGGAATGAGAGGAGGGTAAGAAAGAAAGTAGAGGATTTAGTGGAGGGTGCTATAAAAGTACACAAGGAATGAGAAGTAAGAATCCGAGATAATGATGTGAAGTGGAATCAGTGCTCGAAATTCTTATTACTACTTGTAAGTGATTTGGATATAGTCATCTCTTCAATTCTAGACTTATAGACTTTTGGACTAAACATGTGACTTCTAGTAAATTGTATGTGGCATCCGGTAGTATGCTTTAGAATGACATCCATTAGCTTAGAATCATCTCATACAGGTATTAATTAGAACATGTTTACATTTAATTTTGATTATCTAGCCCTACCAAGTATTAGATTAGTTATATAATTGTCATATCTAGATTCATGGTATTCAAAACTGTAATATTATTCTTTGTATATGCAGCTCCTATGTAACCCTACAATTTACATAACCAATATACAATTCTTTATACAATTACTCGTCTATGTGCAATTTGGTGTTAGATACAAGTTGCTTAAAACCATAGCAGACAGCCACAATCGTAGCTGGAAAATCTTAGCCACCACAACTATAAGACACCACATACACCATTATGTTCGGACACATTTTCAGAACAATCCTGTTGAAGTTTCTTGCCACCAGAGCTTTGATAAGCCGCCATGCGTCACTGCCCAAAAATCACACTTTTATCTGCCAACGTTGTGTGATTGTGGCCTCTGCAAACACAGTTTGCTTAGTTGCACCGTTCCAACTTCAAATACATAATTTCCTTGTCCATTCGTCAGAAAACCCTTTTTTTCAATTTCAACCAGACATAGGCTTTACTTGCATCTTTTACAAGTTAAGAGGCTGGTCACAACTCCTACAAGTTTGCCTTTACCATATATATGTCCTACTACGTACGGTTATTGGCACGCCATGATTCAACCATTCCTTGGGATAATAACTTATCTGGATACGTGGAATATGTTGTCGATCATATCAACAGCTAGCAAAAACCAAGGCTACATCTACAACCAAAGAGAACCCTAATTCCATGTACACATGTTGCTTCTCTCCACCATTGGAAATCTCTTTTCTACGTACATAAGGTGTAAGTGCTTGTGATCTCTTATTCAACTTAGAATAAGCCTACACCCCCATACTTCTTTTAGATAATATATCCTTAAAACACAACTTTCAAAATTATGGAGAAAGTTGATGAATCCCGGGATGCGTATTCTTGCCCGAGATGCTAAGAATACGCATCGGCACTTTTCGCCGATCACAACAACATGCTTTACAAAACGTATAATACAGAATTATGAGGGTATAAATCAAAACTTTTAGAGAGATAAAACAAGAAATTTTCGTTTTCTAAAAATGTATACTAAATAACCTCTAACATAATATGGTGATTAAAAAATGTACTAGCTAAGTAATTAAGTGGACCCTCTATCTGTGATCAACGAGGGGTACGATATTAATTTATTACAATTAATATTGTTGTTTTGGTTAAGATGAAAAAAGGAAGGGTGAACAATTTACAAGAGAAAAATATGCTAAAGGGTCATACATGGAAATTTAGGAGAGCATTTTTGGAAGCATGTAGCAAGCACCTCCATGCTTTAAACATGGTTTTGTATTAAGCCGCTAGCAGCTGTTCTGTTATTTTGGTTTTCCTCGTGTGATACGTCATCATCATATATATCAGCTGTTCTTGTTATTTTCGTTTTTCCTCGTGTGATACATCATCATCATATATATTTTTTTTATTTTTTTAGTTTTTTCTTATTTTACATGGTGTCATCCCAGTTTTTCCCTGTTTTTTTTTTCAAATTAGTTTTTTTTTAATTTGTAATTACAATTTAAATTTCTATAATTAAATTAAATGAATTAGAAAAATAAATTAAACATTTATTAATTAAAATAGAAGTACATCATTAAAAAGATTAACATCTATAAAAATAAAAAAAATACATCTAAATATAATTTGGTTCAATTGATACAAACGCTCCAAATATTCGATAAAATCCGCTCGAAGGTTATCGTGGGTTGTGCCTCAACGTCTACGTGAAAGTATATCCTGTTCTACCAGTTCATTAATGGGAGGATCTTCTAAATGATCCGGAGATATCGCCGCACCATTACTCTTCAAAATCATATTTTGTAACATAATATACATGTACATAATATTATTAATTCTTCATGGATGTAGTTGTTTTGCGGGTTGTTGAAGTATTGGTTATTTACCTTTTGGGAACCAAACGCTCGTTCAATGTCCTTTCGTGCCGCTTCTTGCCCTCTTTTGAATCGTTGTGCGTGATTGTATACGTAAAAGTGTATGAAAAATGCTAATACTAAAGCTTCGTTTGGTTCGATTGATACAAATGTTCCAAATGCTCAATAAATTGCGCTCAAAGGTTATCATGGGTTGTGCGTAATCGTATACGTGAAAGTATATTATGTGCTACTAGTACATTTGTGCTCTTTAACTATCGTTGCCCAGTTTGGAACGATCTTCAACGATAACGATTCAAAAGAGAGGAAAAAACAGCAAGAAAGGACATTGAACGAGCATTTGGGGTCCTAAAAAGTAAATGAAAAATACTTCAACAACCCACAAAACAACTACATCCATAAAGAATTAATAAAATTATGTATACATAGATTATCTTAAACAATATGATTTTAAAGAGTGATGGTGCAGTGATATATTCATATTACATTATAGATCCTTCAAACAATGAAATAATAGAACATGTATATTTTCACGTATACGATCACGCACAACCCACGATAACCTTCAAGCAGATCTTAGCGAGCATTTGGAGCATGTGTATCAATCGAATCAAACAAACCTTTAGTATTTTTTTAGATGTATTTTTTATTTTCTAGATGTTAATTTTTATGATGTACCCTTATGTTAGCTAATAAAATTTTATTTATTTTTCTATTATATTAAATTTAATTATAAAAATCACAATGTACATACTAATTAACTAAAAAAACTAAATTGAAAAAAAAATGAAAAAAGGGGAAGAACTTCGATGACTTCAATTAAAACGGGGACTTGAGGAATATTAGAAAAACTAATGTTTCGTTAATATGTCGCATGAGAAATAACAGAATTATTGTTTTTGGGCCTGGTGTGTGTGTGTGGGGTGTCGCTTAACTACCCATTGAATATTTGTTTGTTAGAAACAGATAAAATTAATTTTGTTCATTTAAGGTTAGGCTAAAATTAATGGTACACCAATAAAATGTGGAATACTGGTCATGTTATTTTATTGTACCTTTCTATATTTCTATACGCAATATAAATTTAGATGTTAAAAAGTCCATCCATAGTGAAGGTTTGTGGGGCGGTAATAGGATGAAGTGACACCCTATCCTATCACGCAGCAACACAATCACACTCTCGTATGATAAGGGAGTGATGAGAGCAAAAGGGTGTAAAAAGGTAAGAAATATGATTGTGGTGACTAGCAAAAGGGCAAGAAATGTTATTTTTTAGTTTATTATATTGTTATTTTTCAACAAACCATAATAATACAACCTATCAACTTTAATAATTATGAACTTTATTACTATCACACACTAGATATACTATTTTTCCATTATCACACCATGCTAACATGACTACCAACATAGCAACACTTTTTAACAATCACACTACTCCACCGCTGAGGCCATCTCTGATAAGATAGTTTTTTGGTATTTTTGAGTAGATAGAAGGTGATACGAAAGAGAAAAAGGGTGAGGTGCATGAGAAAGGAGGTCGGAGTTCATGGCCAAAGAACACACTTCTTAGGTATGTGAGGGGGAGAGAGTAGAGATAGAAAGTGTGAGTGATTTGTTATAAGGTGTGAGTGATTTTTTTTGTAAGTTGTGAGTGTGGTAGGAGGAGAGAGTGAAAGGGTGGGGCAACAGTTTTGTAGAAATCGTTAGACACTAGTCGGAAGATGGAGTACCAACTAACGATTAATTGGGATTACTCGGTTTTGAATTTATATATATTTTTCTGTTTTATATTTATAATACACACATTTTTCTATGTACTTTTTATAAAAATATTTAGTTTATATATACATACACACACATACTAGCTTTAGTAACCATGTATTACACAGATTCAATAAAAAAATATAAAATAGAATGATAATTTATTAAATATATAAGATATTCTAATATGACATATGATTGAAATCTTATTTATTACAAGTAGAATAAAATTTTTGTTTTAAAACAAACATTAAAAAATATGATATTTCAAAATTTTTCTTATTATAACTCTTAATTTTAGTTATTTTTCTATATATAAATTTACTATTTAAAAACAATAATTTTAAAATATTTTTTATTTTTAAGAAAGTTTAATGTTTTAGAAAATTTTCTTATTTTATAAGATTTTGTTTCTTTAGAAATATTAATAAAAAGATATCTCTCTTAATTTATTAAAAATTCATTTTAATCTAAAAAATATTAAATGATATTTTTAGTTAGGTTGCAAACGAGCCGAGCCGCGTCTGATCTACTCGAGATCGGATCGATAAAAAGCTCCAAACGAGCCGAATTTTATCGAGCCCGAGTTGAGCTCGAGCTTGAAAAAAAGCTCATCTAGTTATCGAGCCCGGCCCGAGCTTCACGCATCGAGCTTGATCTGGCTCGCGAGCCTAAACGAGCTTTTTTTTATATTTTATTTAATTTATTAAATATATCATATTAATAATACTTATTATATATAAAGTTATGATAAAAAACCAAATATATAATATGTATAATGTTATATATAAAATATATATAATTTTAAATATATTTTAAGGATCAACACAATACAAAGATCGATCTCATAATGAAAATGCGAAATGTTAACATTACGGATAAGATTGAATACCAAACACAAGATGTAAATAACTTCGGTTGTATTGCTCTTTGATTTTGGACAAATTACAGTAAGTGTGAAAATCAGGAAATGAGATAAAAGCTTACAAATTACATTACAAAACTTCTATATATACTAAACTAGAAGTTCTCGCCCGAATCACTAGTTCTCGCGCGACTTGATGTTTTCGCGCAAAAAGCAAGTTCTCGCGCGACAACTTGGACTTGTCGCATGACTTTATCTTCTTCATCCTGATTTGATTTTCCGAGCCTCTAGGTTCAACCCTTACAATCTCCCCCTAGGCTTGGTAAATCAATGCGTTCAGAAGTCCACATCATCAACTTTATAACTGCCCCCATAAGCGTACATCTTGTTGTCCAGGGCCTTCGTAATCAACCAACCAAACTGTGCTGCTAAAAAGTGAACAGATTTATCAGCTGCAATTGGACATGCCTGCAACCTCATCAAGTCGTCTCGTCCAAACTTAAGCAAATCCATAGGGTCGATGATACGGTAATCTTTATCTACACAATGTATTAACCCATGACCCGTCTCCTTCTCACAACTCCACCACATAAGCTTAGACAAGCTATTAACTGGCACTGGAGCATGTATAGGGATCTTCCTTACATATCTTGGATGCTTATAAACCCTTATCTTCATTAGCTTGTTAGTGTTTGGGTCTATCCGGGTCACTTTTTCAATGACCTTAGATTTTGTAGTTTTAAAGTCTTTGAAGTTGGTTTTACTATGTCTCCAGATCATATTCCTGATCCAGTTCCCCTTTCCATAATTACTTGGGTTGATGAATGGAACACGACCCATTGCATATCTGAAGCTCTGAGTGTATGAAAGTCATGTTCATCCTGAAAATACTCTATGGCTCCTGCTTTTCTTTTAATCACATATAGCTTCTTCTCAGCATCATACGCCCAACTAAGAATTGGTTATGAGTTTTCGTACCTTGTGAAAGGTTTGGAATGTCTCAGCGTGTGTATATAAGCTAGCTGTGGAGGAGCCTCAACAGTAATATTTCCAACCTGACGTACAGCACTTGGACCAGTTTGATCTGCTGTCTTGTCAGTTGGCTTACTCGTACCGGAATCTCCTACTATCTCTCATTTTTCAATCAAAATATCAAAAAATAAGTCCTTAAGACTATTTCCAAATACATCTGCGTAGTCTACTGTCTCCTCTAAGTCATCAAATGAACCAAAATCTTCATCTTCTTCCTCAGCAATCAATCTTTGCTGGAAAGAGTAAAACTCTTTCTCATATGCTGCTTCGGTAGCAGGATCTAGAAGTGTAATCAACTGTATCATCGGGACTTGGTCCGGAGACATTATCAGTGCCCGACGATCTAGCAACACCAGTAGCTGCACCCATATCTCCCCCTTGATCATCATCATCATCCTTCTTATCATCATCACCCTCATCATTATCACCTTCATCACCATCATCACCATCATCATCCTCATCATCATCACTAGAATCATAATCAATCAAGTCTAAAGCATCATCATCATCTACTAGGTTTGGAATAGGAACATCATGTTTAGGCTCTACAAATTCCTCTCCAGTGTAAACCACAGGTTGACCTTTAGTAGTCGGAATAAGAATATCTAATGACGGCTCTTGATCAACATTAGCAGTGTCTGTTGTCCTTTCTGTATCAACAGGATCAACAACATGCCCTGTAGCATCAGTAATAGGATCACCAGCAGGTTCAGGACCAGCAGATTGCTGTCCACTAGATTCTCCAACTTCCGTGGTCCGTTGTGATGTAAACTGAAATGACACACGCGAAGTGAGATCTCTCAAGTTCTGCTCTAGGATCTGAACATAGCTAAAAATGAACGTTTGCTGATGTTCAAGACCCCTGATCTTCACATCCTTTTCAAATAGCTGCCTCTGTATATCATCAATGATCTGAGTCTTTTCTAACATCTCCCTCTCCAATGTATTAACTTTTTCCTCTAGTGTAATTGATGTAGGTGAACTAGTAGAAGTACTAGCACCTTGTGTTGGTGCAGGAGGAGTGTTAAGAAAATATTCCATTCGTATTGTCTCTTAAAACCCTTGATCTTTTGGAGGAGTACTCAACACATCCTCAGTAGCAGGCATAATAGATGGTGTCTCTAAAGTAGCAACCTCACTAACTGTGGTAGGAGTCTTAGAGATAGGTGCTTCTTCCTCAGTCGACACAATGGTCACAGGGGTCTGACGCTTTCTCAATACTCCTAGTCCTCTACCCCTACCACGTGGACTATCACCAGATCTTCTTACCATCCTCTTCTTCCTACCTCTACTAACAACAGTCTCTTCTGCAACAAAATTTGCATCACGTTCCTCAGCAGTGCGTTTTGCAGGTGTTTCACGCACTCTGGGACGTTCTTGCAGCACATAAGGCACATTCCTAATTTGGTCACTGTCAGTCTCACTATCACTCCCAGTGAACCAAGAATCAATCTCTGCATCTATATCAGACCTTCTAGCACCCTGAGAACTTTCAGGTGCTTCTTGAGCAGGATGTGTAGATGTACCAGCTGTATCATCTCTATGAACATGGTGAGTCTCTATCTCATGTACTAGTGCCTTTGCTTGAAAATCTTCAAAAAACCTCCCAAGCTTAGCAAAATGGGATCCATCCTAAGCATTCCCTCTTACTCCCATCAAATAAGTGAATATGTCGTTCTTCATTACCATGACAACATAGGTAGATGAATTAGACACAACTAACTCAGGATGAGCAGCATTCACTATCATCTGTAAGAAACTGGGATACATGATGAATTTCTTCCCAACAGTGGCTATGACATTCTTCTGCATCTCTGCAAATATAGCCTTGGATATGCTGTACGGAAGATCATCAACAAGAGATCCAGTAGGAATCCGAATACAACACCCAGGCTATCCATACCAGCCTTAAAATTACTAAGGCAATGAATTATGACGTAGAACAAATACTTCCAAAACGGAGGTAAATACTTCTTCTTCAAAGAAGGATATCTATGACTATACCCCATCCTTATCAAACAGTCTTTGGCCACTTCATCATCTATCTTAACAGGTGCATTAGGCTGATCTTTTAATAACAGCACACTGTTAATCACCTTTGCTGTGATAACTACCTTCTTGCCTTTCACTATAGTTGATATGCATGGTTCCTCAATCTCATCTGTTTCATTTGCTGTTGACTCCCAGAACTAATCAATAATATCAGTGTATATATTCGGACTAACCAAAATGGCATGATGTATCCTGGAAGTCTTTAGACCTTCAATCAAAGATCTGAACAATGTCTTATCCTATGGAACATCTCCAAGATAAGCAATATCATTATGGTTTTTATTAAAAACCATTTGATGAGCCATCTAAAACATTAAACAAATGAATAAGTACAAAGGATTTCAGACTTGAAACAAAGATTCACACTTAGAAAAAATTTTGAAAAATTAACTTCTCGTGTGAAAACATCAACTACTCGCTCGAAGATATTAAGTTTTAGTTTTAACTTTTCACGTGAAAAGATGAGTTCTCGCATGAAACAAACTTTTTCTGAAAGTCAGCTTTTCGCACGACAAGTTTACTTTTCACGTGACTAGTTCTGTGCGAATTTGAAAGTTCTCGCGTCTGTTCAAATTCAACTGACTTTTGGCATGCGAGAAGTCTGTACAATTTCAGATTTTAAATTGATCAAATCTAGAGTGTTTTAACCACTAATACATGTTTATTAGGTGTTGCTTAAGTCATTTTTAAGGTTAATCATGTTTAATTTGTCCAATTTAACATGTATAAGTCCATTTAACTTTCGGTCATGAATCAAATACATTCAAATCTAAACATTAATCATCAATATACATTAAAAGTTACTTGGGAATCAAAATGCGAACAAAGTGGATGTGAGAGTCAAAGTATAAATGGTTTTGACACTTAGAATTTTGAGTGAAATTTTTCTGAAAGTTGTCGTGCGAATAGCGACTTTTCGCTCAACTGTTGTTTTTATAGTACTCTGACTTCTCGCGCGAGAAGTCAGAGTTCTCGCACACCGAAACCTTTCGCTTCATTTGAACCTTTCGCATGTTTTAAACTTTTCGCATTTGTTGAACTTTTTGCATTTGTTGAACTTTTCGCATGCGACAAGTTTAATTTTCTTTAACAATTTTCAACTTTTCAAATTTTTAAATTTTCAAAATTAATTATCCTTTAAGCCATTTGATTTGTCATTAAAATAATTATATTTAACTAAGTGTTTTACAATTATTCAAACACCCTTAATTTTGTAAAATGTTATAAAATTGAAACAAGTAGAAAAAAATATTTAAACAAACAATTTTAACATACTATTCTACTATTTACTTAACTATTTTTGATAAATTTTAAAGTACAGGATCATATTTCTTAGAAATCGATCATTACCATCATCCAGCTTTATTATAAATGGGATTGGTTATGTTGATTGTTAATATATTATGTCCATTTTAAATTTAGACTTCAAGTTTACTTAGACACATAAGCTGTGATATTTATCATGTTTTGATTAAATTATATGTCTTCAGTGTGTCCCACAATCAAAAATCCTGTAGAACCTTATCCAACTTCAAGACACTTTCGAGATTTCAAGTCATCCCAATTTGACTTAAACCTTTCACTTCTGATTAGCATTTTTAGAATGATTTTTCTAATATAATATCTATTATGAGCTTAACTAGCCTGAGAAAAATTTCTGAACACAGAATATTAACAAGTTTTAGGACTTATTAACAACCAGTCGGACTTATGTTTTGCCTTCGCAAGACGTTTAGGACTTACATGCCAAGTCAGACTTACATGCCCCATCTTTTGATTTTGCTCATATGGCAAAACATATTCTTAAAAGAAAAAATATTTATCATATAGTATGTATGTCTATGACATATCTTTTATTATTGTGCTCATTGGCATCTTTAATTCCTATATGGTCTTTTGGTTTCTTTTTGCTCCTTTTGTTTGTTTTTCTCTTTTGTATTTTGTTTTCATTTGAATATTTTTTTATTTTGATTTTTACATATATATATATATATATATATATATATATATATATATATATATATATATATATATATATATATATATAATATATATATATATATAGTATCTGAAAGAAACTGGATCAGAAAATATCTGACTTGAGTATGACCAGACTATAACTCTCAGTCTGTTTTAGCATGAAATCAGAGTTACCACAAAACCTTGATGAGTTACCCACTTCAGTCATAGATAGTTACTTTCAGTGCATCACAGAACATAGTGCTTTTCATTCTTGAACGTCAAGCCTATCAACATATCAAATATAATCCAAGTCAGTTTCTTGTAAGCCTTAGGATGCAACAAATCAAAATCAAGAAATTTATTATCAAATCTTGTCTAATCTTGAAAATTAATTTTCTAAATCTTTGTAGAACAAAATCTTTTTCTATTTTTCTTCAGATTATTTACTCCCCCTAAGAACAAAATCTTTTTTTTAAGTATTTTCAAATTTTCTCCTTTTAAAATTATGATTATCTAGACAGAAAATAACAATTTTAACTAAAAATAAATAAAATATTTTGTAAAGGGTGTAAGAATAAGTGTTAACCAAAGTTAATCGTTCCCAAAGATTGTGCTAAAAAATCAAATCTGGAATGATCAAATGCCTTAGTAAACAAATCAGCAATGTTATCCTCTGTGGAAACTGATTCCAAATGAATAAGTTTACGTTCAAAGCGGTCACGGATAAAATGCATGCGGATGTCGATATGTTTTGTCATTGAGTGTTGAATTGGATTCTTCACTATGTTTAAAACTGCAGTGTTATCACATAAAATTTTAGTGTCATAAAAATTAAGGCCATAATCAAGAAGTTATTATTGAATCCAAACAATCTGTGAACAACAACTTGATGCAGTCATATATTCAACCTCTGCAGTTGATATGGATATTGTCTGCTACTTCTTACACTACCATGAAATCAATCTATGGATATTGACAACCTCCAGTAGTAAACTTCCTGTCCAAGTTACATCCTGTATAATCACTGTCAGTATAAGCATATAAATTGAAATTAGAATTTTTAGGATACCAAAGGCCGAGTGTTGGTTGACCCTTGAGATATTTAAAAATCCGCTTGACAGCTTTCATGTGAGATTACTTCGGATTACTTTGATAACGTGCACACTGACAAACAGGAAACATGATGTCCGGTCTGCTTGCAGTGAGATACATCAGAGAGCCGATCATTGATCTATACAAATGCTGATCAACATCTTCTCCTGTGAGATCAGGAGTCAAAGTGGGATGAGAAGACATAGGAGTTGAAGCTATCTTGGAGTCTTGAAATATTATGTGTCTAGAATACTGTGAACATATTTTTCTTGATGTATCAGTATTCCCTTATCATCTTGTTTAACTTGGATTCCCAAGAAAAACAACATTTCCCCAAGAGAACTCATGTTAAATTTCTTCTTCATGACCGCTTCAAATTCCTTGCACAAATCATCATTGGTAGAGCCAATGATAATATCATCGACATAAACTTGAACGAGAATAAGATCATCACCAGTCTTCCGTATGAATAAAGTTTGATCAATTGCACCCCGTGTATAACCATTTGCAAGCAAATGTTCAGTAAGGGTGGCATACCAAGCTCGAGGTGCTTGATGTAAGCCATATAGTGCTTTGTCTAACTTGTAAACATAGTCAGGATGATTTGGATCTTCAAAACCTGGTGGTTGACAAACATAGATTTCTTCTTTCATTTCACCACACAAGAAAGCTGTTTTAACATCCATCTGATATACTGTGAAGTTCTTGTATGAAACATATGATAGAAAGATTCGTATAGCTTCTAGTCTTGCAACCGGAGTGTATACTTCGTCATAATCAAGCCCTTCAATTTGATAGAATTCTTGAACAACAAGTCTGGCCTTGTTGCGCACAATCACATCTTATTCATTCGACTTGTTCTTAAAAATCCATTTCGTACCGATTGGCAACTTACCCTTTGGTAGTTCACACAAATGCCATACATTTAGCTTCTTGAATTGCATTGTCCTGCATGGCCTCTACCCAACTGTTTTCTTTTAATGTCATCTCAACATTCTTTGGCATAATTTGAGAATAAAACATGAATACAAACATGTATTTATTGTGCCAGATTGGCTTCGAGTTCGGACTCCCTGTGATAATGGACCAATTATTGCTTATATTGGATGGTTTCTATGAATTCTCAGCTGTGGAATAGCATCTTCAGAAATAACTTCATCTAAGTTAGACATGTGACCAACTGGTTCTCCATCAGTGTTTCCTCCTTCAGGTTGATAAACAATATCTTCGTCTTGATTATCATTGTTGATAAAGAGATCTTCAAATGGTACTTGAATTGTATCAATTGGATCAACTTGAGTAGAAGAGGAACTCTAATCAGAAACCTGTAGGGCTTGTTCAACAACTGGATCTAAATGAGATAAATCAGCTTCAGAAACAGAATGTTGAGCAGCTGCAACATTTGAAGAAGAAGGTATATCTGAAGATATTCTAGTTAAATAAGAGGAAATAGATCCAATATCATCAGCAAAAATATCCTGAATTGAGGATGTCAAATGTAGATTAGTTGTAGACACAACAGATGATCGATTAAATGTTTCAAATAAAGAAGCATAATCATAGACCCATGAAGGTGCAGAACCTGCATCCGTTTTATTAGATTCATGCCAATAAATATCAAATGACTCAATTATTTGTTTTGATCTTCTATTATAAACCCGATATGCTACTTTGTTGGCTGAATATCCAACAAAATAACATTTATCCGCTTTTTCATCAAATTTTGATTTAGAATTAGATGTGTTTAACAAAGTACAATAACATCCAAAGATTTCATAAGGAGTCATATTTTGTTGTTTGTTGATTAACACACGATTCTAAACATAACATGCAGTGTTAACAGCTTCAGCCCAAAAGAATGAACTTAATTTGGCTGCTGATAACATTGTTTTGGCAGCTTCAATTAAAGTTCTGTTTCTTCTTTCAGGAACTCCATTTTTTGTGGAGTTCCTGCTGAACTGAATTGTCTTACTATCCCCTTTGAATCACAGAACTCATTTAATGTACGATTGCAAAATTCTGTTCTATTATCACTTTGAATGGACTTGATTGTTTTGTCAGTCTGGTTTTCTACGAGTATCATGAATTTCATCAGCAAATGAGGTGTCTCATCTTTGGTTGGTACGAAGAAAACCCATGTAAATCTAGAAAAATCATCAGTAATGACTAAACAATATGCATGACGTCCCAAACTTAAAACACTAACAGGACCAAATAAATCCATGTGTAACAGCTGAAGAATAGAGTCAATTATGGTATGAGCAATTGGTTTATAAGGAAGTTTGTGTTGTTTGCCTTTTGAACATGACAGACAATGTTCTGTTAATTGAAATTCTTTCAAAGGTAGGCCAATAATATGATTTCCTCTAACCAGTTTGTTCATAGTTTTAACATTTACATGTCCAAGACGACGATGCCAAAATAATGTATCACTTTCCTAGGCTTTAGATAACAAACATGACGCAGTTACAAAAGAGTGTGAATCATTCATATCAAGTAAGTATGTGTCTTTGTCTCTCGGTGTTCTTAGTAAGACCCATTCATCAGGAATTACAAATCTAGGTTTTAGAATAAGACATTTCTTATCAGTAAAGTGTGTAGAATACTTTTCATCACAAAGTTGTGAAACACTCAACAAGTTATGTTTTAGTTCTTCAACAAAATTGGCATCTTCAAAGCTTAACACACCATTCGACACTATACCTTTCTTTGTAATCTTACCACCTTTATCTCCTGCAAAGATAACATATCCTCTGTTGTAAGGTTGTATGTTGTTTAACAGAGATATATTACCAGTCATGTGCCGTGAACAACCACTATCTACATGCCAAACATTGTTGATAACTTGTCTTGGTTGTTCCTGCACATTTGGACGAATTTATTCATTTGTAGGAACCCAAGCCATGGTGAACTTGAGCTCTTTGTTTTCATCTAAATATGATACATGTTGCCAAATCATCTCTCTTTTGTCATTGAAAACACATTTTTCAACAACAAAAGGCTTAGGTGTTTTGTCTTTAACTTTCCATCTTTGAATTTGTCTGATCGGGAATGTTGTGGAATTGTTATCACCAACTTGTACTGATTTTACATTTGACTTTTCTTTGTTCAAATCCGTATTGTTTTTAGCAAAAGAATTTGGCAGATTTAAGTTTCTTTTTAAATTTGCATTTACAAAGAAACGTTTTCTATTATTTGAAATTGAATTATGAAATCTCTGTTTGCTTGTTAATTGATGTTGGTGATGATAATTTCTAGCCTTATGATTTGGCTTCCCACACACATAACAACATATTTTATGATATGTATTGGACGCTTGTATGTTTCGCACAAACTGTTTATGATAACTTCCATAGTTATCATAGAATCTGGCCTTAGTATGTCTTTAGCCTTGAGATTCTTTAACAGTCTCTCTTTCCTTTCTCTCGTTATGAATTGTTCTAGATATTTCTGGAAGGATTGAGGTGTCTGTTTTAGCCTTTTCATTCACATTGGAAGCCGATATGGCATGAACTGTAACTTTAGCCTTTTGATTTGTCTGTATTGGAGTAGGACCAGTGTCTTTCATACCTGATCTACAAACATCTTGTTTCATAGAGTTAGCGATAATAGAAGATTTATTTTTAAAGAAACTAGCATTGGTTTCTTTGAAAATATGATATTCCTTATCAATGTTGCCTTTCGAAACAAATCTATTCTTGAAATCAGTTTTCAAGTCATATATGGATGTTATGATTTGTTTTCTTTCTTTGGTTTTAAAATCTATTTTTGATTTCAGTTTCTTTTCTTTATTAGACATTTTTGAACAGACATTTGTAACACTGAAAACTTCTGAACTTTCATTGATATTTGATGATGAATTACAAGTATGTTTTTCATTACAAATTTTATTTTCCTAAAATTCTATTTCATCATCACTCTCCCACTCTTCAACCAAACCCTCTTTCTTCACACATTCTGCAAAAAAAATTATGATGATTAATATTAATTTTAGTTTTTGTGACAGGGTCAACAGTCAGTGAAACTTTGACTGGAGGTGTTAAGTCTGACTTTGGTTGAAAACCTAATCCATAGGTCTCTTCATCATGAGTTGTATTTGATAAATGCAAGCAAGTATAATCATGATTAATGGGTGGTGCAATGTTAGCAAAACCAACTCCAATTTTACCACCATTAATTTTCTGTGTCAGTTGAGACTTGATTATATCTTCAACCATGTTTGATGAAAGCTCAAAATTTTCAACAACCAATTTAGCAGAGAAGAGTTCACTATTGAGTTTGTTAATTTCTAAAGATAGTTCATCATTACGTGTTGTCAAATCTTTTATGTTACACTCTGTATCATGAAGATTTAGTTTTGATTGATAAATTGATTTGTTTAAACCATCTATCTTTTCTTTTAAAATTTTCTCATCAGTTTTATATTTACGAGCTTGATATTGAAGTTTTTCAACTTCTAAAATCAAGCGTTCATTATGAACTCTATACCTGTTAACCTTTTCTATGTAATTATCTGAATAAAGATTAGTATATACCTCTTCAGTTCCTTCTTATTTCTTTGTCTATTCTGGTACAACTTTTACCATAAAGGGCTTTAGCATATTCTTTTCTTCTGCTTTAATTGCTGGAGTGATCTCATCAGCATTTTCCTTTTCTTTACATGCAGATGCTGGAGTAGACTCAACAGCATTTTCAGATCCTTCAATCTTGACTGGAGTGATCTCAACAGTCTTTGCTTTTTCTTCGCTTTCCTTCTCTTTGACAGTGGTTGAATAAGCTGGAGTAATCTCAACAGCTATTTCATTGTTTTCACCTTCTGCATGGACTTTCTCACTTTCCACCTTTTTCTCTTCAACTATCACAGTTTCAAACTCCTCTTCTCCTTTAAACACACCAGCTAACAAATCTTTTGTCACAAACTCTGTTAGAACATTTTCCTCAACATGATCTTCAACATTCTGAATTTCTACTAACAAAGCTATAGAAAGTTTCATGTCTAGTATCTCCATCTGGTCGGAACAGTCATACTCTCCTTCAGTCTGAGATACAAGTGCTTTGTTATTAGAGGAACTAGCCTTATCTCCTTTGGTTTCTATCTCCACCATTACCATTTTCTTCCCATTATCAGCTCAAACAGACCTTCCTTCAATACATTCTCTTGCAAAGTGACTAGGTTTGTCACAGTTGTAACATCTTAAGTTTGATTTGTCAAACCCAATTTTGCTCAAATTGTTAAGACCTAAAACTTTTCTCCCGGTTCTTCTTGCAAAGTTCTTAGCACGATACACCACTATAGCCATCTGATACTTAATATCATTCTCTTCTACATCATTGGGATTAACTTGTTGCAAGTATCAACCAAGATGTTGGGTGTATTGAGTCTTTTGGCAGAGAAAGCTTCATAGCTGTTCATAAAAGAGGTAAATAGAGCAAGGTGTTCTTCTGCAATCTGAATGGTTTGTTTGTTGGGTTGGGAGTTTACAACAAAAGCTTGTTGTGTAGGTTGAGAGGATTGACTTTGAGGATAGATTGGGGATTTTGGTTAAGCTTAAGCTTAGAATTGAGGCAATGATTGATCTTTGACAGCTTGATAAGCAGGAATTGCAGATTGTTGTTGCTGACACAACTGAGAATAACTGATATAATAGTTTGGATTACTAGCCATCTTTGCATACAATGCCAATGCTTCAGGTCCCATTATGTTGATATAATTGGTTGTCCTTTGTTTATCATCCATGTCATAAGATTTGATGGTGGAAATCAGATCACTAAGGGATAAGGTGAACAAATCCTTGGTTCTCTTGATAGTAGTGTAGTTGTTGTTCTAGCTATAAGGTAGTGAGTTTAACAACTTCTTATTCACTGAGATGTTCTCTAGTGTAATCCCTGCACTTTTCTTCTTGGTTATCAGCTTCACAAATCTTAACATTTGAGCCTCCAAGGTTTCACCCAGTATATGATTAAACATATTGAACTCTTGGTTTAGCATGTCTTTCCTGCTTTTCGTCATATCCTTGTTCCTCATAATCTGTTCTTCCATTGCGTCCCACAAATCTTTAGCCTTCCTATAATCTTTGAATTTCTGTGCTATCTCAGTGGTAAGTGCCATTGTGATGGTAGCATACACTTTGTCATCAAGCTCCATCTTTTTCATGTCTTCCTCATCCTAAAGATGCTCAGGCTTCGGCACTAGGTCTCCCTTGTCATTTGTGTAAATTAGGATGTATGGACCCTGTTTGATAGAATTCATCATCCTGGGTTCAGTGTAAATGACATGATTCTCAAAGCGATAGACCCAATCCAGATAGTCTTATTCGCTGAGAAGTCGAGGAGGCTTCATGCTAGTTCCGATCTCATTGTCGAGATTAAGAGTAGTAGTGACGTGCTTCAGATTTGCCATTTTATCACTTAGAAATCAAACTCCACAAAAATTCTTCAAACTTGTACTTTTCGCGCGAATGACCAAGTTCTCGCGTGTCACATCCCGGCGAAATCGTGAAATGCTTGATGTGACTTTTCGTTCGGAACACACTGATTACAGATACACATAATTATAACAAGCATTTAAACATAACATTAAGTCAGTCATTCATAGATATTATTGGGTTACATACAGAGTATACATATACAAAATTTGTAAACATATTGACTTTTACAAAATCTATTGTAGCCTTATTACATAATAACAGTAACCGTTTTTAATCTTTAGTAACAGTGGATATGTGCGTCCACTGATACACTGAGAACATTCAAATTCATGGTTACTTTCACACACATCTTCCCAATATCTTCATACCAACCATTATACACATCAAATAAAAGTAGAATACTGTTAGTTATTCTGATTACCTGAAAAAACATACTCAAAACTGTCAACATAATGTTGGTGAGAACATAGGTTTAATGACTCACAAAATATATATATTGATGCAACATAAATAAGAATGCAACCAAACCTACTTATATGCCAGGTGATTTATAACTGTCACAAATACAAATCACAAAATCAGATAATATAGCATCACAACACTCATCCTGTTGGTGCAGGAAATATTTTCCTAAGTAGCGCTACCTACATTATCCGCCGGTTCCTCATCCGAATTAATGGTTGCAACTTACGGCATAATGACAGTATATTTCAAAAGACTTATTTAAAATTTGCATCAATAAAATAAAATAGTATGCTTTCTCTCCCAAAATCATAGATATATAAAAAAATAAGGCTATAAAACTCACCTTATTTCAGGCAAAATCCTATAAAAACTAATTTATAGTTAGAAATAAATTAATTTACTTCTTTAAAATTTTTAGCATTTCAAATTATAACAAATAAGATATAATTTATAATAATCAGTCAGAAATTCATCAAAATTTACACAAGTTCAGATCTAGATTTCAGAATATTATCCAAATAATTCCAGTAAATAATCCTTAAAATCATTTTTCTAGAATTTTTACAATATTCCCATAACATAGAAGAATAAGCTATGGAATTCTAAAAATTATAAAATTTTTAAATAAGGTCTTAAATAATATCTAATGTCTCACATAAAATTTTCATAATTTTTCACACTCCTTAGCTATTTATTTCGATTTTCTTCATATTATACTTTCAAAAATACATAACTTTATCATTTTAACGAATTAATTTATGAAATTTATTCGGAAATTCTAAAATAATATAGATATCATTATAAGATTTTCCCTATTTTTATTACCTTTAAATCTTTTATTAGGCATTTTTCCCTATTTTTTTATCCTATTTCAGGGAATAAAATCATATTTCAGGGCATTTTTTATCCTATAAGATTGTTATATTTAGTATTTTCTGATTGATTTTTAATTTTTTCTGACAATCACAGTCATTTTATATTTTAACTTATTTTACTTGATATTTCAAGAATAACCTTCATTTTAAATTTCAAAAATCTTGACTATCATAAGTCTTTAAATTTTTCAGTTTGAGAACCATTTTCTTACTGTTTTTAATGTAAATCAAATGTTAAAGATGTTTTGTGAATGGTCTTGATGATTATATACATCAAGCTAGTTACATATGCATATATAACACATGTGTAACCATTTGTTTCAAGATAATTTGTAGAGATTTAAAACCTTGTGATTTGGATTGAGGATAAGGGCTGATGATGATTAGAAAATGACTTCTAGCTTCCTTGATTCCGAGAGCTTGATCCTTGATATTATCTTCCAAGAAATTTGTTGACTTAAGTCTTCAAAGATTGATAAAGAAACGAAGGATTCAAGTGTATGTGGCGATTGATGTGTGTGTTAAGTTGAGATAATTTGAAGTAAGTATGATAGTGTTTAAAGTGTGTAAGAAGAAGGATTGCTGCAATGGTTTCTACAGCTTTAAATAGCTGAAGATATTGAAGAATTGGGGGTGGTTGTTTGCACATGGATTAGCCGCATGGTTGACACATAATCCCTTAGTAATGACGTGCATTAGGTGATGTGTCAACACCTAAAGTGAGCTTAGTGTTCATGGAAATTATGGGTCCTTGGAGATCGGCCGAAGTGGTGTACACAAGGTGATTCAAGAGCTTGCCACATCACACTAGCAATGATGATAGTCATGTGGCATACTTAGGAGAATGGTTAGTGTCTTTGCATGATAGGTATGCATCGGCCGAGAGTTGTAGTTTGTGGATGTGGTGGTGGTTAAGGTGATCAAGAGTTTGCCACCTTTGCTTCTTAGCAATGATGTGAAACTAGTGATGTGTCATTAACTTAGTGTTTTGTAATCATGAGAGGGTTGGCCGAAGGCTAGAGAACATGCCACCTTTCGTTTGGTAATAATATTAGTTTATATGTCATGTTTAGGTGATGCTAAGTGTCCTTAGAGGGTGACTAAGCATGAATCGGCTAAGGATGATGTAAAGGTAATCAAAGTTGATTAATTTGGTGTTTTAGTTTAATGATTATGGTAATGGTGTGGTTTTTGTTATTGTGATGTTAAAATTCTCTAACGTATGTTAGTTTATGTCTTAATAACGATTAAGATGTTAAGTTGTTGTTTTGATTAAACGTTTAAGTTGTACTCTTACTTTACTATACATTAATGAGAAGTATATAACTCAAATAACTAATCACATAATAATATCTTTAATATTTCATATAGATTATAAATGCATAATTTCATGCACACATAAAGAATCATGCATACATGCAAACTTATAAAGCATGCCCATATATTTTATACATGTCAAAACACCTATAATCACAAAATTAAATCACAAAATTAAGTCTCATAAGGTACCTTAGAATTATGTATAATTATATATAAGATTTAATCTAAATAAAATATTAGTATTAAATCTCCTGACCTTAATTTTCAGGGTCGTCACATTCTCCCCCCTTAGAAAAGAATTTCGTCTCGAAATTCATCTGTTATCAGAATCTGATGACATGTGAAGTTTGTCTTTATAACTATCCTTTTCATTCAGTTTAACCTCAAATAATTGTGGATATTTTCTTTTGATTTCATCTTCCCGTTCCCACGTAAATTTAGGTCCTCGTTTTGAATTCCATCTGACCTTCACTAATGGAATCCTACTTCTTCTTAATTTCTTTACTTCTCTATCCATGACTTCTATTGGTTCCTCCACAAAATGAAGTTTCTCATTTATTTTGATTTCTTGTATTGGTACTTTTAATGTCTTATTGTTTAGACATCTCTTTAGGTTAGATACATGGAAGATGTTATGTATTCTACTTAATTCCTGAGGTAAGTCTAATTTAAATGCTACAGGACCAATCTTATCAATTATCTCAAAAGGTCCAACATACGTAGGATTTGACATATTTCTTTTCCCAAACGGGGTAATTCCCTTTGAGGGTGATACCTTCAAATACACTTTATCCCTGATCTGAAATTCTAATGGCTTTCTTCTATTATTAGCATAATTTCTCTGTCTATCACGTGCTGCCTTCAATCTGTCTTTAATTTCAAAGATTTTATCTGATGTTTCTTGTATAATTTCTGGTCCTGTCAGCTGTCTATCTCCTACTTCATTCCAACATAAAGGTGATCTACACTTTCTTCCATATAAAGCTTCAAATGGAGCTACCCCTATACTAGCATGGTAACTATTGTTATATGAAAATTCTATCAGAGGTAAGTACGTATCCCAACTACCACCAAAATCTAATGCACAAGCTCGCAACTTATCTTCTAATGTTTGGATGGTTTTCTCACTCTGTCCATCTGTTTGTGGATGATATGCCTGTGACATCCGGTAATTTTCCATTACCAAACTCCATTAGTTCCGTTAAGTCTTGCATACACGTGTCGGGAGCACACACTAGTTGTCGTTGAACATTGGTGACTTAATAATAATTAATAATGATAAACAGATAATTATTCAACTAATAATGTTGATTATTGGTTGTGATTATGCGATTTAAGTATTAATGGTGAATTTTATCGCGTAACGTGTGTGTTTAATCCGTATGTTTTGTATCTAATAAAGATAAAATATATAATTGTCATTGTTAGTTTATATGCTTATTATTCTAGTTAAAAACATTTTAAAAGAGTATTTAAAAGCCTAATCTTTATAAAATACAAACTATGAGGGTTAAAAGGGTAATTATTGCTAACTAATTAATCAAAACACAAAACACTAACCCTAAACCATCCATCGGCCGCGACCTGCACTCCCTCCCTCTCCACTTTGCGAATTCAACCCAAGAACAAGCAATCACCCTCGGATTTGATCGATTTCAAGTGATAGAACACGTTAGAATCTTCAATTGCAAACCATTACACATTTAAAGGTTAGATTTTTACATGTTTTTCAAGGGATTTGATTATGGCCGAAAGTTGGTGTTCGAAATATGCAATTGAATGTTGATTTTTTTGTTTGATGATGTTATGATGTTAGTTAGGTTAGATTGATGTTAGTTAACGTTGATTATGCAAGAAAGCTTCGATTTTGATGCGTTGTTCATAGGTTACTAATAATAGTAACTTTATTTGCATGGATATGGTGATTTGATGATGAATTGATGTTGTTGATGTGTTTGTGATGATAATGGGATGTTAGATTATTGATTTGAATGCTAGAAATCCAAGAATGAATGTTGTAGTTCATGTCTTACTAAAGATAGTAACTTTTGGCTATGAAGGTTGATGAATTGTGATAATTGGATGTTGTTGATCATGTCTAGATGTTATCATGAGCTTGAATTGGTATATTATTGATGAATTCATGAATGTCTTGAGTGTTTGATAGATTTTGGGATGTGCTTTCCCAAAAGGGAAACTTTATTTGCACAAAATCTTGAATATGATGGTTTGAGTATGTTTGTGATGTTAGGATCATGTTAGTATGTTCATGGATGATTTCTAAGGTGGTAGAATGTATTATTTGGGTTGTATGAATGTTTAGTTGGTTAGTTATCTGATTTGGCCTGTTGTGGGAATTCATGGTAATGGGTCATATGGGTATGTTAGGACTATTGTTGGTTTGTGGTTGATCATGGTTGAACATTTTGGATGATATGAATTCTGTTGAATGGCATGTTGATGATCATCATACACGCGTGCGAATCTGAGGCCCCTACTTAGTAGGATTGGCAGGGTTTAGGGTGTGAAGTCGTGAGTGGCTTCACATGGCATGTTGTGCATGATTTGATTCTATGTATGATGCATTGGTTGTGTTGTAACTATGTTGAGCATGATAATTGTTTGAGATTCGCATAACTGGTATGATATCTGGCTGTATGATGATCTAATTAGTACATGTGGTTAGTGAAGTGTTATATGTAATCAGTTTGTATGTTAATCATGTGTGATAGGCTGTTATGCTTGTTTGAATGGAATTTCTTCTATAATGTCACCAACGGGTCAAACGGGTCAACTGGGTCAAATGTGTCTTGTCTTCTAAAACTTTGAGTTCTTTGGTTTGTAAAGCACTTAGGGTTTTCTTATGATTCTGTGTACACGTACTTATGTACTCTCGTGTTCTAGGTAACCTTTGAAGGGTTGTCTTTGCACCTATCACCAGTTCTCTTTAGTCATTATCTTTACACACCAGGTGAGTTCATGCCCCTCTATTTTTATAAACCTTCTTCTTGGAGGAGGTAGCATACTTGTACTCAAACACTATTTTATTATTATAAGCTGTGTATGTTTTAACATAGTGCTTAATACCTTGAAAGTCCTCACACTTTCGGATCGTTAATAATGGTAACTAGCGGGAAATCTTGGGTAGTACTACTGGGTCTGACGAGCCCCACCTATGCGACTCGAGGTCAAATGGGTGCAATATTGTCCTAGACACAAATATCGTCACGACCTGGTAAGTCGTGACGGGAGGCAACAAACGCAACACAGTCAGCTTCGATCGCGAAATCACTATGGTTATTACTTGTGAATATAGACTAGCTATCTATTTCAATGCACTTCTTATGTTATGCAAATGTTATTGTTTATGATAAACGCAAACTCTTGAACTCACCAACCATTGTGTTGACATTTTAGTATGCTATTCTCAGGTTGTTAACTCTGCTTGCCATTAGGAGCACCACACGGGTCCAGCATGCATTCTAAGAATCTATTTTAAAGACATGTTTGTTGGTATCTAGTTACGAGTGTTTAAATGTTTGGGTTGGCGCATGTTTTGCCAAATATGCATTTTTATATTTTGGTTTTAAAATCTTAGCCAATTTCTTAGCCAATTTCTCCATTCTAAAATCTTCCCTGATTGGTAAGAAATGAGCTGACTTAGTCAATCTATCGACTATGACCCAAATCGTGTCGTATCCACTTGAGGTTCTGGGTAATTTGGTCATAAAATCCATAGTAGTCTGGTCCCATTTCCACTCAGGGATTTCTGGTTGTTGCAGTTGTCTAGAGGGTTTCTGATATTCAGCTTTAACTCTTGAACAAATATAACATCTTTCTACAAATTTTGCTACTGACTTCTTCATTCCTGGCCACCAATACTGGTTTCTCAGGTCGTTGTACATCTTATTATTCCCTGGATGTACTGAATATCTTGACCTGTGTGCCTCATTCAAAATGTCTCTAAGTATGTCATTGTCAGGAATCCAAATTCTTCCTTTAAATCTCAAGATTCCATCTGACATAACTTCTATTTGTTCATTCTGTTCCACTACACTTCTCAATTCATCTTTCTATTGAGCATCTCGGATTTGACTTATTAGTTCTGAATGTAACTCCATTCTCATAGCACGAACTCGTAATGGCTTGGTTCTTTCCTTCCTACTTAAGGCATTTGCCACTACATTTGCTTTACCTGGATGATACTTGATTTCACAATCATAATCACTCAGTAACTCTACCCATCTTCTCTACCTCATATTTAACATATTTTGGTCGAATATATGTTGCAAACTTTTATGATCTGTATAAATTATGCATTTGGTTCCATACAAGTAGTGTCTCCAAATTTTAAGTGCAAATATTACTGCTCCTAATTCCAAATCATGAGTAGTATAATTCCTTTCACTTCCTCTAAGTTGTCGAGATGCATATGCAATTACTTTACTTCGTTGCATCAAAACATATCCATAACCTTGATGTGATGCATCACAGTATACTACAAAATCATCAGTGCCTTCTGGTAAAGCTAAAATAGGAGCACTATATAATTTATGTTTCAGAGTCTCAAATGTAGTGTTCTGTTTCTCTCCCCAAATGTATGGCTTACCTTTCTGAGTCAATTCCGTCAAAAGTTAGGCTACTCGGGAGAGATTTTCTATAAATCTTCTATAATAACCGGCCAAACCTAGAAATTGACGTATCTCAGTTGGCGTTTTCGGAGCTTCCCATTTCTTGATTGCATCAATCTTTGTTGGATCGACCTGAATTCCATCTTGGTTAACCACACGTCCTAAGAATTGTACTTCTCGCTTCCAGAATTCACACTTTGAGAATTTAGCGTATAATTCTTCTTTTTAAAGTAACTCCAAAGTTAGCCTTAGATGCTTCTCATGTTCTTCTTTACTTTTAGAATAAATTAAAATGTCATCTATAAAGACTATGATAAATTTATCCAAGTAAGGTTTACATACTCTATTTATTAGATCCATGAATACAGCTGGAGCATTATTTAACCCAAATGGCATCACAAAAAACTCATAATGACCATATCGGGTTCTAAATGCAGTTTTAGGTATATCTTCTTCTTGTACCCTTAATTGATGATATCCTGATCCTTGCAATTGATCAAACAGGTCATCTATTCGGGGAAGAGGGTACCTATTTTTAATAGTTACTTTATTAAGTTCTCTATAGTCAATGCACATCCTAAAGGTTCCATCTTTCTTCTTCACGAACAGGACTGGAGCTCCCCATGGTGATACGCTAGGACGAATAAATCCTTTATCCAACAGCTCTTGTAATTGATTCATCAACTCCTTCATTTCTGATGGTGCCAATCGATACGGAGTTTTAACAATTGGTGTTGTTCCTGGTACTAATTCTATTTTGAATTCTACTTGACGCGGGGGCGGCAATCCTTGTAATTCATCAGGAAATATCATTGGATATTCTCTAACAATAGGAACGTCTTCCAAGTTTTGTTTGACTGATTTTGTATCAGCTACGTGGGCTAGAAATGCTAAACATTTCTTTATCAAACATTTTTGAGCCTTCATACTGGAAATCATTCTGATAGATCCTCTCGGTTTCTCCCCGTATATGACAAGAATTCGGCTGCCCTTAATTAAAGGTATTTTGATCATTCGTTCTCCACAAATGATTTCTGCCTGATTCTTACTTAACCAATCCATACCTACTACAATATCAAATCCCCCTAGTTCAACATGAATCAAATCTGTCACACCCTCAAAATCCGCGTGCGGGGTTTTACCGCGAGGCGCGTGACATACCAGGATTTCAGTCATTAGTTACCAAGAACGACTCTATATGATTAATAAACAAAACCAGAGTTAATGTTTAAAATACTGCGGAAGCGTTTTTAAAACCAGAAAACCCAAAACAAGTAGTATGTAAAGAGAATGCGCAAAACATACACGCCCCAAACACAAATGTTTAATATGAAAATAATCCCAAATTTGTAAACAAACAAATGTAGACAACTCAACGATGCTGGTGTGCGTGCTCCTAGGCAACTGGCAACCTTAACCTGAGAATAGCATACTAAACAAGTCAACACATGGTTGGTGAGTTCAAGAGTTTGCGTTAAAATATAAACCAATCAACAGTTTTCAGAGCATAAGTAGTGTATTGCAATAGATAGCTAGTCTATTAACATAAAAATATTAATCATAGTGATTTCGCGATCGAAGCTGACTGTGTTACGTTTGTTGCCTCCCGTCATGACTTACCAGGTCGTGACGAATATAAGTTAGGACAAAATTACACCCGTTTGACCTCGAGTCGCACAGGTGGGGCTCGTCAGACCCAGTAGTACTACCTAAAATTTCCCCGCTAGTCAATATTAACAATCCGAAAGTGTGAGGACTTTTCCATGGTAAACAGCACTATATCAATATTATACACACTCATATATAAAAGCGTTTGTGATCAACAGTATGCTATCTCCCCCAAAAGAGATTATGTAAAATGAGTGGGGCAAGAACTCACCTGATACGCGCAAGAATTAACTTAGAGCTTAACTTGAAAGAAAGAGGGGAAAGACAACCTTCAAAGGTCACCTAGAATACAAGAGTACATAAGTACGTGTACACAGAATCAACATGAAACCCTAAGTGTTCTACAAACCAAGAGACTCAAGGTTTAAGAAATACAAGACACATTTGACCCAGTTGACCCGTTTGACCCGTTGGTGACATTATAGGTGATAACTCGTTAATACTAACACAACAGCATATCATACATGTTCACATACAACTTGATTACATATAGCACTTCATTAACCACATGTACTACCTAGATCGTCATACAACTAGATATCATACAAGTCATGCGAATCACAACAGGCCAAAACAGGTAACAAACCAAATCAACATCCCTATAACCTAAACTGTAACCTTTCGTGTTTTTGTTAAATAAAAGTTAACTTTGTTACGCATTTGTAAGGACCATTTCTGTCATTTATGAAATTATGTGGGCCATTTATGTTTAATTTCTTGTTAATTTACAAGTTAATAAATTGTTATATTTAATAATAATAATAATGATAATAATAATAATAATAATACTTGAAATTATTACTTTTGTTTATTATTATAAGTTCTACCCTAAATGATAATAATAATAAAAAAAATAATAATAAAAATAATTTATAAAAGTTAAGTAAGCTAATATAAAAAATATATATATATATATAACTTTAAAAAAAAGTTTGGGGGGCTTTAATGTCAATTTGAAAACTTAAACTGAAAGTTTTAGCATAAAATAACAAGAATTCAAAGTTGAGGGACCAATGGTGTAAAGTACTAAAACCCAAACCCCCCTTCCCTCTTTCCCCGTAAATCCGGCGGCCAACTCCGGCCACCCCTCGGCCGACTCTCCGGCGAGGCCAAAACCCCTGAAATCCTTCGTATTTCGACATCAAACTATCCCAATCGGTTCGTGTGCATGATTCGAAACCGTTTTAGAACCTTAATCGCCTTTAAACAACGGATATGAACTCGAATGACCCGAGTAACCGTCGCCATTATCAACAGAGCCGTTCGACATTCAAGACTCAATAATAATCCAATTAATTAAACTTGAACAATCGTTTAACTATCCCTAATCTATCACCACTTGCAATTTCATCTGAGAAACACACAAACCCCGCATTCGATCCCCACTTCCATCGTGAACTGCAACCGTAGTGTTCTTCAACCTTCAGTCGTTCTTAATTAAAATTGATAAAGGGCTTTCAATCACCGAGACCAGTAGAAGCTATCTATGCAACGAATTTGATTATTAACATCATTTGCAACCTGAACCAATCTCGACATAGCCGCGACTTGTTCTTCGTCTTGCTCACCATCGATTCGACTTTGATCCGGGTAAGTATACATATTATCATGTTCGTATGATCATTACAAACAAAAGCCCTAAGTTTAATTCGGCTGAAACATACGAATTATCGATCAATTTGATGAAATCCGAAGTTAGGGTTCCTGGGATTTGGGGGTTTCGAGTAGTTAATGCTTTTAACAATTAAAAACCACTTTTTGTCAGGCATAGGTGCCCTAGCCTAATGGTAAACCACTCCCATGTCATCCTTGAGGTCCCGGGTTCGAACCCGGGCAACCTCAAACATTTTTTAAGGCTTTTCAGCCTTTAAATAAATTATGGAAAATTTTTAATAATTATAAAAATTATTCTTGTAAACTTTAAATATTTTTAAGGACACCAAATTATTTTCTGTAAATTTGTTACTTTAATATTTTTATAAAATATTTTTAACACATGTTATACTTAGTTTATTTTTATAAAAATAAACTCTAAGTAATAGTTTAAATCACTAAATTATTATTGGTTAACACGTTATCTTTAATAATAGTTTAATCATGATAATTATAAAATTTATTTACATTTTATAATTTAACTTTACAAATTATTATAAATGATTTTATTTCCTCTCCATATTAAATTACCTAAATTGTATTTTCTTTCATTGGATTAAAATATATATATATATATGATTTTCATAGTTAACCTTATTTGTAAAAACCCCAAATTCCTATTGAAACCCTAGTTCACGTTTAATCGTTAATATTACCTCTAATCTTACCTTGAAATATATACGTTAGGTAACTTGAAAAAGAATCGTTGGAGCACCGTTTATTTCTTGTTATCATCCTATATATATATATATATATATATCATGTGAGTTTTCATGCCCCTCTTTTACTTTATTTCACACCTTTTGGGGTGAAACATGTTATCCTTATAAACTTGCACTTGTAAATATCTTGGTACTTGTAAATGCACGAGCAATTCATTTATAAACTTTGTCATGGTTATTTGTAATAATGTGAGTCTTATATGATGGACATTATATGTTGACAATCATTAACTATTGCTAGCCTGGCGACGTCATAGATCTATGGGCCTGACAAGCCTATTTGGTGCTAAAGCCGAGGTTATTGCCGGCTCCTGATGACGTATGCTTGTTCATCATGGGAACCAAGTACACTTAGCTAATCGTTAAACTTGTAAATGATATTCTTGGTCAAGGTTTGATTGTAGCTATATGTTATCTATAAACTTGCTTTATTCGTAACCATTGACATGAATTGCTACTTGTAAACTTATATATATATATATATGTATGCTTAACCCATGGAAACTCACCAACTTTTAAAGTTGACCCTTTTATTTTAACATGTTTCAGGAAATGCACAAGGTTGATGATTATCTTTTGAAGCATGCTTACACCTAGGATTGGACCTAGAAAAAAAAAAAAAAAAATAACTTGAGACTTGAAAGTTGAACTTTGTTTATTTTTGTTTGTTGAGATATTTGGTTGTAATGTTTATTTCAACTAATAAATTTTTATATTTACAATTTATGGTAGTGTTATGTGGCTGTGAACAATCTTAACCCTCACATCTCGACGTTTCCGCCGTTAAGGTTGGGGTGTGACAGATGGTATCAGAGCCCATAACTATAGGGATTTAGGTTATTAGAAATGGTGACCTAGACTATAGTTGATGCATGAACCTCATAAGAAAAATCTTTATGATCTTGTAATATATCTTGTTGCATGCTACATAATGCTACTTGTTAAGGATGGCCTCTTGATGTGCAACTTGATGCCTTTAGTTAGGATTGCCTTATAATTGAGAAACTTGGTTGCCTTGTCCTCTCTAAAACTTATTCTTAATCCTTTATTCTCTCGACGATGAAATATCTTAAACTTATTCTCGACGACACGGGGGAACGTAAGCTTTATATCAAAAGGTTCAAATCCTTAGACTTTATGACTAATCTATGAAAATCTCATCAAGGTTTTAATTCCATGAACCTAAAGAAATATTGTGTGACACATAGACACCTGTATTCTGGATTTCCTGGCAAAAAGCCTTCGGGCTAAGGTAAGCATTTCGCATAAATCCCGTGGGACTAGTTATGCTTACCTGGGGATTTCTGGGATGAGTGATAAACTATGGTCAATATACACAAGTTTCTAAGGCAATTGGAGTTAACTCACCTTGACGTGTCAACGTTTCCAAATGGTAATGCGTACCAAATGGAATCATTCCATGTGTGTTTTACAAGTCTTGAAAAATCTTTGTTGATTTATTATCTTCTACCTCCAAATTTCTGTGACTAACTTATTTTATATCCAGCATGTCTCGTCATCATGGAAAGCGTGGTAGCTCCGACCGCAAATTAGCCGCCATGATTGCCCGTCAAATGGCTGCCGTCATTCCGACCATGGTTGCCGAACTGAGTAGCACCTTGATGACCAACGCTAGTAACAACACTAATGGCAATGGGCAAGGAGAGAATAGTGCAAATCAAGGAAGAAACAACCAACCCTGCACGTTTAAGCACTTCAACTCGTGCAAACCCATTAGCTTTAGTGGGAAGGAAGGAGCCACTGGACTTCTCGAGTGGTTTGAAAGCATGGAGAACACCTTCATCAACTGCGAGTGTCCCGAGGCACTCAAAGTCCGTTATGCCACAAGTGTTCTTCAACAAAGAGCACTTACGTGGTGGAATAGTGAGAAGAGGAATCGTGGTGCTGATGCTGTGTTGGCACTCACTTGGGAAGAATTCAAGAACATTGCCATCCAAAAGTTCTGCCCGAGAAGTGAGCTGCAAAAGCTGGAGGAGGAGTTTTGGAATCTCAAACAAGATGGTGGAGATCATTTGGCCTATTCAACTAGGCATCACGAGTTGAGTATCCTGTTGCCTCACATGGTTGACACTGTTCCTAGGAACATTGAGAAGTTCATCAAGGGGGTGCCACCTCAAATCCAAGATGCCGTGGTGGGAAGAAGACCCACAACTTTGGAAGATGCCATTACCATCACCGCTCAACTTAGTGAAAACCATATTCGAGCGGGCACCTTGTCTGTCAAAGGGGCTAAAAAGACTGAAAAGGCGGTCCCTGAAGCAGCTAAGGAGAATAAGAATGAACCGTCTTACAACAACAAGAAACGCAAGTTCACACCGGCGCGTAATTTCGCTGTGGCTACACCCAAGGTACCTCAAAGACAACCCGCTCCTGGTACACAAGCACCTGCTGCTAGAACCTATGCTGGTCCTCTACCATTGTGCAATGTCTGTAAGTATCATCATGCTGGTAATATCCCGTGCCGTATCTGTACACTGTGTGGTAAGTATGGACACTTGGTGGCTACCTGTCACTGAGCACCAAACAATGCTGCGTTAGTTGCTAATCGTGCTTGCTACAACTGTGGGGAACCTGGTCATTTTCGCCCACAATGCCCTCGTCTTGCGGGTAACGTACCACAAGCTCGAGGACGTGCCTTCAACATCAATGCTAACCAAGCACAAGCAAACAACGATGTGGTGAACGGTATGTCAAATCCAACCCCAACTTTATGATCCAAGTTCTTTTGTTGCTTTACCTGTATCGTTAACGTCTTTAAAACTGAACAGGTATGTTTCTTATTAATAATTCTTATGCCTACGTTCTATTTGACTCTGGAGCCGATAAGAGTTTTGTCTCGATAGAATTTGAGCCTATACTTGCTAAGCCACATACGAAACTAGAAAGACCTCTTACTGTCGAAGTCGCCGATGGAGAACCCATCACCATTGATGTCGTCATTCATGATTGCATTTTGAGCCTAAACGAGCATGATTTCTTTATCGACCTTATTCCTATGAAACTTGGAAGCTTTGACGTTATCATTGGCATGGATTGGTTAGCCAAACATCATGCTGAAATTATTTGTTTCGAGAAGTGCATTCGAATTCCTTTGCCTTCGAGGGATACATTGAAAGTATTCGGCGAAAAATCATCCAAAGGACTCAAACTCATGTCATGTACTCAAGCCCGAAAATGTCTAAACAAGAATTACATGGCTTTCTTGGCTTACGTGGTCAACACGAAAGTAAAAGCGAACGATCTTAAGGATGTCCCGATTGTACGAGACTTTCCTGGAGTGTTTCCCGATGACCTTAGCGGTTTACCTCCCGTGCGTGAAGTCGAGTTTAAGATCTATTTAATTCCGGGAGCGAACCCTGTGGCTAAATCACCATATCGACTTGCACCGTCAGAAATGCAAGAGCTAGCTAGTCAACTCCAAGAACTGTCCGACAAGGGCTTTATCCGACCTAGCTCATCGCCTTGGGGTGCACCTGTTCTGTTCGTGAAAAAGAAAGATGGATCATTTCATATGTGCATCGATTATCGTGAGCTTAACAAACTTACCATCAAGAACCGCTACCCTCTTCCTCACATCGATGATCTTTTTGACCAACTTCAAGGAGCTGCTATTTTCTCAAAGATTGACTTACGTTCTGGCTATCATCAATTACGAGTTCATGATGATGATATCCCAAAAACTGCGTTCCGTACCCGATATGGACACTATGAGTTCATGGTGATGCCCTTTGGTTTAACGAATGCCCCTGCTGTCTTTATGGATCTCATGAATCGAGTATGCAAGCCGTATCTAGACAAGTTCGTGATTGTCTTTATTGACGACATACTTATCTACTCCAAGTCCAAAACCGATCACGAACATCACCTGCGACAAGTTCTTGAGCTATTGAAGAAAGAACAACTATACGCAAAGTTCTCAAAGTGCGAATTTTGGCTTGAGGAGGTCCAATTTCTGGGACACGTGGTGAATAGTCAAGGAATTCACGTTGACCCTGCAAAGGTGGAAGCTGTGAAAAATTGGTGTGTTCCCACAACTCCAACCGAGGTTCGTTCTTTCCTTGGTCTTGCTGGGTATTATCGACGTTTCATTGCCAACTTCTCTCGAATCGCGAAACCGCTTACTTCCTTGACCCAAAAGAATAAACCATTCGAATGGGGGTCTGAACAAGAGGGAGCCTTTGAATCCTTAAAGCACAAGTTGTGTAATGCTCCTATATTGACCCTTCCCGATGGGAACGATGATTTCACCGTATATTGTGATGCATCTAAACAAGGCCTTGGTTGTGTTCTCATGCAACGAGGAAAGGTCATAGCATATGCATCGAGACAATTGAAGGTCCATGAGGTGAATTATACGACACATGATCTTGAACTTGGTGCTGTGGTTTTTGCCTTAAGATTTGGAGGCATTACCTTTATGGGACGCAATGTATAGTCTACACCGATCACAAAAGCCTACAACACGTCTTCAATCAAAAGGATCTCAACATGAGACAACGACGTGGGTTGAGTTGATTAGTGATTATGATTGTGACATTCGTTACCACCCTGGAAAGGCAAATGTCGTAGCCGATGCACTAAGTCGTAAGATTCATAATAAGATGGTCTCGTTTCAAGAAATTCGCGATCTACGACAATGGTTTGATATCTTGGGAGAATTTGATACTGAGATTCGTCTGGATGTTAACGAGACTACGGTGCTGCTACAAAATTTGAGGATTGAGAATGACATCGAGACTTGTATCATGGAGGCTCAACAAGCGGTTCAAGAAGGAGGAAAAATGGGAGAGGAATTGGAGTACAACCTTCGAGCTCAACTAGAAACGAAACCCAATGGGTTGATGTATTTCTTGAATCGAATTTGGGTTCCAAACCGTGATAATCTTCGTACCTTTATCATGAATGAAGCTCATCAAACTCGTTACTCAATTCATCCTGGTTCCGATAAGATGTATATGGATCTGCGTGGTCAATACTGGTGGCCTGGAATGAAGAAAGACATAGCAACTTACGTAGCTAAGTGTCTTACGTGTACAAAGGTTAAAGCTGAACATCAACGTCCTAGTGGATTGCTTGAACAACCCGAGATTCCCATGTGGAAATGGGAACACATATCCATGGACTTCATAACCAAATTACCTCGCACCTCTCGTGGTCATGATAGCATATGGGTGATCGTTGACCGATTGACCAAGTCGGCACATTTCATACCCATACGTGACACTTACAAAACGTCAAGGTTAGCTCGTATATACATTGATGAGATTGTGAGTCGTCATGGCGTACCTTTGCATATCATATCCGACCGAGACGCTCGTTTCACTTCGCACTTTTGGTCGTCTATGCAAGAACTTTTGGGTACTCAACTGGATTTAAGCACGGCTTACCATCCTCAAACGGACGGTCAAACCGAGCGAACCATTCAAACCCTAGAGGATTTGCTACGTCTTTGTGTCCTTGACTTTGGTGGTGACTGGGATACGCATTTACCTCTCGCGGAATTTTCGTATAATAATAGTTACCACTCGAGTATCAAAATGGCACCTTTTGAAGCACTTTATGGTCGTAAATGTCGTTCCCCGATCTGCTGGACTGACATTGGTGAAAATTTCATCACTGGTCCTGAGCTCATACAAGAAACAACCGATAAGGTCTCCATGATTCGCAAGAACCTTGAAGTGGCTAGAAGTCGACAAAAAAGTTATGCCGATAAACGACGCAAGCCGTTGGAATTCCAAGTTGGGGATATGGTTCTTCTTAAAGTCTCACCATGGAAGGGTGTCATTCGCTTTGGGAAGAAGGGTAAATTAGCTCCACGATTTGTAGGACCTTTCAAGATCCTGAAAAGGATTGGGAAAGTGGCTTATAAACTGGAACTACCTTCCGATCTTTGCGGGGTTCATCCTGTTTTTCATGTCTCAAATTTGAGAAAATGTTTGGCTGATGAAAGTCTGTATGTCCCATTAGATGACATCCAGATCGACGAGTTATTACATTTTGTTGAGAAACCCGTTGAAGTCATGACCGCATTATGAAGAAGACTAGGACCACTACTACCCCAATCGTCAAGGTTCGTTGGGAGAATAAGCGTGGACCTGAGTTTACTTGGGAGCGTGAGGAGCATATGAAGAAGAAATACCCGTATTTGTTCGTTTAGTTCGTTCTTAATTTCGGGACGAAATTCTTAAAAGTTTGGAAGACTGTAACCTTTCGTGTTTTCGTTAAATAAAAGTTAACTTTGTTACGCATTTGTAAGGACCATTTCTGTCATTTATGAAATTATGTGGGCCATTTATGTTTAATTTCTTGTTAATTTACAAGTTAATAAATTGTTATATTTAATAATAATAATGATAATAATAATAATAATAATAATACTTGAAATTATTACTTTTGTTTATTATTATAAGTTCTACCCTAAATGATAATAATAATAAAAAAAATAATAATAAAAATAATTTATAAAAGTTAAGTAAGCTAATATAAAATATATATATATATATATATATATATATATATATATATATATATATATATATATATATATATAACTTTAAAAAAAAGTTTGGGGGGCTTTAATGTCAATTTGAAAACTTAAAATGAAAGTTTTAGCATAAAATAACAAGAATTCAAAGTTGAGGGACCAATGGTGTAAAGTACTAAAACCCAAACCCCCCTTCCCTCTTTCCCCGTAAATCCGGCGGCCAACTCCGGCCACCCCTCGGCCGACTCTCCGGCGAGGCCAAAACCCCTGAAATCCTTCGTATTTCGACATCAAACTATCCCAATCGGTTCGTGTGCATGATTCGAAACCGTTTTAGAACCTTAATCGCCTTTAAACAACGGATATGAACTCGAATGACCCGAGTAACCGTCGCCATTATCAACAGAGCCGTTCGGCATTCAAGACTCAATAATAATACAATTAATTAAACTTGAACAATCGTTTAACTATCCCTAATCTATCACCACTTGCAATTTCATCTGAGAAACACACAAAACCCGCATTCGATCCCCACTTCCATCGTGAACTGCAACCGTAGTGTTCTTCAACCTTCAGTCGTTCTTAATTAAAATTGATAAAGGGCTTTCAATCACCGAGACCAGTAGAAGCTATCTATGCAACGAATTTGATTATTAACATCATTTGCAACCTAAACCAATCTCGACATAGCCGCGACTTGTTCTTCGTCTTGCTCACCATCGATTCGACTTTGATCCGGGTAAGTATACATATTATCATGTTCGTATGATCATTACAAACAAAAGCCCTAAGTTTAATTCGGCTGAAACATACGAATTATCGATCAATTTGATGAAATCCGAAGTTAGGGTTCATGGGATTTGGGGGTTTCGAGTAGTTAATGCTTTTAACAATTAAAAACCACTTTTTGTCAGGCATAGGCGCCCTAGCCTAATGGTAAACCACTCCCATGTCATCCTTGAGGTCCCGGGTTCGAACCCGGGCAACCTCAAACATTTTTTTTAAGGCTTTTCAGCCTTTAAATAAATTATGGAAATTTTTAATAATTATAAAAATTATTCTTGTAAACTTTAAATATTTTTAAGGACACCAAATTATTTTCTGTAAATTTGTTACTTTAATATTTTTATAAAATATTTTTAACACATGTTATACTTAGTTTATTTTTATAAAAATAAACTCTAAGTAATAGTTTAAATCACTAAATTATTATTGGTTAACACGTTATCTTTAATAATAGTTTAATCATGATAATTATAAAATTTATTTACATTTTATAATTTAACTTTACAAATTATTATAAATGATTTTATTTCCTCTCCATATTAAATTACCTAAATTGTATTTTTTCTTTCATTGGATTAAAATATATATATATATGATTTTCATAGTTAACCTTATTTGTAAAAACCCCAAATTCCTATTGAAACCCTAGTTCACGTTTAATCGTTAATATTACCTCTAATCTTAACCTTGAAATATATACGTTAGGTAACTTGAAAAAGAATCGTTGGAGCACCGTTTATTTCTTGTTATCATCCTATATATATATATATATATATCATGTGAGTTTTCATGCCCCTCTTTTACTTTATTTCACACCTTTTGGGGTGAAACATGTTATCCTTATAAACTTGCACTTGTAAATATCTTGGTACTTGTAAATGCACGAGCAATTCATTTATAAACTTTGTCATGGTTATTTGTAATAATGTGAGTCTTATATGATGGACATTATATGTTGACAATCATTAACTATTGTTAGCCTGGCGACGTCATAGATCTATGGGCCTGACAAGCCTATTTGGTGCTAAAGCCGAGGTTATTGCCGGCTCCTGATGACGTATGCTTGTTCATCATGGGAACCAAGTACACTTAGCTAATCGTTAAACTTGTAAATGATATTCTTGGTCAAGGTTTGATTCTAGCTATATGTTATCTATAAACTTGCTTTATTCGTAACCATTGACATGAATTGCTACTTGTAAACTTTTATATATATATATATATGTATGCTTAACCCATGGAAACTCACCAACTTTTAAAGTTGACCCTTTTATTTTTAACATGTTTCAGGAAATGCACAAGGTTGATGATTATCTTTTGAAGCATGCTTACACCTGGATTGGGACCTAGAAAAAAAAAAAATAACTTGAGACTTGAAAGTTGAACTTTGTTTATTTTTGTTTGTTGAGATATTTGGTTGTAATGCTTATTTCAACTAATGAATTTTTATATTTACAATTTATGGTAGTGTTATGTGGCTGTGAACAATCTTAACCCTCACATCTCGACGTTTCCGCCGTTAAGGTTGGGGTGTGACATAAACAACACATTTCATCACCTTAGAAACCATCCATGAACACATTAGCATGATCCTAATATCCCAAACATGCTCAAATCATCCAATTCAAGGATTTGCACAATTAAAGTTTCCCTTTTGGGAAAGTTCATCCCAAATTCATCAAACTCACACTACATTCATGAATTCATCAATTATATACCAATTCAAGTCCATGACAACATCTAAACATGATCAACAACACCTAATCATCATGATTCATCAACGTTCAACACCAAAAGTTACTATTTTTAGCAATGTATGAACTATAAGACATCTTCTTGTTTTTCAATTGTTCATAACATCAACTTAGCATCTAATCATCATCACAAACACATCCATAACATTCATACATCATCCAATCATCAATTCATGCAAAATAAAGTTACTATTATTAGTAACCTATGAACAACGTATCAAAATCATAGCTTTCTTGCATAATCGACGTTAACTAGCATATATACAATCCAACTAACATAATAACACCAACCAACATCAACAAATCGGCCTCCAATTGCAAGTTTCGAATTAGGGTTTCGGCCCTAATGTAATTTCCATAAAAACTTGTAAAAATCCAACCTTTTTTGCATACTTGACGTTAATTAACATGTAATCTATCTAGTAAACACATTAACATCAACAACTAGGCATCAATCGACCACCAATTGCAGTTTTCGCATGGAACATTCGGCCAACATGAAAAATCATCAAAAACATATAAAAATCTAACCTTTAAACGTGTAATGGACAAGTTTTGATGTTTCTAACTTGTTGTAATGCTTGTAATCGATCAAAACCGAAGCTTTCTTGCTTGTTCTTGCTTGAAATCGCAGGTTTGTGTGTGTGTTTGAAGGTGTCGCGGCCGAGAGGGGGTGTGGGGGCTAGGGTTGGGATTTTGTTTTATTAATTTATGGTAATTACCCCTTAAACCCTTGTAATTTACTTTTTATAAAAATTAAGCTTTTAAACTCTTTTTAAAAGGTTTTTAACTACAACCACAAACATATAAACTAACAATGACAATTATATATTTCACCTTTATTAGATACAAAACATACAGGTTAAATACACGCGTTTCCACGTTACGCGATAAAATTACAGTTAACATTTAAATCACATAAGCATAACTTAATAATCACATTGTTAACTTAATTATCATCAATTTAACATTACTGATTATTGTTAAGTCACCAACGTTCAACGACAACTAGTGTGTGTGCACGACACGTGTATGCAAGACTTAACGGAACTAACGGAGTTTGGTAACTGAAAATTACCAGATGTCACATTTTCCCCATGTTGAAAGACTTTTCGTCCCGAAAATTGCGTTACATGGTGAGTGTTCCATCACTGGTCTACTGCATTGGCATAAGGAAATCGAAATCGTGTGAGTTTTGGATGAGTTGTCACATCATCCCCATGTTGAAAGAAATTTCGTCCCGAAATTTAATTAGTACCTTCGCCGGCTGGCATCGTCCTTTCGAATAGCTGAGGGTACTTCAGCTTCATTTGGTCTTCACGTTCCCACGTGATTTCTGGTCCACGTCTCGAGTTCCAACGAACTTTGACAATGGGTATCTTGCTTTGCTTAAGCGTTTTCACCTCACGATCCATCACTTCGACAGGTTCCTCAATGAAACGTAATTCTTCATCTACTTGAACTTCTTCCAGTGGTACTACCATCGTTTCATCCGTTAAACATTTCTTTAGATTTGAAACATGGAATACATCATGGATTCCACTCAATGAATCAGGTAAGGCTAGTCGATAAGCTACTGGACCTATTCTTTCCACTATCTCAAATGGTCCAACGTATCTCGGATTTAGCTTTCCTCGCTTACCAAACCGAACTACGCCTTTCCATGGTGAGACTTTTAATAAAACCTTGTCACCTGTCTGAAATTCCAAAGGTTTTCGTCGTTTGTCAGCATAGCTTTTCTGTCTGTCGCGCGCTGCAGCCATGCGGTTCCTTATTTGTATGATCTTCTCAGTGGTCTCATGTACTAACTCAGGACCCGTTAGCTGGCTGTCACCAATTTCAGCCCAACAAACTGGTGATCTACATTTTCTCCCATACAAAGCTTCAAAAGGTGCTGCCTTTATGCTAGTGTGATAACTGTTGTTGTAAGAAAATTCCACCAATGGTAGGTGAACTTCCCAGTTATTCCCGAAGTCAATCACACAAGCACGTAACATGTCCTCTAAAGTCTGTATAGTACGCTCGCTTTGACCATCAGTCTGTGGATGACAAGCAGTACTCATATCCAATCGCGTACCTAAAGCTTTCTGCAACGACTGCCAAAAGTGTGATGTGAAACGAGAATCGCGATCAGAAATGATTGAGATCGGTACTCCATGCCTCGAAACGATCTCCTTCAAATAGAGTCGAGTTAATTTCTCCATCTTGTCTGTTTCCTTTATCGCTAGGAAATGAGCAGACTTTGTTAATCTATCCACGATAACCCATATTGTATCACACCCCGTAGAAGTGCGAGGTAACTTAGTAATAAAATCCATTGATATCTGATCCCACTTCCACATAGGGATCTCGGGTTGTTGTAGTAGACCAGATGGTTTCTGATACTCCACTTTCACTTTCGAGCAGGTCACATAAGTAGCTACATCTGCTTTCATGTTAGGCCACCAATAGTGCGCCTTCAAATCGTGGTACATCTTGTCAGATCCAGGATGTATAGAATACTTGGACTTGTGAGCCTCACTCATCACCAAGTCTCTTAGATTTCCGTGTAGAGATACCCATAGTCTATCCATGAAGTAACGAATTCCATCCGCTTTTACTTCCAATTGTTTTTCCATACCCCTTAACGATTCAGACCCAATGTTTTCTGCTTTCAAAGCTTCTGTTTGAGCCTCTCGGATTTGTTCAGGTAATTGCGTACTAATCGTTAGTTGCAGAGCTCGCACACGTCGAGGTTTAGCAGTCTCTTTTCTACTCAACGCATCAGCAACTACATTTGCTTTCCCCGGGTGGTACTTAATAGCACAATCATAGTCGTTTAACAATTCTACCCAGCGTCTTTGCCTCATGTTCAACTCCTTTTGCTCAAAGATGTGCTGAAGACTCTTGTGATCGGTGTAGATGGTGCATTTGGTACCGTACAAGTAATGTCTCCAGATCTTCAAGGCAAAAACTACCGCACCCAGTTCCAAGTCATGGGTGGTATAGTTCTTCTCATGAATCTTCAATTGTCTAGAGGCGTAAGCTATCACTTTATCCCGCTGCATCAGGACGCATCCAAGTCCTTGAATAGACGCATCGCAGTAGACTACGAAGTCATCACTACCATCCGGTAACGCTAATATTGGTGCGCTACACAATTTATGTTTCAGCAACTGAAAAGCAGATTCCTGACTCTCACCCCATTTGTACGTCGTTCCCTTGTGAGTCAAGGCTGTGAGAGGTTGTGCAATCTTAGAGAATTCTTCAATGAATCGTCGATAATATCCCGCTAATCCAAGGAATTGTCGTATCTCACTTGGTGTCTTAGGAACAGACCAATTCTTTATCGCTTCAATCTTAGCAGGATCAACATGTATTCCCTTCTCATTGACAATATGACCCAAGAATTGTACCTCACGTATCCAGAAATCACACTTAGAAAACTTTGCGTACAGTTGTTCCTCTCTGAGTAATTCCAAGATTAAACGTAAGTGCTTCTCATGTTCTTCCTCGGTCCTTGAGTATATTAGTATGTCATCAATAAAGACGATAACAAACTGATCAAGATAGGGTTTGCACACGCGATTCATGAGGTCCATGAATACTGCAGGTGCATTCGTCAACCCAAATGGCATGACCAAAAATTCATAGTGACCATATCGTGTACGGAAAGCAGTCTTCGAGATGTCCTCTTCTCGAACTCTCAGCTGATGATACCCAGACCTCAGATCAATCTTAGAGTAATAGCTTGATCCTTGCAATTGATCAAACAAATCATCGATACGAGGTAAGGGATATTTATTCTTGATAGTAACCTTGTTCAGTTCCCTATAGTCTATGCACATTCGAAATGTACCATCCTTCTTCTTCACAAATAGAACTGGCGCTCCCCAGGGCGACGAACTCGGTCAGATGAACCCTTTATCCAACAACTCTTGTAGTTGGGCAGATAATTCCTGCAGTTCGTTCGGAGCTAACCGGTACGGTGCTCTCGCAATTGGAGCGGCTCCTGGAGTCAACTCAATCTGGAATTCAACTTGACGATGAGGCGGTAATCCAGGAAGGTCTTCCGGAAACACCTCAGGAAACTCATGAACTACGGGGATATCCTCTATCTTCTTTTCCTCGACCTGTTTATCTGTGACGAGTGCTAATATGGCCAGTCGACCCTTTCGTAACAACTTCTGTGCTTTCATAAACGAGATGATGCCTATCACCGCACCACTCCTATCACCTCTGACCGTAAGGACTTCTTCACCAAGGGGAATCCGTATGATCTTCTCGTGTCATATGACTTCTGCTTGTTTATCGGAAAGCCAATCCATGCCTACTACCACATCGAAACTTCCTAGTGTAACAGGCATGAGATCTATGGTGAATGTATGACCAGCAAGCTCTATCTTGCAGTCTCTAAGAATATGCGTTACGTGAATCTGTGTACCGTTAGCTAACTCTACGGTGTATTTAGATTCTAAGGTTGAGGGCATATCACTTAAAAGACTACAGAACCTAGTGGACACGAAACTTCTATCGGCTCCGGTATCGAATAATACGGTAGCAAAACAACCATTAACCGAAAATTTACCAGTTACTGTTGTAGGATCGTTTAGAGCCTCACCTGAGCCAATGACGAAGGCTCTTCCTTTGGCTCCATTGTTGTTTCCACCATTGTTGTTGCCATTACCATTGTTGTTGTTATTGTTGTTGCCATTGTTATTATTGCTGTTGTTCCATTGTTGTTGTTGCCATTACCATTCCTCTTAAGCTGGGGACAGTTGCGTTTGTAATGGCCTTCTTTTCCGCACTCAAAACAACCTTTCGGAGTTTCTTGTGATTGTTGAGGCTTCTTCATCAGTTCACCCCGACAGCCTTTGGCTGCGTGACCAATCTTCCCACAACGTTGGCACTTGAAGTTATCACATTGACCCATATGGTGGTAGTTACACCGGTTGCACTTCGGCAGTCTTCCACCATACCCACCGGGTCCTTGATTTGAGGGATTCGCCTGGTTGAAGCTTCGGTTGTTATCGAACTTCCGTTGCTGTTGCTGACTTTGCTGCTGTTGTTGAGGTTGAGATTGGCTGCTGGATGACGATCCCTTGTTGCTTGAACCATCCCACTTGCGTTTCTGGTCGGGCACGCTTGCCACCGCACCTCGTTTGGGTAACCGTCCTTGCTCAACTGCCTGGTCAATCAGCCTGTGGGCTGTTCGGATAGCTTGTTGTATGGTAGTGGGGTTAGAGGCAGTTACCATACTTTGAATTTCGGGCACCAATCCCCGTATATAATGCTCAACCTTCTTGTGCATTTCATTCACCATCCCTGGGCATAAAGTGGCTAACTCATGAGTTCGAGTCGTGTAGGCTTCAATTTCTGAGCCTTGCATTTTGAGTTGCCAGAACTCAATCTCCAGTTTCTGCACTTCATTTCGGGGGCAGTATTCTTCAGTCATAATTCCCTTAAACTCATCCCAAGGTAGTTCATTGGCCATGGCTTGACCCAGCATTTGTACCTGGGCATTCCACCAGGAAAGTGTTGCGCCTTCCAATGTCCCGGTGGCATACTTCACCTGATCAGCAGGCGGGCAGTTGCATTTCGCGAAGACAGACTCTGTCTTCTCAAACCACCTTACAAGCCCTACAGCTCCTTCCGTCCCGCTGTAGGTATGGGGTTTACAGTCCATGAAGGACTTGTAGGTACATGGTGGTGGTCCTGTTTTGACAACCCAAACATTAGTCAGATATCCTAGGCAATTAACTAGGATAATCAGTTTAACCTCTTGTCATCATTTACCTGCTGGTTGTCCCGGTTGGCAGCAGCCACTGCCGCCTGAACATGTTCGTTAATTAATGCCGCCAATTCCGCAGGCGTCATGTTTATGGCTCCGGCTCCACGGCCTCCGGCGCCACGTCCACGACCACGCCCACGTCCTCTTCCACGTGCGTCCATATTTCACTTTAAAATTCACAATTACAATAATGAGTAACATCCAACACATTAATCTCATCAAGGTACAGTAAACAATAAGAAATAATGCATTCACCACAACCACAACATTTATAACAGAAATAATAATCAAAGATAAATAAATTGCAATTGAGTCACAAAATATTCCATCAATGTCAAAATTTAAGTTTGTCAGTTGGGTGGGAAACAACCCTTCCCACATAGGTTTCAAAGAAAAGAAACACTACATAGTCTAAGTCATTTAAAAGGTAGGATCAGTCCAGTACATCAGATCCGTCACTGTCCTCATCCATCTCTACTGGTTCTTCTTCGGGGGCTTCCTCGGGTTCCTCTTCTGGGTCTTCCTCATCAGGGTCCACCAAAGGTGCAGGGGCTTCAGCAACCTGAAGTGCTGCTAGTTGTGCCTCTAAATCAGCAAACCTATCATCGATCACAACGTTATGGTGATCCTGTGCGTCCATGCGCCCACTAAGTGCTACCACGTTGCCTGCAAGAGTATGATGTCCACCAATGGCCATCGAAAGTCGCTCCTGAAGCGTCTCTACCTGGAAACACAGTTGACGCATCTCAGATCGTAATGCAGAGTTCTCATCAGTGAGTCCTCTAATCCGCTGTCGCTCTGTGTCCATGTGGCTACTAGGGCTGCAAATGCCTGCTCCAAGGGATGCTCAAAGTAGGAAGTGTAGGCAAAGTAGAGGCGGTTGATGACCTAGTCCTAGGTCGTGTAGGTTCTACTGGTGGTACGCGTTCTCTATAAGCCATACGGTTTATGTAAGTGGGGTAGAAATCCTAGTTACGCGGAGGATCGAGCTCAGGAGGTATGAAAGGCTGATCCCAGTCTATCTCGCCAGGAGGATAAGGATGTCGAGGCCAGTTAAATCCCCTATCCGGTACGGGAGAAGTAGGAGGTGAATCAGATCGTGCAGGTCTCTTGCCTAAATTTCTGGACGACGATGCCATGCTGCGAAGTACGTGTTGCGTATGCCAATGAGTATACAGTAAGGAGAGTAAACGATGAGTAACTAACAACTGTGCGGTTATAGTCTAGTGTGTGTATGCAACCTAGTTCCCTATAACCAATGGCTCTGATACCAATCTGTCACACCCTCAAAATCCGCGTGCGGGGTTTTACCGCGAGGCGCGTGACATACCAGGATCTCAGTCATTAGTTACCAAGAACGACTCTATATGATTAATAAACAAAACCAGAGTTAACGTTTAAAATACTGCGGAAGTGTTTTTAAAACCAGAAAACCCAAAACAAGTAGTATGTAAAGAGAATGCGCAAAACATACGCGCCCCAAACACAAATGTTTAATATGAAAATAATCCCAAATTTGTAAACAAACAAATGTAGACAACTCAACGATGCTGGTGTGCGTGCTCCTAGGCAACTGGCAACCTTAACCTGAGAATAGCATACTAAACAAGTCAACACATGGTTGGTGAGTTCAAGAGTTTGCGTTAAAATATAAACCAATCAACAGTTTCCAGAGCATAAGTAGTGTATTGCAATAGATAGCTAGTCTATTAACATAAAAATATTAATCATAGTGATTTCGCGATCGAAGCTGACTGTGTTACGTTTGTTGCCTCCCGTCACGACTTACCAGGTCGTGACGAATATAAGTTAGGACAAAATTGCACCCGTTTGACCTCGAGTCGCACAGGTGGGGCTCGTCAGACCCAGTAGTACTACCCAAAATTTCCCCGCTAGTCAATATTAACAATCCGAAAGTGTGAGGACTTTTCCATGGTAAACAACACTATATCAATATTATACACACTCATATATAAAAGCGTTTGTGATCAACAGTATGCTATCTCCCCCAAAAGAGATTATGTAAAATGAGTGGGGCAAGAACTCACCTGATACGCGCAAGAATTAACTTAGAGCTTAACTTGAAAGAAAGAGGGGAAAGACAACCTTCAAAGGTCACCTAGAATACAAGAGTACATAAGTACGTGTACACAGAATCAACATGAAACCCTAAGTGTTCTACAAACCAAGAGACTCAAGGTTTAAGAAATACAAGACACATTTGACCCAGTTGACCCGTTTGACCCGTTGGTGACATTATAGGTGATAACTCGTTAATACTAACACAACAGCATATCATACATGTTCACATACAACTTGATTACATATAGCACTTCATTAACCACATGTACTACCTAGATCGTCATACAACTAGATATCATACAAGTCATGCGAATCACAACAGGCCAAAACAGGTAACAAACCAAATCAACATCCCTATAACCTAAACAACACATTTCATCACCTTAGAAACCATCCATGAACACATTAGCATGATCCTAATATCCCAAACATGCTCAAATCATCCAATTCAAGGATTTGCACAATTAAAGTTTCCCTTTTGGGAAAGTTCATCCCAAATTCATCAAACTCACACTACATTCATGAATTCATCAATTATATACCAATTCAAGTCCATGACAACATCTAAACATGATCAACAACACCTAATCATCATGATTCATCAACGTTCAACACCAAAAGTTACTATTTTAGCAATGTATGAACTATAAGACATCTTCTTGTTTTTCAATTGTTCATAACATCAACTTAGCATCTAATCATCATCACAAACACATCCATAACATTCATACATCATCCAATCATCAATTCATGCAAAATAAAGTTACTATTATTAGTAACCTATGAACAACGTATCAAAATCATAGCTTTCTTGCATATTCGACGTTAACTAGCATATATACAATCCAACTAACATAATAACACCAACCAACATCAACAAATCGGCCTCCAATTGCAAGTTTCGAATTAGGGTTTCGGCCCTAATGTAATTTCCATAAAAACTTGTAAAAATCCAACCTTTATTGCATACTTGACGTTAATTAACATGTAATCTATCTAGTAAACACATTAACATCAACAACTAGGCATCAATCGACCACCAATTGCAGTTTTCGCATGGAACATTCGGCCAACATGAAAAATCATCAAAAACATATAAAAATCTAACCTTTAAACGTGTAATGGACAAGTTTTGATGTTTCTAACTTGTTGTAATGCTTGTAATCGATCAAAACCGAAGCTTTCTTGCTTGTTCTTGCTTGAAATCGCAGGTTTGTGTGTGTGTTTGAAGGTGTCGCGGCCGAGAGGGGGTGTGGGGGCTAGGGTTGGGATTTTGTTTTATTAATTTATGGTAATTACCCCTTAAACCCTTGTAATTTACTTTTTATAAAAATTAAGCTTTTAAACTCTTTTTAAAAGGTTTTTAACTACAACCACAAACATATAAACTAACAATGACAATTATATATTTCACCTTTATTAGATACAAAACATACAGGTTAAATACACGCGTTTCCACGTTACGCGATAAAATTACAGTTAACATTTAAATCACATAAGCATAACTTAATAATCACATTGTTAACTTAATTATCATCAATTTAACATTACTGATTATTGTTAAGTCACCAACGTTCAACGACAACTAGTGTGTGTGCACGACACGTGTATGCAAGACTTAACGGAACTAACGGAGTTTGGTAACTGAAAATTACCAGATGTCACATTATCCCCATGTTGAAAGAATTTTCGTCCCGAAAATTGCGTTACATGGTGAGTGTTCCATCACTGGTCTACTGCATTAGCATAAGGAAATCGAAATCGTGTGAGTTTTGGATGAGTTGTCACAAAATCTATGCTAAAGCAATGATCCTCTAAGTTTAGAATACAATTAGGAATAATTTCATCAGCTACTATCATGTTTCCATCAGCTAACTCTATTGTATAATTATTTTTCAGTTTCTCTGCTGTTAATCCAAGTAGGGGTTTGAAATGATTTGATACAAAACTTAGGGTTGCTCCTGTATCAAATAATACAGTTGCGTATTGATTATTAATAAGGAACGTACCCGTCACCACTTCTGGTTCTTGTCTTGCTTCTTCAGCTTGAAGTACAAATGCTCGGCCATGTGAATTATTTGAGATTCTTGGGAGCTTTTCCTTTCAGTTCCGGGCATCTATTGCGTAGATGGTCTTCTTTTCCACACTGGTAACATACTGACTTGGGTTTTATGGGTCCCTTGCATTCTCTGGAGGTATGCCCTTTCTTTTTGCAATTATAACAAATTACCAGCATACATCTCCCAACATGATGCCTTTTACAGGTGTTGCACCAAAGTTGACTTTCTGTCCGTGGTCCTTCTTCCTGCACGATACCCATATAATTTCTTTCTGGGTTTCTGTTGATCTTCTTGTTCCAGTTTCCCCTAGAATTCCTTCCTGTGCTATTGTTCCATTTTCTCTTCTCTCCTACCTTGGTTGTGATTAATGATCCATTTCTGATCATCTAGTCTCTAAGGCTCCCTGCAAGTGCCACTGCATCCTAAAATGTTTTTGGCATTGCAGATTTCACCATACCTCTTGTGTGCGGTACTAAACCCCAAATATACCTTCCTACTCTTTTTGTTTCCGGAGTTGCTAAATGTGGCACTAATCTAGACAATTCATTATATCTATCAGTATATTCCTGGTAAGCAGCTCTCTTCATTTCTAGTGCTAGAAATTCTATTTCTATTTTCTCTATTTCATTATATGGACAATATTTCTCTGCCACTAATTTCCTGAATTCTTCCCAGCTTAGTTTGTTCATAACCTCTCTTCCTTTCGTTTGAATTTCTAACTTCCACCATGATTGTGCTTCTCCCTTTAATGAATGCAAAGCAAACCTGGTTTTACAGTTATCAGCGCAGTCACTGATATCTAAAACCGACTCCATTTCTTCCAGCCAACGCAACGCTTGTACTGCTCCACCCTTTCCGTTAAAGTCTTGGGGTCTACAAGACATAAAAGCCTTATAAGAACATCCCTTTCTAGCTTCAATTATAGCCTCCCCTTCGTGGTTCTCCATTTCATCAGTGTGTGCTGGTCCATTGTCTCCAGACGAAACTCTTTCAACATTAAAAGTTTGCTGTAGCTGAGTTACTAATGTAGGTATTGCGGCTTCCAGCTGTTGAGTTACTATCCGTGAAATCCTCTCGTCCTCAGTTGTGGCGGTATTTACTGGCGGTTCTTCTTCTACAAACCTAGTTCTTGGTCGTCCAACACGTGGAGTTCTTTGTACTGGTTGGGTATCCTTTCTTGGCGGCATTTTTCACTACATACCAATTATTTTAATATTACGTAATTTTACTCATACTATATAATATTAAATAGTCATAAACAAGATATTCCATTATAATGTTATTTTATATGCTAAACAATCACATTTAACATATAAGGTTTTTCTATTCTTCTAATTTTTCTAAATCCAGTTCCATATCCTAGTGAAGATACTTTTGCTTTCTTTCTTCACTTTCTTGACATCTTCTTGAAGGATTCGAATTTCTCGTTGTATTCTTTTAACCTTCTTAAGAATCTGCTTAGTAGTCTTCATTTGACATTCCTCCAACCTTTGTCTATTAACTCCTCTTTCTTCAGTGTTGGAATTATCAGGTTGGATTATAGGTGTTATATCAAATGTCGGAGAAAGGTTTTCTAGATCTCTGTTTTCTTGCTCCTTGATTTCCTTAGTTGAAAACTTCTTACCATGCCGTACACTTTTTCTTGGTGTCATGATTGTATAACCTCCCATGGTTAGTGGCGCACGTCGGACGTAAAACTTTGGCGCTGTGTTGATCCGGGTCTTAAGTTGGGGTGTTTCTACTTTATTCTGAGGCACTATCTCAGGTGTTGTTTCTCTATGGTGTCTATGACCTGAATGATCAGTTTCGCTATAGTAGCTATCAGAATTACCAGAACTCATACTGCAAAAATTCTTAAAATTTTAACTTATGTAAGTAATATAAAAGTCATAAAATTTCATATATAGATCATACATATCTCAGTATAATCACATAAAATTATGGAGAGAAAACAATATCACATTGATGACTTGTTATTATATGAGCTTATGGTTATAGTCTAGGCATTTATTAATAATACCTAATTCTCTATAACCAATGGCTCTGATACCAAACTGTCACATCCCGGCGGAAGCGTGAAATGCTTGATGTGACTTTTTGGTTTGGAACACACTGATTACAGATACACATAATCATAACAAGCATTTAAACATAACATTAAGTCAGTCATTCATAGATATTATTGGGTTACATACAGAGTATACATATACAAAATTTGTAAACATATTGACTTTTACAAAATCTATTGTAACCCTATTACATAATAACAGTAACCACTTCTAATCTTTAGTAATAGTTGATATGTGCTTCCACTGATACGCTGAGATCATTCAAATTCACGGTTACTTTCACACACATCTTCCCAATATCTTCATACTAACCATTATACACATCAAATGAAAGTAAAATACTGTTAGTCATTCTGATTACCTGAAAAAGCATACTCAAAACTGTCAACATAATATTGGTGAGAACATAGGTTTAATGACTCACAATATATATATATATATATATATATATATATATATATATATATATATATATATATATATATATATATATATTGATGCAACATAAATAAGAATGCAACCAAACCTACTTATATGCCAGGTGATTTATAACAATCACATATACAAATAACAAAATCAGATAATATAGCATCACAACACTCATCCTGTTGGTGCAAGAAATATTTTCCTAAGTAGCGCTACCTACATTATCCGCCGGTTCGTCATCCGAATTAATGGTTGCAACTTACGGTATAATGACAGTATATCTCAAAAGACTTATTTAAAATTTGCATCAATAAAAAAATAGTATGCTTTCTCCCCTAAAATCATAGATATATAAAAAATGGGGTTATGAAACTCACCTTATTTCCAGCAAAATCCTATAAAAACTAATTTATAGTTAGAAATAAATTAATTTATTTCTTTAAAATTTTTAGCACTTCAAATTATAACAAATAAGATATAATTTACAACAATCAGTTAGATGTTCATCAAAATTTACCCAAGTTCAGAACTAAATTTCAGAATATTATCCAAATAATTCCAGTAAATAATCCTTAAAATCATTTTTCTAGAATTTTTACAATATTCCCATAACATAGAAGAATAAGCTATGGACTTCTAAAAATTATGAATTTTTTACAGAAGGTCTTAAATAATATCTAAAGTCTCACATAAAATTTTCATAATTTTTCACACTGTTTATCTATTTATTTAGATTTTCTTCATATTATACTTTCAAAAATGCATAACTTTATCATTTTTAAGAATTAATTCATGAAATTTATTATGAAATTCTAACATAATATAGAGATCATTATAAAATTTTCCATATTTTTATTACCTTTAAATCTTTTATTAGGCATTTTTTATCCTATTTCAAGGAATAAATCATATAAATTCATATATTAAGTAATAAATTCCCAAAATTTCCATATTGTTATATTTAGTATTTTCTGATTGATTTTTAATTTTTTTTTTCTGATAATCACAGTTATTTAATATTTTAACTTATTTTACTTGATATTTCAAGAATAACCTTCATTTTAAATTTCAAAAATCTTGACTATCATAAGTCTTTAAATTTTTCAGTTTGAGAACCCTTTTCTTACTATTTTTAATGTAAATCAAATCTTAAAGATGTTTTGGGAATGTTCTTGATGATTATATACATAAAGCTAGTTACATATGCATATATAACACATGTGTAACCATTTGTTTCAAGATAATTTGTAGAGATTTAAAACCTTGTGATTTGGATTGAGGATAAGGGCTGATGATGATTAGAAAATGACTTCTAGCTTCCTTGATTTCGAGAGCTTGATCCTTGAGATTATCTTCTAAGAAACTTGTTGACTTAAGTCTTCAAAGATTGATGAAGAAACGAAGGATTCAAGTGTATGTGGCGATTGATATGTGTGTTAAGTTGAGAGAATTTGAAGTAAGTATGATAGTGTTTGAAGTGTGTAAGAAAAAGGATTGCTGCAATGGTTTCGGCAGCTTTAAATAGCCGAAGATATTGAAGAATTGGCGGTGGTTGTTTGCACATGGATTAGCCACATGGTTGACATATAATCCCTTAGTAATGACGTGCATTAGGTGATGTGTCAACACCTAAAGTGAGCTTAGTGTTCATGGCAATTATGGGTCCTTGGAGATCGGCCGAAGTGGTGTACACAAGGTGATTCAAGAGCTTGCCACATCACACTAGCAATGATGATAGTTATGTGGCATACTTAGGAGAATTGTTAGTGTCTTTGCATGATGGGGATGCATCAGCCGAGAGTTGTAGTTTGTGGATGTGGTGGCGGTTAAGGTGATCAAGAGTTTGCCACCTTTGCTTCTTAGCAATGATGTTAAACTAGTGATGTATCGTTAACTTAGTGTTTTGTAATCATGAGAGGGTCGGCCAAAGGCTAGAGAACATGGCACCTTTCATTTGGTAATAATATTAGTTTATGTGTGTGACATCCGGTAATTTTCCGTTACCAAACTCCGTTAGTTCCGTTAAGTCTTGCATACACGTGTCGTGAGCACACACTAGTTGTCGTCGAACGTTGGTGACTTAATAATAATTAATAATGATTATCTAATAATAAATTAGTTAATAATGTGATTATTATGTTGTGCTTATATGTTTATGTGATTTAACGATTAATTGTGAATTTTATCGCGTAAAGTGGAAACGTGTTATATTTATTTCGTGTGTTTTGTGACAAATGAAAATTATGCATGATTATTATTTGTGACTAATAATAACTGTGTTTAGTAGTTAAAAACTATTTAAAAACTATTTAAAAACCTAATCTTTATAAAATACAAATTATAAGGGTTAAAAGGGTAATTATGGATTATTAAATTAAAAAAATCAAAACCCAACCCTAATCCCACACCTTACGGCCGCGATTGACCTCTCCACACACACACACACCTGCGAATTCAGCCTAGAACAAGCAATTATGCTTTGGTTTTGGTCGATTCCAATAACTACAACACGTTAGAGGCTTCAATTCTCACCCATTACGTGATTAAATGTTAGTTTCTTTGTGGTTTTCATGGATTTTTAGTCTTGGCCAAACCCTAGTTCGAAAATCTACAATTGAATGTTAATTCTTGGTTGTTTGTTGATGTTAATATGTTAGTTAGGTTAGATTGATGCTAGTTAACGTCGATTATGCAAGAAAGCTATGATTTTGATGCGTTGTTCATAGGTTACTAATGATAGTAACTTTATTTGCATGAATATGGTGATTTGATGATGAATTGATGTTGTTAATGTGTTACTGATGATAATTGGGTGTTAGATTGTTGATATGAATGCTAGAAATCCAAGAATGAATGTTGTAGTTCATGTCTTACTAAAGATAGTAACTTTTGACTATGAAAGTTGATGAATCATGATAATTGGATGTTGTTGATCATGTCTAGATGTTATCATGAGCTTGAATTGGTACATTATTGATGAATTCATGAATATCTTGGGTGTTGGATAGATTTTGGGATGTGCTTTCCTAAAAGGGAAACTTTATTTGTACAAATTTTTGAATATGAGGATTTGAGTATGTTTGGGACATTAGGAGCATGCTAGTATGTTCATGAATGATTTATAATGTGGTTGAATGTGTTGTTTGGGTTGTATGAATGTTTAGTTGGTCAGTTAACTGATTTGGCCTGTTTGTGGGAATTCATGGCAATGGGTCATATGGTTATGTTAGGACTATTGTTGGTTTGTGGTTGATCATGATTGAACATTTTGGATGACATGATTTCTGTTAAATGGTATGTTGATGATCATCATACACGCGTGCGAATCTGAGGCCCCTACTTAGTAGGATTGGGGTTTAGGGTGTGAGGTCATGAGTGGCTTCACATGGCATGCTGTGCATGATTTGATTCTATGTATGATGCATTGGTTGTGTTGTAGCTATGTTGAGCATGATAATTGTTTGAGATTCGCATGACTTGTATGATATATGGCTGTATGATGATCTAGGTAGTACATGTGGGTAATAAAGTGTCATATGTGATCAGTTTGAATGCTAATCATGTGTGATGTACTGTTATGCTTGTTTGCATGGAATTTCATCTATAATGTCACCAACGGGTCAAACGGGTCAAACGGGTCAACTGGGTCAAATGTGTCTTGTTTTCTAAAACCTTGAGTTCTTTGGGTTGTAGAGCACTTAGGGTTTCATTATGATTCTGTGTACATGTACCTATGTACTCATGTGTTCTAGGTGACCTTTGAAGGTTGTCTATCCACTCTTTCTTGTCAAGTTAAGCTTTAAGTTATTTCTTACGCGCATCAGGTGAGTTCATGCCCCACTCTTTTACTTACTCTCTTTTGGGGGAGATAGCATACTGGTTTTACAAACGCTTTATTTATATGAGTTGTGTATAGTATAATATAGTGCTGATTACCATGGAAAGTCCTCACACTTTCGTATTGTTAATAATGATATTAGCAGGAAATTTTGGGTAGTACTACTGGGTTTGACGAGCCCCACCTGTGCGACTCAAGGTCAAACGGGTGTAATTTTGTCCTAACGAACACTGTCACGACCTGGTAAGTCATGGCAGGAGGCAACAAACGTAACACAGTCAGCTTCAATCACGAAATCACTATGATTATTACTATTTGTTTATAGACTAGCTATCTATTACAATACACTTCTTATATTGTGCAACTATTACTAATTTATGTTTAACGCAAACTCTTGAACTCACCAACCGTTGTGTTGACTTGTTTAGTATGCTATTCTCAGGTTGAGGTTATCATTGCCTAGGAGCACATTAGACGGGTCAGCATCATGGTGTTGTCAGCATGTTATGAAATAATGTTTTTGGGATTATGCTTGTTTAAACTTTATGCTTTGGTTTTGCATAATGCTTGGGCGCGTTTGTTTGCGCATTTTAAATCATGTTACAATGTTTTGGGGTTTTTCTGTTTTATTTAAAGCTTCCATAGTATTTTAAAGTTAAACTCTGATTTTGAATGTTTGTTCATATAGAGTCGTTCTGAGTAACTAATGACTGAGATCCTGGTATGTCACACGCCTTGCGGTAAAACCCCGCACGTGGATTTTGAGGGTGTGACAGATTGGTATCAGAGCCATTGGTTGTAGGGAACTAGGTTGCATACACACACTAGACTATAACCGTACAGTTGTTGGTTACTTGTTGCTTACTCTCCTTACTGTATACTCATTGGCATACGCATCACGTACTTCCCGGCACAACATCGTCGTCGCGTGACTTGGGTAAGAGCCCCGCGAGATCTGAGTCACCTCCCTACTCACCCGTACCTGACCAGGGATCGGACTGGCCTCGAAACCTATATCCATTTGAAGAAGTTGATTGGGATCAACCGTTCGCGAAACCTGAACTTGACCGCCCACGGGACTGGGATTACTATCCTACCTTCATACGTCACATTACTTACCAGGAGCGAGTACCACCGGTAGCCCCTACCCGACCACGGACGAGATCATCGACAGCATCCACATCTAATACACTTCCTACTTTGGATATTCCTCAAGAGCAATCATTTGCTGCACTGGTGGTTACGCTAGACACCGAGCGGCAGCGTGTCAGGAAACTCACCGGTGAAAATTTTGACCTGAGACACGAAGTGCGAGAACTACTATTACGAATGGATACGCTTGAAGAACGACTCTCGATGGCTATAGGAGGACATTACACACTGGCAGGTAATATGGTGGCACTTACTGGGCACATGGACGAGCAAGACCATCATAATATGGCGATCGACAATAGGTTTATTGAACTAGAAGCACAGCTTGCAGCACTTCAGGTTGCTGAAGCCCCTGCACCAGTGGCAGACTCGGAAGAGGAAGACCCGAAAGAGGAACCGGAGGAAGCCCCAGAGGAAGAACCTGCTGAGACGGAGGAAGACAGCGATGGATCCGATGTATTGGACTAGCTCTACATATAAATGACTTAGACTATATAGTGTTTCTTTCTTCTGAAACCTATGTGGGAAGGGTTGTTTCCCACCCAACTGACAAACTTAAATTTTGACATTGATGGAATACTTTGTGACTCATTTGCAATTTATTTATCTTTGGATATTATTTTTTCTATAAATGTTGTGGTTATGGTGAATCCATTATTTCTTATTGTTTACTGTACTTCGATGAGATTAATGTGTTGGATGTTACTCATTATTGTATTTGTGAATTGTAAAGTGAAAAATGGACGCACGCGGAAGAGGACGTGGGCATGGTCGTGGACGTGGCGCCGAAGGCCGTGGTGCCGAAGCCATAAACATGACGCCTGCGGAATTGGATGCTTTAATCAACGAACATGTTCAGGCGGCAATAGCTGCTGCCCAAATGGGACAGCCAGCGGGTAAATGATAACAAGAGGTTAAACTAATTATCCTTGTTATTTGTCTAGGATATCTGACTAATGCTTGGGTTGTCGGAACAGGACCACCACCATGTACTTACAAGTCCTTCATGGACTGTAAACCCCATACCTACAGCGGGACGAAAGGAGCTGTGGGGCTTGTAAGGTGGTTTGAGAAGACAGAGTCTGTCTTCGCAAAATGCAACTGCCCACCTGCTGATTAGGTGAAGTATGCCATTGGGACATTGGAAGGCGCAACACTTTCCGGGTGGAATGCCCAGGTGCAAATGCTGGGTCAAGCCATGGCCAATGAACTACCCTGGGATGAATTTAAGGGGATTATGATCGGAGAATACTGCCCCCGAAATAAAGTGCAGAAGCTGGAAATTGAGTTCTGGCAACTCAAGATGCAAGGCTCAGAGATTGAAGCCTACACTACTCGTACTCATGAGTTGGCCACACTATGCCCTGGAATGGTCAATGAAATGCACAAGAGAGTCAAGCACTACATACGTGGACTGGTGCCCAAAATTCAGAGTATGGTAACTGCTTCCAACCCCACTACCATATAGCAGGCTATCCGGACAGCCCACAAGCTGACTGACCAGGCAGTTGAGCAAGGACGGTTACCCAAACTGGGCACGGTTTCTAGTGTGCCCAACAACAAACGAAAGTGGGAGAACATTAGTAACAAAGGTTCATCCTCTAGCAACCAGCCACAACAACAGCAACAACAGGTACAACAGCAGCAGCAACCTCCCAAGCAACAAAGGAGGTTTGATAACAACCAAAATTTCAATCAGTCATCCTCGGCATCGCAGGGACAAGGAGGCTATGTGGGGAAAAGTCCCAAGTGCAATCGATGCAACTACCATCACACCCGTAGGTGTGACAACTTCCTATGCCAACGCTTGTTGGATCTTATATGCCCAAGACACATACAAGATTGATGTGGTTAGTACGTTATGATCCAAGTCGGGTCATACCCAATAACAAGCTAGGCAAACACCGTTAAACATTTATTTGTTGATCATGATCAAGCAAATAAATTATGACACCAATTTAGAAAATGGGTTTTCTGAATTATTGCATTTGAGATAGAACAAATTATATGGATATTTTGTTCATGAGATATCATTTGTAATGTTGTTTAAATAAGTTAAATAACATCAAATATAAGAGTGTTTAAGTTATAAGATTAAAATTAGTTTAATTATATAACTTAATGGGTGATTAAAATGAATTAAAAGGGTGTTATTTTAAAATAGGGGGAACCCATTTTAAACAAAAAACTTTCGGCCGCCCTTTTGTTCTTCTTGGGATTCCTTGTCTTGTTTGAAGACAAGACTTTAATCCCTTGGAACAAGACACTCAACCACACTCTCTCTCTCACACATGCAAAAGAACTCTTTCTTCTCCATCTTGCTCTTCAACATTCACGGATCAAGAGCTTGAAAAGAAGGCTTTGGGTGTTAACTTCCTAACAAGTTTGGTGTTTTGCAAGAGCTTGTGGGTATACAAGCTTGAGGTCTTCTCTTTTGAAGACTAGACATTCAAGAAACATCATCTTCCTCCTCTTATCCGTATCCATATTTCTTGTTCAAGAAAGGTAGTATTCATGTACATCCTATGATTGGTTTTGATAGCATTTCTTTTCACATATATATGATCCTTGTTCTTGGGTTTGTTTTCTTGAACATATAAATGTTTATTTTCAGAATACAACACAAGTTTTAAACTCCATACATCCGCTGCGTTTTTATGTTTAAATGGTTAAACATCCTTCTTAAAACTTGTAAAAACCCAACAATGGTATCTAGAGCCGGTTATGTGGAAAACTTGCTTCAAAAGTCCAAGAAAAGTTAGTTTTGTTGGACTTTTTCAACCCATTAGGGGCTGTTTTGATATGGATAAATGAATCCCTTATCTTTCAAAGTTTTATCTCACAAGCTTTAGAATAAACCTTGAAAGATTAACATCAAGTGGTTGATTGTTTTGTTTGGACTAAACCCTAAAGGTTGGGTTCATGTTGGCCGAAACTTTAAGGGTTAAAAAGGGAGTTCATGGTTGTTCTTGGATGTTGTATTTGATACATATTTTGGTGCATAACATAGCCTTGACCTAATGTGTTTTGGTTTTGGATGAATGTGATTGTCATGTTTAGTTTTATTCATTAAAGGGTTGTAATAATAATTTTGGTGTTTGTATCTTTTGGGTTGTAATTTATTTATTCATTGGTTATGTAATAAATAGATTAGGTGCATTTCTTTTATTAGAAAAATTGTATTAGGATATGATTTTGTAAAAGAAGATGCACAAGTTGGAGACTCAAGGAAAGATACAAAGGAAGAACTCAAAAGACATGGACACTTGAAGCATTTGGATGTGGATTCGAGTGGGAGTTCTTGGACACATTTTAATGTGTCATTATTAACCCTTAGGAAAGACCTAGTGACAACACTTGTGATGGCAAACAAGTGTGGTCACCTTAGTGGCTATGGTTATGCACATATGATTGAATGGTTGTGCTTGTTTGGTTGTTTTGTTTTATGTTGGTTGTTTGATATATGGATATGCATAACTAACAAATTTATAAACATAACAAGCTGAAAATAAATGGTTCTTAATCATTAAGTGGTTAATAAAAGGTTATTAAAAGGATTAATGATTTTAAATAAAAGGGGTTTTATTAAAAGAACCATAGGGTACCATGTATTTGAAAGCATGCAAATGCAAGGTACATAGAGTTTTCTAAACTAGAATTATGAAAACTTAAAATGTCTTTTGAAAACAAGTTTATCACCATCCTTTTACACAACACTTAAGTCACTTGAAAACTCTTAATGGGATAAAGGTCACCTAACCATTTTGAGGGAACTAGTGATTTAAGGTGGGAATGCCATATTTGTGGGATAAAGATCACCTAACCACTTATATTGGTAAACTCAATGTGTGTGTAAGTAGGGTAACTTGATTTGCAAACCATGTTAAATGGATCACCTACAATATGGTTTACAAAAGGTGTTGATGGGATTAACATGCCGACTACACATAAGATGTTTAAGTCGATCCCATACCCTAGAAGTTGCAAAGGGTTGCAATTGTCAAACGTTGACTACCTTGTTAATTTAAATAATGGGATAAAGATCACCTAACCACTATTTAAATGTGACGTTGGATTCTAGAATTTTATTTTGTGTATGACACATAAAAGAGATTTATAATTAAAGATGATAATATCGTAAATACTAAAATTGAACCTTGTTAAATTTTGTAGATGGCCACCAAAAACAATGAAAATAATGATATTCCATCCGCTCACAACCTATCACTAAGAACCATTCTCCAAAAGGAGCGTCTAAACCATAACAATTTCATTTATTGGTTTCGAAACTTGAGAATTGTTCTCAAGCAAGAGAAACGGTCATATATCTTAGACGATCCGATTCCCGATGAACCCAATGAGGAAGATGAAGAGGCCTACTTGAATTGGGTGAAATACACTGAGGACTCGGTCCAAGTGTCTTGCCTCATGTTGGCAAGTATGACTCCGGATCTCCAAAAGGAGTACGAACATCACGGAGCATACGACATGATAACCCAGTTGAAGGAAACGTTCCAACAACAAGCAAGGGTAGAGCGCTTCGAAACGGTTCGAGCACTCCATGCATGTCGTATGGATGATACCCAATCGATCTCATCTTATGTACTTAAGATGAAGAGCCACATAGACCGCCTCGAAAGGCTGAATTGTCCCGTCTCGAAAGAGTTGGCTACGGATTTGATCCTCAACTCTTTGTCAAAAAGGTTTGACAATTTTGTTATGAATTATAACATGAACGGTTGGGACAAGAACATAACTGAGCTTCACTCTATGCTCAAGACAGCCGAGGCGGCCATGGGTAAAAGGAGTTTACCCGTTCTCACCATCAATGAAGGTGGGAACAAGAAGAGGCCTCACCCCGCATCCAAGGCAAGTGTTGCCAAAGGTAAAGGGTACGTTGGGAGAAAGGGAAAGGGAGTGGTAAAAGTGCCACCACCAAAACCAGCGGAGAAGAAGCAAAAGGTTGCTTGGATGACCCATGCTTTAAGTGTGGGGAGATAGGACATTGGGCAAGAAATTGTCCTGTCCATCTCAAAGAGTTGAAAGCAAAGAGGGATGCCGGGCAGACCTCAGGTACAATTTTCATGATTCATATTGATCTAAATATAATATCCTCTAACTCATGGGTATTGGATACCGGATGTGGGACTCACATTTGCAATTTGTTGCAGGGGTTCAAAAGAAGTAAAAACTTCAACAAAGGGGATGTTAGCCTCTACATGGGGAATGGGGCAAAAGTTCAAGTTGAAGCCCAAGGGGACTACATCCTGAAGCTTCCAAATGGTTTGGAAGCAATTTTGAACAATGTTTTGTATGCTCCTAGTTTGACTAGGAACATTATTTCAGTTGCACAATTAAGACAATATGGTTATGTTTTGATGTTTATTGAAAATGAAATTCATGTTTCTTTAAATAACATCTTTTATTTTAAAGCTACTCCTATTAATGGTATTTATGAATTGGTTCATGAAAACACATTATATGATAGCTCGTTGTACCAAACCACCACCAAGAAGCTCAAATTAGATTTGAGTGACACCTATCTTTGGCATTGCCGTCTTGGTCATATAAACAAGAAGCGCATACAAACTTTTCAAAAGAATGGTCTTTAAAAGAAAGTGAATATGATTCACTTGATGTATGTGAATCTTGTTTACAAGGCAAAATGACTAAGGCGCCTTTTAGTGGCAAAACCGAAAGGGCAAAAGATTTATTAGGCATCATACATTCGGATGTATGTGGTCCTTTTAAGCCAATGACTAGGTATAATGAAAGATACTTCATTACCTTTACCGACGACTATAGTAGGTATGGGTATGTGTACTTGTTAAGACACAAAGATGAAGCTTTTGAAATGTTCAAAACCTTCCAAAATGAAGTAGAAAATCAACTCAACAAATCAATAAAAATTCTTTGCACCGATAGAGGAGGTGAATACCTGAGTGATGCTTTTAGAGATCATCTTAGAAGTTGTGGTATTATCTCACAACTATCTCCACCTGGAACACCACAACACAATGGTGTGTCCGAAAGGAGAAATCGAACTCTATTAGATATGGTTCGATCTATGATGGCTGGAAGCTCATTGCCTCTATCATTTTGGGGCTTTGCTTTGCTCTCTGCGGCCCGTATTTTGAATATGGCCCCAACCAAGAAAGTGGAAAGGACACCTTTTGAAATATGGCATGGAAGGGTTCCATCTCTATCATATTTAAAGGTGTGGGGATGTGAGGCTTATGTTAAGACTCCCACCTCAAACAAGTTAGAAAGACGTTCCACTAAGTGTATTTTTATTGGATATCCTAGAGATTCTATGGGATATTATTTCTATGATCCATTGGAACAAAAGGAGTTTGTTGCCAAGAAGGGTGAGTTCTTGGAAGCCAAGTTCCTTATGGAAGGAGCTAGCAGTAGAACATGGATCTTGAGGAGGATCAAGGTCCACAACCCGATACACGTTTGGTTGACACTAGCACTCAACATGAGGATGTTGAGAATGATCAAATGGTTGATCAACACACACAAAACGTTCGCAAATCTGGTAGAACTAGTAATCCACCTGAAAGATATGGATTTTTCATGGATGGGTGCTATGTGGTTGATTCCGATGAACCAATCACATACCATGATGCAGTGTCCAATTTGGATTGTGACAAATGGCTTGAAGCCATGAATGTTGAGATGCAATCCATGTATGACAACCAAGTGTGGGACTTGGTTGTACCACCTCTTAACTCCAAGGTAGTTGGAAGTAAGTGGGTTTTCAAGAAGAAAACGATATGCATGGAAACTTGGATACTTATAAAGCTAGACTTGTAGCAAAAGGTTTCACTCAAACTCAAGGGGTTGATTATGATGAGACTTTTCGCCTGTTGCAATGCTAAAGTCTATTAGGATATTATTTGCCATAGCTGCTCGTTATGATTATGAGATTTGGCAAATGGATGTCAAAACCGCTTTTCTAAATGGATATCTTGAGGAAGATGTCTATATGGTTCAGCCTGAAGGTTTTGTCGACCCAAAACATCCTAACAAAGTATGCAAGTTAAAGAAATCAATCTATGGATTGAAGCAAGCGTCAAGAAGTTGGAATCACCGTTTTGATGAAGAGGTAATTAAATTTGGGTTCATCAAAAATGCTGATGAGGCTTGTGTGTATAAAAAGGCTAGTGGGAGCATCATCACTTTCCTAGTATTGTATGTCGATGACATCCTACTATTGGAAATGACATTCCAACCTTGGAAGGTATAAAAACCTGGCTTGGAAGCTGTTTTTCCATTAAGGATCTTGGTGAAGCCGCCTACATTTTGGGAATAAAGATCTATAGGGATAGATCAAGGCGGTTGATAGGTTAAATCAAAGTGCATACATTGACAAGATCTTGAAAGGTTCAAGATGGAGAACTCTAAGAAAGGTACGGTACCTATTCAAAGAGGAACGATATTGAGTACGACTCAATGTCCAAGCTCAAAGGATGAGCAAGATAAAATGAAGGGAATCCCGTATGCATCTGCTATAGGATCCATCATGTATGCAATGATATGCACTAGGCCGGACGTGTCATGCGCTTGAGCATGACAAGCCGATACCAGCAAAATCCTGGAAATAGTCATTGGATGGCTGTTAAGAACATACTTAAGTACCTAAGGAGGACTAAAGATATGTTCCTAATCTATGGATCTGGTGAGGAGGAACTCGTGGTAAAAGGTTACACGGATGCGAGTTTCCAAACTGATCGGGATGACTCACGATCACAATCGGGATACATTTTCATCCTAAATGGAGGAGCAGTCTCTTGGAAGAGCTCTAAACAAGATGTGGTGGCATTATCAACTACAGAGTCAGAATACATCGCCGCTTCATTAGCAGCTCAAGAAGCTGCATGGTTGAAGAAATTCATTGCCGATCTAGGGGTTGTCCTTCCATTCAGGACCCCCTAGAAATTCTTTGTGATAATGAGGGTGCGATTGCTCAAATCAAGGAACCCCGTGCACATCAAAAGACTAGGCACATTGAGCGGAGATTCAACTACATAAAGGATGAAGTTGAAAAGGGAAAAATATGTATTCGCAAAGTTCACACGGATCAAACATTGCGGATCCACTCACGAAGCTTCTTGAAAGGCAAAGCATGAGGGTCATACTTGTGCCATGGGACTTCTCGATATTCTAGTGACTGGATTTGATTTTGTGATCTTGTATTTGGATATTGGAACCTTTTATTACTTGAATGAATTATATGGTTATAATGTTTCAACTAATGTTCCCAATTTGCATGTTTAATCCTGAGTAAATCATTTACTCTAGCAAGGGTTGCTGCCAAGTTCATAGTATTTTATGGATATAAATATTGGACTGACCCCCATTTTCAAATATTACGACATGGAATCTTCTTGATTGATCATAAGTAAATTTGAGTAAGGCGAATATCATTTGGATCCTCTGACCTGAGATACATATTGGGTCTTGATATTCACCGGGCATTATACTTTGACTTAGTTCTTCGCTGTTCTGAAACATGGCAGTACATAGACTAAATTCAGGTATAGCACGAGGTGATTGTGAGAGACATATGTATCAAGATGGATTTGTTCCTCTTATTCATTGAGAGTAAGATGTCTAAGGCCTGCTAAAGTTAAGTCAATGGAGAATGATCATTCTGTGTCTCTAGGATTTAACATGACATCTGTGACAAAAGGATAGATGATTGTTTCACCTAAAACATTTTCGAGTAAGATACTTGAAGGGGATGATGTTATTGAATGGCACTTAGTCATACGTATTAAGGGTAGTAAACCGTTGTTAGGTGGTATTTACTGCTTGCATCAATCTTCTATGAATCTTGTGCAAGTGGGAGATTGTTGGATCTTATATGCCCAAGACACATACAAGATTGATGTGGTTAGTACGTTATGATCCAGTCGGGTCATACCCAATAACAAGCTAGGCAAACACCGTTAAACATTTATTTGTTGATCATGATCAAGCAAATAAATTATGACACCAATTTAGAAAATGGGTTTTCTGAATTATTGCATTTGAGATAGAACAAATTATATGGATATTTTGTTCATGAGATATCATTTGTAATGTTGTTTAAATAAGTTAAATAACATCAAATATAAGAGTGTTTAAGTTATAAGATTAAAATTAGTTTAATTATATAACTTATGGGTGATTAAAATGAATTAAAAGGGTGTATTTTAAAATGGGGGGAACCCATTTTAACAAAAAACTTTCGGCCGCCCTTTTGTTCTTCTTGGGATTCCTTGTCTTGTTTGAAGACAAGACTTTAATCCCTTGGAACAAGACACTCAACCACACTCTCTCTCTCACACATGCAAAAGAACTCTTTCTTCTCCATCTTGCTCTTCAACATTCACGGATCAAGAGCTTGAAAAGAAGGCTTTGGGTGTTAACTTCCTAACAAGTTTGGTGTTTTGCAAGGCTTGTGGGTATACAAGCTTGAGGTCTTCTCTTTTGAAGACTAGACATTCAAGAAACATCATCTTCCTCCTCTTATCCGTATCCATATTTCTTGTTCAAGAAAGGTAGTATTCATGTACATCCTATGGTTGGTTTTGATAGCATTTCTTTTCACATATATATGATCCTTGTTCTTGGGTTTGTTTTCTTGAACATATAAATGTTTATTTTCAGAATACACACAAGTTTTAAACTCCATACATCCGCTGCGTTTTTATGTTTAAATGGTTAAACATCCTTCTTAAAACTTGTAAAAACCCAACAACGCTGTGGTAAAGTTGGGCATGCAGTGAAGGACTGCCGGGGTGAACTGATGAAGAAGCCTCAACAATCACAAGAACTCCGAAAGGTTGTTTTGAATGTGGAAAAGAAGGCCATTACAGACGAAACTATCCCCAGCTCAGGAGGAATGGTAATGGCAATAGCAACAATGGCAACAACAGCAACAATAATAACGGCAATAACAACAACAATGGTAACGACAACATCAATGGTGGAAATAATAATGGAGCCAAAGGGAGAGCCTTCGTCATTGGCTCAAGTGAGGCTCTAAACGACCCTACAACTGTAACTGGTAAATTTTAGGTTAATGGTCGTTTTGCTACCGTATTATTCGATACCGGAGCCGATAGAAGTTTCATGTCCACTAAGTTTTGTAGTCTTTTAAGTGATATGCCCTCAGCCTTAGAATCTAAATACACCGTAGAGTTAGCTGACGGTACACAGATTCACGTAACGCATATTCTTAGAGACTGCAAGATAGAGCTTGCTGGTCATACATTCGCCATAGATCTCATGCCTGTTACACTAGGAAGTTTTGATGTAGTAGTAGGCATGGATTAGCTTTCCGATAAGCAAGCAAAAGTCATATGCCACGAGAAGATCATACGGATTCCCATTGGCGAAGAAGTCCTTATGGTCAGAGGTGATAGGAGTGGTGCGGTGATAGGCATCATCTCGTTCATAAAGGCACAGAAGTTGTTATGAAAGGGTCGACTGGCCATATTGGCACTCGTCACAGATAAACAGTCAGAGGAAAAGAAGATAGAGGATATCCCCGTAGTTCGCAAGTTTCCCGAGGTGTTTCCGGAAGACCTGCCTGGATTACTACCTCATCGACAAGTCGAGTTTCAAATTAAGTTGACTCCAGGAGCCGCCCCAATTGCGAGAGCACCTTACCGGTTAGCTCCGAACGAACTGCAGGAATTATCCGCCCAACTACAAGAGCTGTTGGATAAAGGGTTTATCCGACCGAGTTTGTCGCCCTGGGGAGCGCCAGTTCTATTTGTCAAGAAGAAGGATGGTACATTTCGAATGTGCATTGACTATAGGAACTGAACAAGGTTACTATCAAGAACAGATATCCCTTACCTCGTATAGATGATTTGTTTGATCAACTGCAAGGATCAAGCTATTACTCTAAGATTGATCCGAGGTCTGGGTATCATCAGCTGAGAGTTCGAGTAGAGGACATCTCGAAGATTGCCATCCGTACACGATATGGTCACTATGAATTTTTGGTCATGCCATTTGGGTTGACGAATGCACCAGCAGTATTCATGGACCTCATGAATCGTGTGTGCAAACCCTATCTTGATCAGTTTGTTATCGTCTTTATTGATGACATACTGATATACTCAAGGACTGAGGAAGAACATGGAGAGCACTTACGTTTAATCTTGGAATTATTTAGAAAGGAACAACTGTACGCAAAGTTTTCTAAGTGTGATTTCTGGATACGTGAGGTGCAATTCTTGGGTCATATTGTCAACGAGAAGGGAATACATGTTGATCCTGCAAAGATTGAAGCGATAAAAAATTGGTCTGTTCCTAAGACACCAAGTGAGATACGACAATTCCTTGGATTAGCAGGATACTATCGACGGTTAATCGAAGGATTTTCTAAGATTGCTCAACCCCTCACAGCCTTGACTCACAAGGGAACGACGTTCAAATGGGGTGAGAGTCAGGAATTTGCCTTCCAGTTGCTGAAACAGAAACTGTGTAGCGCACCGATATTAGCGTTACCGGAAGGAAGTGACGATTTTATAGTCTATTATGACGCTTCCATTCAAGGACTTGGGTGTGTATTGATGAAGCGGGATAAGGTAATAGCTTACGCCTCTAGGCAACTAAAGGTTCATGAGAAGAACTATACCACCCATGACTTGGAACTGGGTGCGGTAGTTTTTGCCTTAAAGATCTGGAGACATTACTTGTACGGTACCAAATGCATTATTTACACCGATCACAAGAGTCTTCAGCACATCTTTGAGCAAAAGAAATTGAACATGAGGCAAAGGCGCTGGGTAGAATTACTGAACGATTATGACTGTGCTATCAAGTATCATCCGGGGAAAGCAAATGTAGTCGCTGACGCGCTGAGTAGGAAACACCCATGACTTGGAACTGGGTGCGGTAGTTTTTTGCCTTAAAGATCTGGAGACATTACTTGTACGGTACCAAATGCATTATTTACACCGATCACAAGAGTCTTCAGCACATCTTTGAGCAAAAGAAACTTGAACATGAGGCAAAGGCGCTGGTAGAATTACTGAAGCGATTATGACTGTGCTATCAAGTATCATCCGGGGAAAGCAAATGTAGTCGCTGACTCGCCTGAGTAGGAAAGAAACTGCTAAGCCCCGCGTGTTGCTAGCTTTGCAACTTACCATTAGCACACATTACCAGAACAAATCTGAGAGGCTCAGACGGAAGCCTTGAAAGCAGAAACATGGGTCCTAATCCTTACGAGGAATGGACAAAACACTTGAAGAAAGCGATGGATTCGTTACTTCATGGATAGTGATAATGAAAATCTGAGAACTTGGTTATGAGTGAGGCACATACGTCTAAGTACTCTATACATCCTGGATCTGACAAGATGTATCATGATCTGAGGCGCACTATTGGGCCTACATGAAGGAGATGTAGCTACATATGTGAGCAAGTGTCTGACCTGCTCAAAGGTAAAAGTGGAGTATCAGAAACCATCTGGACTATTACAACAACCCGAGATCCCTATGTGGAAGTGGGATCAGATATCAATGGATTTTATTACTAAGTTACCTCGAACTTCTACTGTTTGCGACACATATGGTTATCGTTGATAATTAACAAAGTCTGCTCATTTCTAGCGATAAAGAAACAGACGAGATGGAGAAATTACCTGACTCTATTTGAGGAGATCATTTCGAGGCATGGAGTACCGATCTCAATTATTCTGACCGCGATTCTCGTTTCATATCGCACTTCTGGCAATCACTTCAAAATCTTTGGTACGCGATTGGATATGAGTACTGCTTATCATCCACAGACTGATGGTCAAAGCGAGCGTACTATACAGACTTTAGAGGACATGTTACGTGCTTGTGTGATTGACTTCGGGAATAACTGGGAAGTTCACCTACCATTGGTGGAATTTTCTTACAACACAGTTGTCACCTAGCATAAGGCGCACCTTTAAGCTTTGTATGGGAGAAAAATGTAGATCACCAGTTTGTTGGGCTAAAATTGGTGACAGCCAGCTAACGGGTCCTGAGTTAGTACATGAGACCACTGAGAAGATCATACAAATAAGGAACCCATGGCTGTCAGCGCGCGACAGACAGAAAGTTATGTTGATAAGCGATGACGGAACCCTCTAGAGTTTCAGATTGGTGATAAGGTCTTACTGAAGGTCTCACCATAGAAAGGTGTGATCCGGTTTGGTAAGCGAGGAAAGCTAAATCCGAGATATGTTGGACCATTTGAGATCTTGGAAAGAATAGGTCCAGTGGCCTATCGATTAGCCCTACCTGATTCGCTAAGTGGAATCCATGATGTATTCCATGTTTCAAATTTGAAGAAGTGCTTAACAGATGAAACGATGGTCGTACGCGGAAGAAGTTCAAGTGGATGAACAATTACGCTTCATTGAGGAACTGGTCGAAGTGATGGATCGTGAGGTGAAGACACTTAAGCAAAGCTAGATACCTATAGTCAAGGTTAGATGGAACTCGAGACGTGGACCAGAATTCACGTGGGAACGTGAGGACCAAATGAAGCTTAAGTATCCTCAGCTATTCGAAAAGACGATGTCAGCCAGTGAAGGTACTGATTTAAATTTCAGGACGAAATTTCTTTCAACATGGGGATGATGTGACAACTCACCCGAAACTCACTCGATTACTTTATACCAATGCAGTATCGATTACTTTATGCCAATGCAGTAGACCAGTGATGGAATACTCACCATGTAACGCAATTTTCGGGACGAAAATTCTTTCAACATGGGGATAATGTGACATCCGGTAATTTTCGGTTACCAAACTCCGTTAGTTCCGTTAAGTCTTGCATACACGTGTCGTGAGCACACACTAGTTGTCGTTGAACGTTGGTGACTTAATAATAATTAATAATGATTATCTGATAATAAATTAGTTAATAATGTGATTATTAAGTTGTGCTCATGTGTTTATGTGATTTAACGATTAATTGTGAATTTTATCGCGTAAAGTGGAAACGTGTTATATTTATTTCGTGTGTTTTGTGACAAATGGAAATTATGCATGTGTGACTAATAATAATTTTGTTTAGTAGTTAAAAACTATTTAAAACCTAATCTTTATAAATACAAATTATAAGGGTTAAAAGGGTAATTATGGATTATTAAATAAAAAAATCAAAACCCAACCCTAATCCCACCCCTTAAGGCCGCGATCGACCTCTCCACACACACACACCCTGTTGAATTCAGCCTAGAACAACAATTGTGCTTCGATTTTGGTCGATTCCAAGAACTACAACCCGTTAGAGGCTTCAATTCCACCCATACGTGATTAAAGGTTAGTTTCTTTGTGGTTTTCATGGATTTCTAGTCTTGGCCGAACCCTAGTTCGAAAATCTATAACTGAATGTTAATTCTTGGTTGTTTGTTGATGTTATTATGTTAGTTAGGTTAGATTGATGCTAGTTAACGTCGATTATGCAAGAAAGCTATGATTTGATGCGTTGTTCATAGGTTACTAATAATAGTAACTTTATTTGCATAAATATGGTGATTTGATGATGAATTGATGTTGTTAATGTGTTAGTGATGATAATTGGGTGTTTGATTGTTGATATGAATGCCAGAAATCCAAGAATGAATGTTGTAGTTCTTGTCTTACTAAAGATAGTAACTTTTGGCTATGAAAGTTGATGAATCATGATAATTGGATGTTGTTGATTGTGTCTAGATTTTATCATGAGCTTGAATTGGTACATTATTGATGAATTCATGAATATCTTGGTGTTTGGATAGATTTTGGGATGTGCTTTCCCAAAAGGGAAACTTTATTTGAACAAATTTTTGGAATATGAGGATTTGAGTATGTTTGGGACATTAGGAGCATGCTAGTATGTTCATGATGATATATAATGTGGTTGAATGCATTGTTTGGGTTGTATGATGTTTAGTTGGTCAGTTAACTGATTTGGCCTGTTTGTGGGAATTCATGGTAATGTGTCATATGGATATGTTAGGACTATTGTTGGTTTGTGGTGATCATGATTGACATTTTGGATGACATTTTTTTGTTAAATGGTATGTTGATGATCACCATACACGCGTGCGAATCTGAGGCCCTACTTAGTAGGATTGGCAGGGTTTAGGGTGTGATCGTGAGTGGCTTCACATGGAATGCTATGCATGATTTGATTCTATGATGATGCATTGGTTGTGTTGAGCTATGTTGAGCATGATAATTGTTTAAGATTCGCATGACTTGTATGATATCTGGCTGTATGATGATCTAGGTAGTACATGTGGGTAATGAAGTGTCATATGTGATCATTTGTATGTTAATCATGTGTGATGTACTATTATGCTTGTTTGAATGGAATTTCATCTATAATGTCACCAACGGGTCAAATGGTTCAACTGGGTCAAATGTGTCTTGTTTTCTAAAACCTTGAGTTCTTTGGTTTGTAGAGCACTTAGGGTTTCATTATGATTCTGTGTACATGTACTTATTACTCATGTGTTCTAGTGACCTTTGAAGGTTGTCTATCCACTCTTTCTTGTCAAGTTAAGCTTTAAGTTATTCTTACGCGCATCAGGTGAGTTCATGCCCCACTCTTTTACATACTCTCTTTTGGGGGAGATAGCATACTGGTTTTACAAACGCTTTTTTATATGAGTTGTGTATAGTATAATATAGTGCTGATTACCATGGAAAGTCCTCACACTTTTGGATTGTTAATAATGATATTAGCAGAAATTTTGGGTAGTACTACTAGTCTGACGAGCCCCACCTGGCGACTCGAGGTCAAACGGTGCAAGTTTGTCCTAACGAACATTGTCACGACCTGGTAAGTCGTGGCAGGAGGCAACAAACGTAACACATCAGCTTCAATCGTGAAATCACTATGATTATTACTATTTGTTTATAGACTAGCTATCTATTACAATAACTCTTATATTTGCAACTGTTACTGATTTATGTTTAACGCAAACTCTTGAACTCACCAACCGTTATGTTGACTTGTTTAGTATGCTTATCTCAGGTTGAGTTATCATTGCCTAGAGCACATTACACGGTTCAGCATCATGGTGTTGTCGCATGTTATGAAACAATGTTTTTCGGGATTATGCTTGTTAAACTTTATCATTGGTTTTTCATAATGCTTAGGCGAGTTTGTTTGCGCATTTTTAATCATGTTACAATGTTTTGGGGTTTTCTGTTTTATTTAACTCTCCGTAGTATTTTAAAGTTAAACTCTGATTTGAATGTTGTTCATATAGAGTCGTTCTGAGTAACTAATGACTGAGATCCTGGTATGTCACACGCCTTGCGTTAAAACCCGCACGTGGATTTTGATGGCTGTGACAATGTGTCATGTTTAGGTGATTCTAAGTGTCCTTAGAGGTGACTAAGCATGAATCGTCTAAGGTGATGTAAAGGTAATCAAGTTGATTAATTTGGTGTTTTAGTTTAATGATTATGGTAATGGTGTGTTTTTGTTATTGTGATGTTAAAATTCTCTAACGTATGTTAGTTTATTTCTTAATAACGATAAGATGTTAAGTTGTTGTTTTGAATAAACGTTAAGTTTGTACTCTTACTTTACTATACATTAATGAGAAGTTATAACTCAAATAACTAATCACATAATAATATCTTTAGTATTCTATAGATTATATGCATAATTTCATGCACACATAATCATGCATACATGAAACTTATAAAGCATGCCCATATATTTTATACATGTCAAAACACCTATAATCACAAAAATAAATCACAAAATTAAGTCTCATAAGGTATCTTAGAATTATGTATAATTATATATAAGATTTAATCTAAATAAAATATTAGTATTAAATCTCCTGACCTTAATTTTCATGGTCGTCACATCGCGTGAAATCACAAAACTTTTCGCGCTGAAAGTTTTGAAACTGACTTTTGCAAAAACTACAACTTCTGTAAAATCTTCTGTAACAACTTTTCAACAAACTCTTGTGAAAACTTCTACTTCGCGCGCAAAATCAAACTTTTCGCTGAAATTCACAAACTTTTCGCTGAAATTCACAAACTTTTCGCCTGATCCATTTCTTCAATTTCAAACGTTTTCAGCTTTAATTTTTCACCAAATTGATTAAGATTTGATTAATCAAGTGTTCAATTAGTGATTTAGGTTCAATTAAGATCCTAATTGTCTCTAATTGATTCAATTAAGTTCGATTAAGCTCCAAAACACCATCAATGCTTCGAACACCACACAAATCAGTCTCAACATCTTCAAATCTGGTCAAATTTTACTGAAATCAATTAGATCTTCAAATATCAACTAACTCAAGACTCACGAACTCTTCAAATCACAAACTTCAATGTTCAAATCAATCGATCTAGAGCAACAAGGCTCTGATACCAATTGTAAGGATCAACATAATACAAAGATCGATCTCGAAATGAAAATGCGGAATGTTAACATTACGGATAAGATTAAATATCAAACACAAGATGTAAATAACTTCAGTTGTATTGCTCTCTGATTTTGGACAAATTACAGTAAGTGTGAAAATCAGGAAATGAATAAAAGCTTACAAATTACATTACAAAACTTCTATAAATCTAAACTAGAAGTTCTCACGCGAATCACTAGTTCTAGCGCGACTTCATGTTTTCGCGTGAGAAGCAAGTTTTTGCTCGGCAACTTGGACTTGTCGCTTGACTTGATCTTCTTCATCTTGATTTTATTTCTCAAGCCTCTAGGTTCAACATTTACATATATATCAAAATCAAATATAAAAATTTTAAAAATAATATTTAAACAAATAAAGGAGCCAAGCCTGAGCCAAGCTCGAGCTTGAAAAAGTATTTGTCGATGTGAGCTCGAGCTTTAAAAATAAGGCTTGAAACAAGCCGAGCTCGAGCTAAGCCTAACTCGAGCTCAAGCTCTCTTAGGTCATCACGAGCCGAGCTCGAGCCTATATGAGCTCGGGCTCGGCTTGGCTCATTTGCATCCCTATTATTAGTAATTAATATTACTATTTAATAGGAAAGTGAAGTAGGAAAAATAAGATGAGAAGTGTGGTGTTGTCACTCGTCCCTACTAATTATCCTTTTATTAGATCAGGGAGATTTGGCTGGAATTTCCATATTCGGGTCGCAATTTTTTTAGTTAACTGCAAAGTCGTCGGAATCATAGATTTTTGACGAATTAGCAAAAAATTACTAGGTCAATTTCCGATTTGTCGTTGATTAATATGTGATTAATGCTAATTTTTACAACATTGTGGGGCAGGTGCCACAAGGGACCTGTTTTTTCACCCTTCTTATCGGTGATGCACTAAGAGAAAGATGAAGCCTTTAATTATCGTTTGTGTCAACATTCATAATCTACATAAGTAATCATGAAAAATTAAATTTTAACCCTATCAAGTTTAGCTATATCTACATTTTATATTATATACTTATGTATTTATTTTTTTAGCACCCTCACAATTTTCTGTTTATTTTTGTTTTTCTCTTATACATTTTAAAACTAACTATATTATAAAATCCTAATATACCGTTGTGACGTACTTGTTTTTGTGAACATTTTGGTATAAATTTCGCTCAATACAGAATTCTATGCCATAATGTACAAGTCATTGACGCACAAACATACAAGTTATCAAAACTAAAGGTTATGTTTCTTCTACAATGTTTTTCTTTTTTCCCCTCTAACTTCAAATATTTAATTTTAAAAAACCCAAATTTGTAGGTGTTTATTTTTATCAAAGTTAATATCTTTATTCATTTGTTTTTTTTGTTGCAATGTCTATGTTTCTATCAACGCTCTGACGAAAATTTTTCTAATGGTTTCTGTTTTTCATATTAAGTTTCAGATATTATCAACGACCTCACCGTAACAAACGTGCTTGTTACGGTGCCGTGTTTTTGTATAAAGTTCACACGTTCGTTTTTCTTACATTCAACATGCAGGTTCACAGTAATGTTTCCAAGTTATCTCTTCTCAAAACTTTATACCCCCGCCGCAACACGAGTGTCTTGATATTAGTCAACATTAACAGGACACTAATAATTTTTTATATATATAACTATTTTTTTAAGTAAAGTTATTATACACATGTAGATGCTAGCTTTACATATTGTGAGAAGTATATGGTGTTGACTTGGGGCATTCATTTAAACTAGGAAAAAAAGGGTATTTTAGTGATAAGAAACCCAACCCTTTATCTATTCGCCATAACCGTTCACTAAATAGGCCTTTTTCCATTTATTTTTTATCTAATAGGCCACCTATCGATGCCATTACAACGGAACCAAAAGATAAAGTTTTTGTTGTTTCAACGAATCGACATCACACACCATCATCAACTGACTAGAGGTGATGTTGCCACCAACCAACCGAAAACAGATGGCGGTGAGAAGTTGTGGTTCGGGATGAAGTTCGCTACATTATCCTGTTGGAAAGAGAGAACTAGAGAGAGAGAAGTAGTTTTTAGTGTTTACAATCACCGTAAGTTCATGAATTGCTCTTCATCTTTGGAAATAAGATGCTATAGATCGAATGGATATAACAAAATAACGGAAATGATGAATTATACGATACAAAGATTGAATGTTCTGTATTGAATTTTAGGTTGCTCCTTAACTTAACTTCTTGCTACTATACTGTATTGATTATTGGTTTGCTACTGACCTAGTACACTCATTTCAGTTATAAATTCTTATTGTTCAACCATGTATTTGTGAAAGTAATCACACCAGAAAAAAACACAATTCGATACTCAAAAGATAATTGAACTCGATTAAGAATCTAAGTATTAGAAGTGAACAAAGAACTCAAGAGAATTGTGAATACAAAGCGTATTGAAAGAGATTATCAATCTCCTCACTTACTGAGAGACATTAACCCTAAATCATAACAACCTAAACTAACTAAGATTGAAAATGACATCCAGCCCCCTCATACTTAAGAAAAGTAACAAACAACTCAGAAACATACAACTATTAGAAAATGACAAACTAGTCCCTGTACTTGATCCAGAAGGAATTAGCTTTACCACTTCACTGTATTGATTTAGGTTCTGCTACTCTAATTGATTTCTTGGTTGCTACTCTAATTTTTTATTCACTAACTGGTTTGTTATTCTACTTATTTGATTAAAGAAAAAAAAAAAGTTATGCTGAATTTTTCTTTGTTTTTTTTTTACCACGCTGTAGTTTTCATTGTTTTATGAATGTGTGGAATTTTTGTATTTTGAATGTGTTGTTTTAAACAAACCAATATGTGCAGTATTTTATGTATTGGATTCGCTACAAATTGTTAATCACAAAACTGTTGTTTGAACCTAATTCAACAAATTAAGAATATGTTGTTCTAACCGAATTCAGCATATAATGTGTTATGCTATCCTAATTCAGCATAAAACATGTTGTTTTTTAAACGCAAAACAACACATTACGCGTTTCACGTAAAACAACACATAACGTGTCATTTTAATGTTAACATACAGATTGTATTGTCTCACCTTATTTCAGCATATAACATGTTGTTTTACTATAATTCAGCATAAAACGTGTTGGTTACCCTAATTTAAAACATGGTATGTTGTTTAAATATAAACAACACAAAATGTGATGTTTTATCTTAATTAGCACAAAACATGTTGTTTTATCTTGTTTTAGCATACAACGGGATGTTCTAACCTAATGCAACACAAAACGTTTTGTTTAACATAATTTACCACATAACATGTATTATATTGCCCCAATTCAGCATAAAATGTATTGTTTTACTACAATCAGCACATAACATGGTATTTCACTCCAATTCAGCATAGACCGTTCTTTTTTAACATTAAACAATATAGATTATGTTCTTTTTTCTTAATTCAACTTAAAATGTTTATTATACCCTGATGGAATTGCTCACTCTAATTTAAGGTATCTGTATTATAAATATCCAAATTTCAGATAATTCAGATTAGAGTTTTCATTTTTTATCAGGTTATCATGTTTACAATGACGGTATCTATATGGACCTGTAAAGAAGGTAGCAGGGGCTTTCATTAACATAGAAATAACAACAATAATAATAAAAAATACGGCGTGATGAAGACAACGACGAAGATGATAACAACAGAACAAATAATAATAGTAATAACAATAATAATAATAATAATAATAAAATAATAAATAAAAATAATAATATAATAATAATAATAATAATAGTATTAATATTAATATTAAATATTAATAAAAGACTTCTTGGGGGAAGGTTGTAGTCCGTCTAAGATGTTAATATGGATGTCAAACATTTGGGGACCCGTTAAGCCAAAAAGCCAATAACGCGTAGGGCATGTTTAGGGTCTGACCTTTACTGATCACATGTTAACATCTTAGACAGACTACAACCTTCCCCCAAAAATTCTTTTTTGGGACTTTTTTTCAAAAATAAAAATTGGTTTTATTAATTTGGTTTTTACTTTTTATGGTTTTTACTCATTTCCCATAAGAGCCCCTTCTTATGTTTATTAATTTATTTTTTACTTTTTATGGTTTTTACTTTTTCCCATAAGGGCCCCCGTTTTATAGTATCAGAGCCATGTTAATTCTGATGAAGTATGAGTAAATGTTTTAACACTTATATATTCATTGTGCAATAAATATTATAGATTCAAAAGATATTTTAAAATTAGTATCGAAGAAGAATATGATATCCCTTATAATTTTGAATTACTAAATAAATGGACAATCCTAAAAATTGATTATAATGTAATTTATAAATCGGGTACTTTGAGAAATTAGGACTCAAACATTGTTAAACCAACTAAAGAAACATTTTCTTTAAATAGAGATGAAATGATCTAAAATTATTATCAAACTGAGATTTAAATAAATATAAAAAAGATTATAAATTTATTCATCTAGGACTAGTGCAAATTACATTTAAGAATTTAACATTAGAAGACTTTAACATTAGAAGACTTACCAGAAAGTTTTATAACAGTTCTTAGAGATGCTAGAAACTTAAATTGGAAACAATCCTTTATGGGAGTAATGCAATCAAGTCTGGCATATGGCCCAGTCTCTTTTACTGTTTATCCAAATTTACAGTTATCATTATCTGATGTTAATATTTTAAATGCTTTAATTTTAAATATAAAAACAAATGGCTACAATTATGCCCCAAGGTCAGAGGTGATGTGTGTTTATTATAGGATTTATTATAAACCTTTGTTTTCACTTAATTCAAATTGAAAAATGGTAGATAAACCATTAAATGAAAATGTAATAATAGAAACAAACTTTAGTAAATCTAAAGTTACTATAAGAAGAAAAATTAAATGAGAAGAATTTATTTTCCAGAAACGTAAGTAATTGATAAGGCTACTCCATCACAAAAATATATTGATAATAATCCAATAAATATTATTCAATCTACAGAAGGATCAATACAAATAAAATTTGAAAATCTCAAAACAAAATATGAACCCTCTTTGATAAGATCAAATTCTTATATTATCATATTTTTCCAATGGATTATATAGTTAGAAGTCCTTCTAGGGCGTCTACATCAAAAGTTAAAATATAATTTCCTGAAAAATCAATGATGAAATTCTAAAATTATCAAGGTTTGCTGATAACCCAACAAATAAAATGTATTATTATCCTAGACCAACTCCACAGACGTTCTAATAGAAGAACAAAAATATATATTTAATAATTCTTACAGTGGAAAAATAATTTATGAATGGAATATATATTCTAACAATGGTCAAACAGAAAGTCAAAATTTATAAGACTGTCCATAGAATGCTTATGTATGCTACAATCCGCCAAAAATAGAAATTTGACAAAAACTTTAGCTAATATGATTATATCATGATTTACTGGCCAACTTTAGGGTTGGTGAGATAACTATTTGTCCCAAGAAGATAAATAAAAAATTCTTACCAATACCAAAGAAGAGAATGGTACCGTTACAAATAATTCAGTTTATACTTTAATTGTTTATATTATAGAATATTTTACAGAGAGATGGTCTGGTAATTCTGAAAATATAAGAACCTTAATACAAAATCTAAAATGTCGTTACCTTTTAAATCTATGCAATGAAATAAATTAAACCAACAAATTAAAAACACTCTTTAAATAAGAAGAGACAATTAGGTCAATTCAGTGATCAATTCGGTATGGAAGAAAATTACTACTTCAAATCTAATAAATTAAAAAAATCAAATCCCTATTAAACACAAAAAAGAAAAAAGAAAAAGAGAAGATAGAAAATATAAAAGAAAACATGAAAACAAATATAATAAATATGAAGAAAATAAATCTTCGTTGTGACATCCTAATTTTCCATTACCAAACTCTGTTTGTTCCTGTAAGTCTTGCATACACGTGTCGGAGCACACACTAGTTGTCGTTAAATGTTGGTGACTTAATAATAATTAATAATGATAAACAGATAATTATTCAACTAATAATGTTGGGTTATTGTTTGTGATTATGCGATTTAAATATTAATTGTGAATTTTATCGTGTAACGTGGAAGTGTGTGTTTAATCCGTATGTTTGTATCTAGTGAAGATATGCATATGATTATTATTGTTAGTTTATATGCTTAGTATTTAAGTTTAAACCTTTTAAAAAGTAATTAAAATCTTAGTTTTAATAAAATACAAATTATAAGGGTTAAAGGGTAATTATGGATTATTAAATAAAACAAAAAATCCCAACCCTAGCCCCCACACCATTCTCGGCCGCGATCATAATCTCCACACATACACACCTACGAATTCAGCCTAGAACAAGCAATTGTGCTTCGGTTTTGGTCGATTCCAAGAACTACAACACGTTAGAGGCTTTAATTCTCACCTATTACGTGATTAAAGGTAGTTTCTTTGTTGGTTTCCATGGATTTTTAGTCTTGGCCGAACCCTAGTTCGAAACCTGCAATTGAAGGTTGATTCTTGTTGTTTGTTGATGTTAATTTGTTAGTTGGATTGTATATAGTTTATTTAACGTCGATTATGCAAGAAAGCTTCGATTTGATTCATTGTTCATAGGTTACTAAGAATAGACTTTATTTTTGCATGAATTGATGTTTGATGATGTATGAATGTTATGGATGTGTTTATAATGATAATTAGATGCTAGATTGTTGATATGAACATTGGGAAATCGAGAATGCACATTGTAGTTCTTACCTTGCTAAAAATAGTAACTTTTTGATATTGATGTTGATAGACACATGCCAATTAGATGTTGTTGATCATGTCCTAGATATTGTTATGGACTTAATTTGGTATGCAACTGGTAAATTCATGAATGTAGTGTGAGTTTGATGAATTTGAATGTACTTTCCCAAAAGAGAAACTTTTAATTGTGCAAATCCTTGAATTGGATGATTTGAGCATGTTTGAGACATTAGGCCATGCTAGTGTGTTCATGGATGGTTTCTAAGGTGATTAAATTGTGTTGTTTAGGTTATATGAATGTTGATTTGGTTTGTTACCCTGTTTTGGCCTGTTTGTGAAAAATCATGGCATGAGTAATATAGGTAAGCTAGGACTTTTGTTGATTGATGGTTTAATATAAAAATGAACATTTTTGGTGATGATATGCTATAAATTGTATGTTAATGATCATCATACACACGTGCGAATCTGAGGCCCCTACTTAGTAGGATTGGCAGGGTTTAGGGTGTGAAGTCGTGAGTGGCTTCACATGGCATGTGATGCATGATTTGATCCTTGTATGGTGTATTATTGTGTTATAGAGTTATGAGCATGATAATAGTTTGAGATTCGCATGACTTGTATGTCCTGCTGGTTCTGTATGATGATCTAATTAGTACATGTGGTTAATGAAGTGTTATATGTAATCAGTTTGTATGTTTAATCATATGTAATAGGCTGTTATGCTTGTTTGAATGGAATTTCACACTATAATGTCACCAACGGGTCAAACAGGGGGTCAACTGGGTCAAATGTGTCTTGTCTTCTAAAACTTTGAGTTCTTTGGTTTGTAAAGCACTTAGGGTTTCAATATGATTCTGTGTACACGTACTTATGTACTCTCGTGTTCTAGGTAACCTTTGAAGGGTTGTCTTTGCACCTATCACCAGTTCTCTTTAGTCATTATCTTTACCCACCAGGTGAGTTCATGCCCCTCTACTATTTTTTATAAACCTTCTTTTTGGGGGAGGTAGCATACTTGTACTCAAACACTAGTTTATATTATAATTTGTGTATGTTTTTTACACACCAGGTGAGTTCATGCCCCTCTATTTTTTTATAAACCTTCTTTTGGGGAGGTAGCATACTTGTACTCAAACACTAGTTTATTATTATAAGTTGTGTATGTTTTGTAAACATAGTGCTTAATACCTTGAAAGTCCTCACACTTCGGATCATTAATAATGGTACTAGCGGGAAATCTTGGGTAGTACTACTGGGTCTGACGAGCCCCACCTGTACGACTCGAGGTCAAACGGTGCAATATTGTCCTATATCGTCACGACCTGGTAAGGTCATGACGGAGGCAACAATGCAACACAGTCAGCTTCGATTGCGAAATCACTATGGTTATTACTTGTGAATATAGACTAGCTATCTATTTCAATGCACTTCTTATGTTATGCAAATGTTATTGTTTATGTTAATGCAAACTCTTGAACTCACCAACCATTGTGTTGACATTTTAGTATGCTATTCTCAGGTTGTTAACTCTGCTTGCCATTAGGACACCACACGGGTCCAACATGCATTCTAAGACTCTATTTTAAAGACATTTTGTTGGTATCTATTTACGAGTGTTTAAATATTTGGGTTGGCGCATGTTTTGCCAAATATGCATTTTTATATTTTGGTTTGTCTTATTTACAAACGCTTCCGTATGGTTTTAAAGTTGAACTTTGGTTGGTTTTATTTTTAATGTGGCATATAGTGTCGTTCTAAGTAACTATTGACTGTGATCCTGGTTTGTTCACACCCTCGTGGTAAAACTCTGCACGTGAATTTTGAGGGTGTGACTTCGTATAAATCAAAATTGGTTTATAGAAATATGGCAAAATAGGTCATAAAGCAAAAACTTGTTGGGTAAAAAAAAGAGCTTAATAAGCCAGAGGAGAAGATATAAAAATCAAATTTAAAAAATCTTATTAGATTCAGAATATGAAACAGAAACAATCTTCAAATGAAGACTTAAACATTATAGAAAATGGAAGTTTTTATTCTTCTGAAGAAGAAAATTGTTGCAAAGATAATTATGATAATTGTCAAACAAATTCTTCAGGTGTTGAAGAAGAAAATCTTTATCAAATAATATCTTAATTTCAAATATGAAATTAATGTTTTAACTAGCGAAATGTTAGACTTATTAAAAGTGGTAAATGATTCATAGACTAAAGAAAACTAATTTCTGCTTATTTAAAAAATCAAGAAGAAGGAGAATCTTCTTCTAGTTTTCAGATTGAACTAAAGCTATTTTTTTAGCTGAATTGAAATATCAGTTAATTAAATGAAAGAAATAAAAATAAAAACCTGTTGAGATACAAGAATTACAAGAATTAAAGTATGAAATTGATAGTTTAAAAACAAAAATATAAATTTTCAACAAAATAATAAGGAATTAGAAAAAAGAATTATATGATTAGAAAAAACAAAATCAATCATTCTTCAACAAATGAAGAGGAATCAAAATCCTACTTAAAAATATTATGAAAATTAACACTTCTCAAAAATGGTATGGAAACATAAAACTCCTTATAGAAGATGAATTTTTTATTAAAGTAATTACACTATTTGATAGCAGTGCAAATTTAAATTGTATCAAAAAAGGATTAATTTCTATAAAATATTATCATAAAACACACATGGTCTAAGCCATGCTGGAAGAGAAAAATTAGAAGTAAATTATAAAATCCCTAAAGCATTTATTTGTAAAGATAATGTATGTATTAATACAAATTTTGTATTAGTAAAAAATCTTGTGATTTAGGTCATAATTGGAACCCCATTTTTTGATAAAATTTTCCAACTTAAAAACGTGGATAGGACAGGAATAATTGGAACCTATAAAAGAAAAGATATTACTTTTCAATTTATAACTAATCCTATAACAAAAACATTAAATAATGTAAAACAAGATTTATTAATGGGAAATATAAATTGAATTATGCGAAAAAGAAATAAAGTCTCTTTTAGACAAAAATTTAATAAGAAATTCAAAATCTCAATGGTCATGTACAGCTTTTTATGTAAATAAATATTTTGAACAAGAAAGAGGTGTATGATTGGTAATAAATAATAAACCTCCTAATAAAATTTAAAAATGAATCAGGTATCCTATACCTAACAAAAAAGATTTGCTAGATAAATTATATAAGGCAAATATATTCTCTAAATTTTATTTAAAGTCAGGATACTAGCAGATTCAATTTGATAAAAAGACAAATATAAAACTGTTTTTATAGTACCTATTGGGCATTACGAATAGAATGTTATGCCATTTGAATTAAAGAATGCCCCTTCAGAATTCTAAAATATTATGAATAATATCTTATTCCTTATAGTGAATTTATCATAGTTTATATCGATGATATTCAAGTATTCTCTAAAGATATTGAAACCCATTTTAAATATTTAGAAATATTTAATAATATAATTTTGAAAAATGGTTTAGTCATATCTAGACAAAAATGATGTTGTTCCAAACAAAGATTATATTTTTGGGTCATAATATTGATCAAGGAAGTATTATTTCAATTAATAAAAATATTGAGTTTGCATCTAAATTTTCAGATGAAATTACAGTTAAAACTCAATTACAAAGATTTTTTGAAAGTCCAAATTATATTCTTCCTTACTATAAAAAATTGGCAGAAGATACTAGCTTATTATATGATAGACTAAAGAAAAATCCAAAGCCATGGTAATGACCATACTAAAGCAATCCAAAAAATAAAACAAAAGGTTCAAAAACTTTCTTGCTTAATGATAGCAAACCCAGATTGGAAAAAGGTTATAGAGAGAGACACCTCAAAGATAGGCTATAAAGAAATATTAAAAAAAATCTCTCCAGAAAATAAACAAGAATCTCTTGTCAGGTTTCATTCCGGAAAATGGAACAATAGTAAAAAAAAAATGCAACTATTGTAAAAGAAATTTTAGCAATAGTCAAATGTGTTTTAAAATTTCAAGATGAGTTGTATTATAAAAAATTTATTATAAAGATAGACTGTCAAGCGGCAGAATATATGTTTAATAAAGATTTCAAACATGATGTTTCTAAACAGATGTTTGCTAGATGGTAAGCATATTTAGCTCCATTTGATTTTGAAATACTTTATAAAAAATGAACTGATAATAGTCTTTCTGATTGTCTTACTAGGGAATACTTAAATTAATGAGTCATTCAAATAAATGTTTGAAACAAACATTGTTAAGTCTTATTGAAAGACAAGATAATGTTTCGACTATGTTATGGATGGCTTACACTGACATTGAAAATGTAAACAATAATATGTTTATATCAAGAAAAACAAAACAATATGTTATCAAACAAATTTAATATCATATTAGATCCCTAAAATTTCAGCTGGAAAATCTAAAAGCCAAATAATTAATAATTTCTTCTGGATGAATGTTTTCAGCCATGATCCCTTAGGACAGAGGTAGAGAACGTGAAAGATCTTCCTCTTATAGAGGAAGAGGAACAGGCCGAAAGAATTATCCATCAAATGGGTAACAAAAAACTTATAGCTATGGATAATACATCAATGAGTGCATCATCTTCATCAAGTGTTAAACTTGATGAAAAACTCTCAAAGAGTTTTTAGCCTTTAAGGTTTCTCAGGGAAATACCTCTGAAGAAATGGCATCATATGCCGAAATCACTATCAATGAAAGTGAAGATGAAGGATGGGTTAATAATCCACATAAGGGCATTATACTCCTTTTAGATCATAAGGATCAAAGATAGAAAGATCAACCTTGGTTCATAATCAAAAGATATCCAGATACGGGATTCTATCCATCTGATACATATAAGTCCAGAATCTATTATGATGAAATTCTAAAAGTAGAATCTTGCGAACTAACCTATTATACTAGGAGTAATAAGATTTTAAGCTTTAGTTAGTAAAGTCATTATTAAACAGATCATATTTGTTGAAAACTAGTGGTTACTTCCTTTAAAAGATAAGAAAACTTTACACCCTGAAACAAAAATCCCAATTAGATATAACTATTGGGATTATGTTAATGTTGTTTATAGAGCATTCTTACTTGAAAATCAGAATCATAAACATTCTTGGTTTATCAAGATATGCTCTAAAGCATATGAATCAGATATTCTGATTTGGTTTTATAAATGGTGGCGGTCATATGGTCCGTCAATTGATATCTTTATCAAAGAATCTACAAAGTTTAAAAAATTATATAGCCAATGGGTACATCTATATCCTGCTCTTATAGAGACACAACATGATAACACCTTTATCGAAGGAATGGCTTTGTTGTATTATTTTGTCCAGTTCAGTATCCCATGGATATGAAAATGGACTCCAGAAACTAGTTATACTAGTGAGAAAATTTTTTGCCTAAGAAGAACTTATATGACTAAGTTCTGAAAAAATTGATGGAAAAAGAAAATCGTAAAATCAAATGGCAATACACCCTGTATCAAATCCAACAAACAATTGAATTATACAAGAAACAACAAGAGAACATGCAGCAAAGAGATTCTCCTAACCCGTTTCAACATATTATTAGAAAATTAAAATGATCAAAGGCACTGATGATATCAGTGAAAAAAAATAATAGTTTAGTATATAATCAAGAACTTCAAAAAAGAAAAATTTTCTTCAAAGATATCTACTTCATGTTCTTCTCAGAATGAAGAGGAGACACAAATTCTTCAAGATAGCCAAGAAGAAGATGAATTTTTGGATGATGAGGCATATGCCAAAATTATGGAAGAACTAGATAGGGAGTTCGCACCGACTCATACTCCCGGGACGTCCAAAAATCAAAAATCACAATAGGTCTCGTAGCACAGTAAAAGCAATAATAATTCGAGAAAAGATAAAGCTGTCGAGAAAAGACACAAATAATAATAATGTTTATTATTATTATTATTTTATTATTATTATTATTATTATTATTATTATTATTATTTATTATTATTATTATTATTATTATTATTATTATTATTATTATAATTGAAAACCGTGAAAACCCCGTTACCACTCACATAATTTATAATTGATTTAATTTTTTAGTTGTTTAAAGTATATTTGAGTAAACTTTAACTTTATTTTTTGAGGTCATTATATATTTTTTAATTTAAACTCCAAGGAACAATGATGATGACGAAACGACTTACGTGTACGTAACTTGTATGAATTAAATATACGCAACTTTTAGTTGTCCACTTGGTAATAGATACTTACATGTACATAACCCCTATATATATATGTAACTCTTAGTTGTACACTTTATAATACGTACTTATATATGTAACCTTTGATTATCATAGGTTTTATTTATAACACGGTTATATATTATTTCAAACTGTTTTGCACTTCTACGAAGAAAATAGAACGAAGTCGGTCCTCGTGTTTGATTAAATGGACCTTATTGTTTGAATTACTGATTATAATGAAAATCATGACTCTGGCGCAAAAACTTGATGACTTTTGTTTCAAGAAATAAATAGAATGAAGAAGGACAATCTAGAGTTTTAAACCTAATCAAACAAGAAGTGACTTTTGAAACATGTATAGAAAACCTAGCCCGCCATTAAAGATTTTTCTTTGTTTCCTTTTCGTAGTATAAAGTCTTTTTAATATTAAATAAGAAGTTATAGGTATCCATGTGATTATTTTGTATTGTACTGTTTATATGATTTACCTTTTCTTTCACAATAAGATTGTTTATCTGAAAAAACAAAATATGTTAACATACAAGAGCATCAAAACTTTATTTTACTAGACATTTAGTATTTCGTGTATGCTACAAATGTTTAATCAAGATTTTAAAAGGCATGATATACAAAACCTCTCTTAACTAAGTAATGACTATTTTGGATCACCCACGATATAGGCTCCACGCACCCCCATGGATGGCAACGATAAGAATCCCATGGATGCCGTTTGCACGGCCTGTATGTGGGTGTTCTTGGTACTGGTGTTTGTGATAACGAAGAAGCTTGTGGTCCCGATTAGGATAACATTTATGATCATCCGAAGCATGATCGCACATTTGCTGTTAAAAAATTAGGTGGACTGAAATTTTGTTTTATTTTAGTCATATATAAACGTTATATAATCACTATATAACATATAATAACTATATCACACGTCATTTTAGATGGTGAGGCGAATGCTAATGGAAATGATTTATAATAACTAGGTTCTTTTAACCCGCACGTTGCGCGAGGAGTTTCACTATGATCTCAAATATCAAAACGTAAATGCAACATGTTGCAGTGACATTATACGTGATGTGATAACCTATAGACTAACAATCGACCCGACTTGTATTTGGACTAAACTAAATTTACATCGAAAAATAAAATAACTCGAATTTATACCGTTAAACAAAAACATGTTATACTTGACCCGACTCTTTTTCAAAAAAAATTATTTCGAAACATAGCCAAACTCAAGTACATAAAATACACGTACAGATGCGTCGTATGCGGCATGATAAAGTATAGATTACGATCGTCTCGACTCGTTTCCGAACTAAATTTACGCTAAAAGTAGAGTGACACAAATTTATACCGTCAAATAAAAACGTTTAATATTTAGCCCACTCATTTCAGACAAAATTTAAATTAAAACGTAGATCATCATAACCATATATTTAAATATACACAAAAACGTTTTATATTTAACCCGACTCGTATTGACACGTAAACCCAAAACTTTAAAAACCTAAGGGGATTAAAGAGACATTTTACAAACTTTTTAAAATGTGTTAGGATGTGAAGGAGTTAAAATTGACCAGTTAGAATGTTTATTAAACATTCAATAAAATATTAGACAAAATTTCAGAAAACGTCCTTTAATTATATATAAATTTACAGGTTTAATCATTTATTTTTAAAAAGGACTCTTAACATCTTTTATGTCAACATCTTATAACAGATATCGTCCTGTAGACTAACTGTCTTTAAGTTTTTCTGTTAAGTCAATGGTAATTTGGTTTTTTTTATCTCTAAAGGACTATTAATGTATTTTCTTCTATACATAAAGTATGTTTTCTGTAACTTTCTTTATCTTTCACTTAATTTATGTATTTTTAAAGTAATACATATAAATAGGATTTTTTATATAATGTAATAAATATTATTTAATTATTTTTCATCAAGATATTATATATAAATGTAAATTATATAATAAACTAATATAAAAATTATTTTTTTGCACATATACTAATTAATTATGTTCATCCCGTACAAATAATTAGTTTTCAATCACATATTATATATATACATATATATATATATATATATATTATAAATACACATTATTTTTTCATCCACGTATTTAAATTATATAAATTATATAAAATTAAATATTATAATAATATGTATATATATACATGGATGGAAATAATTAAGTAATATTTATTATGTTATATAATAAACATATTTATATGTATAATTCTAAAAATACATAGATTAAGTAAACGATAAAAAATTACAGAAAATGTCCTTTGTGTTTGAAAAAAATTACATTAATAGTGCTTTAGAGGTAAAAAGACCAAATTGTCATTGATTTAACAGAAAAACTTAACGACACTTAGCGTAAAGGATAATATCTGTTACAAAATGTTAACATAAAGGATGTTTAGAATAATTATTTAAAAAAAGGATGATACCAACAACTTTATATAAACCTAAAAGACAATTTCTATAATTTTGTCAAAAAACTATTAATATATTATTATTATTTAAATATTATTATTATTTTATCATTATTAACACCATAGAATCATAGATGAATTAGTATAGATACTTTCTACTTTAATAAATTAGAAACTATGGAGGACATGTGGTAACGTCACATTCCGTCTATTCTTATCAAAATTTTCCTGCTTATCTATTCTATTAATTAATTACATTAATTACTAAAAATATTATTTAACTTTTTGTAAATTAAAAATAGCTTTTTGATAAATTAAGAAATAGATCTTTTTATTAATATTATTTCTAAAGAAACAAATCTTATAAAAAGAAGTTTTTTTATAATACATCAACTTATTTAAAAATACGAATTAGTATTTTATAAAGTAATTTTTAAAATTGAGAGTTATAATAAGAAAATTTTAAAAATGACATTTTTAATACGTAAACAAAATGTTTAATTTTTTTTTGAAAAAGAAAGTTTGAAAAGTTAATATTGTTGTTTTATTATCTATAGTTTTTTTTACTTATACGTAATTTTAATCATATCATATCATAAATTAATATTATTTTTTAACTAATAAATTTTTATTATATTTAAAATTTATATTTATTTAATCCGTGTAATACACGGGTTTACTAAAAAACAGTAGATATAATATAATGCTTCTTTTGTTAATTTACATCAAGGCTGCCTTCTATATAAACGGTCCATTTGTCGATGCTCTTCCCTTTTCACCTCGCAGTCCACCAAAGGTATATTCACATAAAACATTCAGATGCATATGTATGTCAGTATTTGAATGCTTATGTATATGTAATATGTTAACATTGTTGCTGCTTTTCATCTTGGTTACAAATTTAAGTACAAAGACGAAAACAACTCTGATTATTCTCTCAGGAATAGAAACAAAGTGAACTGTCACTAATATATGTATACTTTTTGATGAATTTTGAAACAGGAAGAATGTGGAAGTTAAAGATAGCACAAGGAGGTGATCAAGAGTGGCTAACAACCACCAACAACCACGTCGGCCGCCAATACTGGGAGTTCGACCCCGATGCAGGAACTAAAGAGGAACGAGCTGAGATCGAGAGGATTCGTAATAACTTCAAGATTAATCGGTTTGAGTTCAAACAAAGTGCCGATTTGCTCATGCGTATGCAAGTAAGTCTATTATTTTCTATATATGCAAAAGATAACATAAGTATTGTGAAGAGAAAGTACACGTTAGCAGTGGTCGATCGATCTCACGTAGCACATGATGCAGACAGTCTATTTATTGTGAGGTGACAGTACAGTAAGAAATGCATGGTACTCCAGTCTCCATGCTAAGATAACATTACGTACACTTAATCAATGCAGACAACAATAAACACCATCTTACAAACCTGATTATATTTTTTAATTTTTTAAACTATTATATATTATACATATTTAAGTTAAGATATGTCTTGGTCAGTTTACAAATTAACCCAACCTTAATCTCCAAAGTCCAAACTCTTCCATCGTCTCCAAACGGCAAATTCTTTCATGGTCATGCAATTAGGGTTTATCCCAGTCTCAAGAAGTTGATAACAATGATCTAGTATTATTATAGTCGTTCAAAAAGCTCGCGGGTGATACCTTCATCGTGAAAAGTTTGAAGAAAGTTTGTTCGAAATTAGTTCGTTTCCAAACGAGCCGATTTAGCTCGACTTTGCATGTAATATTATGTTATAAAAATTTAATTGAGAAATTAAAAAAAATAAATACAAAATTTACTTTATTGAATATTAGAAAATGAAAAACGGTCCAATTTCGAGTAAGCTTTTTCATTTTTTTTTCCAAGAGGAGCCGCAATTTGCGAGCTTTATTAAAAACTGTTAACAAAAAAACGCATCATCGTTATTAACTTTTTTTAAAGTTTGAATTAAGTACCTGGGTTTGGTACCTCGAATTTGTATGATTTCTTTCACTATAATTTATAAACCCAGTTTTTAAGTTTATATTACCATACTACAAAAAGCAACTTAATGGCAGGGATAATAAGTTACCATCGGCAACAGGTATATAACCTACAGCCACAACAATAAGACACAAAGGCAACAGTCCTAACGCCTGTGGCGGTTTATGGCAAACTTCATGGCGATTCAAAGCCTCTTTTTGTTGTGTATATATATCAAGGATCATTGCAAACAAAAAACATAAATCATTTCCGGATCGTATAGTATGAAATATATCAAGGATCATTGCAAGCAAATAACACAAATCGTTAAACCTAGAACAGAAAGATTAAAATCAAATGAAATCAAACAAAACCAAAATCAAACAAATATTTGTTCCTATGAAACAAAACAAACATATTAAACAAATCCGATATAAGAGTTAAATGTGTTTTTCATCCCTAAGTTTTTATAGAAATTATCATTTGAGTCCAAAAATTTAAATTTTATCATTTGCATCCACATGTTTCACAAAAATTACAATTTGCATCCATTTAACTACTCCTAATTAACACCGTTAACTTTTCCCGTTAAGTTTCCTATACTAGGGGTATTCTGGTCAAAACAATTACAAAATAAAGTATCGACTCTACGTGAGAAGTTTTATGCGTTCAATCCCGTTTGGTAGTCACCATTACGATTTGAATCCACCTATTAGATAAAATTAAATATAAAGATAACCATCTAAAAATGACTTATTTATAACTTTATAAAATATACACTACAAAAAAAATATAAATAAACAAACAAGTAATATGACACAAACCATTTAAATCATAACTATAAAAGATAAATTATTATAAAAGTATAAGAGTGAAATGGACACTTTCACCACACACACCACACACACTACACCATAACCTAACAATTAAATGTTATCATGTCACACTAAACCACACACTCAAATTTGATGGCGTCGGTGTTGCCACCATGTCACACTAATCACACACACATATAATAGTCACAAACTCATTGCAAGTACATGCTATGAGAAAGAAAATTTATAGCATGGAGGGGGTGTCGATCGGCGGTGGTGCCAGGCGGCACCAAGGCTAGCCGTGGCCTGACGACGCGCACACCATCTCCACCCTAAGAAAACAATAAACAATATGACATTAACAGTCCATTATTACTATTTAACAATATATACAAAAGTAACATGACTACTAACCAAAATACATTAACACACACAAACAATAAAAGACTACCAGGGTGTTAAATCGCAACTGCAATTACCAAAAGAGGCGAAGCGCATAAAACTCTTCATGTAGAGGTGATTTTTATTTTGTAATTGTTTTGACAAAAATACCCCTAATGTAGGAAAGTTAACGGTGTTAATTAGGAGTAGTTAAATGGATTCAAATGACAATTTTTATGAAACATTCGTAGATGATGATGAACAAATCGAACAGACCGAACGATTTTAGAGACCCAACGACTCGATGTAGATGGTGACGAACAACTATGGTTGATAACATGTGATCGTCTATCAAAACCAAAAAAATATATATGATTAGCGCAACAGAAGATGGCGATGACATGGAGAATTGCATGTTCAAGATCTGAGAGTACGAAACTTAAATTGACATTTATGATTTTCAAAGTCCGGAGGTATTCGTTTCATATTTCAAATTCGAACGCTCAATATTTAGTTCTTGTATGATTCACCCCTCATATTTTTGGAATATATAAAATGCAAGCTTACTATTATGGTGATGATGTAGTGTTAGTTTATTACCTTTCGTTATATAAATATAGATATTTTATTTTACTATTAACCAGAACTAATTTGTTTTTCATTATGTGACAATCAATGTTAATATTAAAATAACCAATTCAAAAAGATGAGTTGCCCATAAAGGTTCATTTTAACTAAAATATTTTAACTAAAATGTTACTTAATTATACACTTAAATACTAAGGATTTAGTTGCATAAATAAAGAAATTTAAGTACGTACGTAAACATATTTATAAGAATGTTAATTTTATTTTAAATATAACCAACAATTACTTTAATCTTTTGCAACTACTAAATCTTACCATATTCTACATTATTAATTATTTTAGTTTTACGATGAAGAAAATAAAGAATCAGAAAAGAGCTTCGCTATTCTTTCATTGAAGAGATGAGTAATATGAATTATTAAATTTTATTTTTCTAATGGTTTAAATCAAATTAATAGATATTTAATAAACTAAAAGTAGAAAAAAATAACAATTAACTCAATAATACTTATTGAAATGAAGTAATTCAATAAGATTATAAGTGAGAAACCTACAAATGTATTTTCGTTGATTGTTTTTAACTAGAACATTTTTATATATAATTTAAAACTTACACCTTCTTGGTAAATAAGTTTTGTAACAACACTTCTTTAGAAATATAAAAAACTTAAAAGTCATGTTCTAGAATGGGCAATATGATGTAACTTTTATTTCTCAAACTTTCCTGGTTGTTGTTCTCTTTATAAAGATCCGTTATTGTTCAAAAATGTTCAAAAGTTGTATTTTTCAAACATCGCCTTCATCGTTGTCCATCGCCTTGTGTTTCTCGAAATCAATTTGAGCAAGTTAAAACCAAATCGGTTATAAAAGAGTCAACCTTGACCACTAAACTGAAAGCAAAATTGATTCTGATTTTTGATGAAACCAATAATACCTGGTAAACAAATTAACAACACTAAACAACTACTTTGCATCATGGCATGCATTTAGGGATTCCATAGGATGAACAAGACGGTGCCCTTTGCCAAAGGTCCCTAGACCGTGTTGGAATAACCAGTTAGGTAATTTCAATAATATATGTAAACGTGTATATTTGAAGTAACTTACTTAACCTTTTTTTTATTATATTGAACTCGACTTAATAAAACGAAAGAATAAATTGTCATTTTCGTCCATATGATTTGGTAGAATTTGTCACTTTCATCCAATAGTTTGTTTTCTCGCATCTGGGTGCCTGTCGTTTACAAATCTTGTCATATTCATCCAATCCGTTAATTATATCCAAAAATTCTCCCTTAAATGAGGGGTGGTAGATGGTTTGTCATTTAACATATATGTTTTATTTTTATTTTTTTTAAACTTGATTTAATATATCCCCTTTAAGTATATTGATATATTAGTCCATATGGTTTGGGTATGTTTGCCATTTCAGTTCAAAAACACCACCTCACCACCGCCCCTTCGCGAAACACCATATCACCACCACCATGTCACTGAACCACCACACCACTATCCCATCACAAGAACCACCAAACCACCACCACCACCCTATCACAAAACCACAAACACCATACGAGATCGTTACCCACCACCTCACACTAGATCTCTGCCACGTACCATATAAGCGCTAGAAATCAATCGTCAATCTCGAACTTGTAACATAACCCTTCGAAAACGCATATAGAAACCTTGAAAACGAGTATTGTAGAGGTATTAATAGCGTTTGATATGCGTTTTCGAAGTGGTATGTTACAAGTTCAATATTGATTGTCGATTTTTATGGTTTACATGGTGGCGACAATCTAGTGTGTGCGTGTGTGGTGGTGGGCTGTCTGGTGTGGTGTTGGTGGTTCTACGATGGGGTGGTGGTGGTGGTTCTTTTGGACTGAAGTGGCAAATATTCCCAAACCATATGGACTAAAATAGCAATATACCTAAAGAAAATAGATTAAATCAGGTTAAGAAAGAAAAATAAAACATATATGAAAAATGAGCAAATATCCCTCATTTAACGAAGAATTTGATGGAGTTAACGGACTAAATGAATATGATAAGATTGTAAAGACAGGGACTTAGATGCGAGAAAACAACTATTGGATGAAAGTGGCAATTTTCATCAAACCACATGGATGAAAATGGCAATTTACTCAAAACTAAATAAATAGCCATATGTTTATGCAATTAATTAAGGCAATATATGCAGTTTTATTAATCGAGTTCAATATAAATAAAAAGCAAAGTATGTTACTTCAAAAATGAATATCTACATATATTTTTGATTTGATCTAATTGGTTATTCCAACAATTGGTACCGTAGGTAAGATGCAGCTCATACCAGAGATTAAACTCGAGTGTAGTCAAGTTCATGAGTCAAATTATGAAAAAATGGATAGGAGACTTAAGAACAAACCATCGATTATATCCTGGAGGGAACAAATAAACATAGCAAAAAAAGAAGTTTGTGTGGATTCTTGTGAAGTCGATTAAGGTGAGATTGGATCTGTCAACAAAATCGTTAAGGTTAGGATCAACATTAGATCTTTCTCTTCCTCACCAAGAAAATAAGGGATTAGGAATGGCTAGATTTATGACATAAGTAATCCACAAGTAGGGGCGTAGGGCATCAAACGAAAACAACAGGTGACAAGTTTTTTTGTTTAGCGACAATGTAAAAAGAGCAATGAGCTAGCTAGTTTTTCCTAGTTGATGGCAAAAAGAATGTGGCTTAAATGACCCAAACGAAGTACAAGTCCTATGAACGAGTTTGATTTGAGGGGATTATTGTTGATAGGGGCGGAAGTCAAACCGAAGAATTATGGATCTTACTCGAAATTAAAGATTTTTGACATGCAAATTAATATTAAAGGGTAGAATGAAGGTGTTAATATTGATTGTAAGGGCTAGAATGGTTAAACCGAGAAGTCTACGGTTGAAACGGTTCACATGTGAAAGTTGGTGTTATAAAATGAAATAATACGGTGGGAGATATAAGTTATAACTAGTGTTAGCTTATTAATATTTTGATTGAGTGTGTATTACACTAGGATATAAAATTAGTTTATTTAAAGGTGTTTGAGTTAGGTTATGATTAGTAAAGTGTAGAATAAGTAGAGGATCATGATCATTGTATTTAGTGTGCTTTTGTTCATTAGTTCATAGTAATTTTTAGAGTTGAGACGGGTTGTATTTAAATTCTCGATGTGTTCTTATAATGATTCTAGGCCAATATAGCATTGGAATTCTCATGTGGTTGGGCCATTTACTTAGACCGAGACTCAAGATGAATCAGACATCCTTTTATCTATCAGCACCACCTTAAAAGGAAAATTCACTTGGTGTAACATGGTACTCAAAAAGTCCCACTTCAAAGACTCAGATGCTTTTTAAATGTCTACTTTTAGAAGTATAGCTTTTGACTTGGACTTCTCTAACCATAAATTAATACATTTATAATGATTCCATCTAATTTTCAGTTTGGGATTTCTGATCTATCTATAACCTTTTATTTTGGATTTTTTGATAGAATTTGTTAAACACCAAAACTGATTTCCTTCTCATTAAACCCTTCATATATAATTACAATATGTTCGTATCGCACCCTACACTTATGAATACAATACAAGATACTAGTCTAATATACCACCTCAGTCTAAGGAGGAGGTTCACAAATACTTAGACTGTTTCTAAACTCATTAAAAAGTAGTCTTTGAAGCCTTTTTGTGAAAATGTCAGCTAACTGGTAACTAGAAGGAAGGTGTAAAATCCAAACTTGGCCTTTTTGAACTTGCTCCCGAACAAAACAGATATCTATCTCGATGTGTTTAGTGCGTTGATGCTGAATAGAATTCCCCGACATGTTGATTGCACTAATATTATCACAATAAACAATTAAGGTGCGTGTAGGAGGATGGTCGAGCTCCAGTAATAAATTCCGTAACCAGATAGTTCGGCCACGACATTGGCAATGCCTTTGTATTCAGCCTCTGCACTAGATCTGGAAATAGTAGTCTGACGCTTTGATGACCAAGAAATAAAGTTATTTTCAAAGAAAATGCAGCAACCTGACGTCAAACGATGTGTGCCTGGGCAACCCGCCCAATCCACGTCTGTATATGAGACCAACGAGGATTGGGAGTTACGAGTCATATGCAACCCCATTAAGAGTGTGCCTTTGATGTATCGTAGTATCCATTTCAAAGCATTGAAGTGAGCATGTATGGGGGCGTGCATATGCATGCAAATCTACTGAACCACGTAGGATATGTCTGGCCTCGTAAAGGTGAGATACTAAAGGGCTCCCGCTAAACTCCTGTATAGAGTGGGATCATCAAATAAAGAACCTGAGTTAGCACTTAGCTTACCAGCAGTGTCGACTGGAGTTGAACTGGATTGTAGTTGATCATGTTGGCCCGTGTCAAGATGTCCTCGGCATACTTCTGCCGTGATAAAAATAACCACTGTGATGATGAATGAGAGACTGCGATACCTAAAAAATAATTTAGAGGGCCAAGATCCTTCACGGCGAATTCGAAGAGAGATGAGCCATGAGACGGTGTCTGTGGGTCGTAGATGAAGTGGTGAGAATGATGTTGTCGACATAAAGTAGTAAATATGCAGTGTCATGTCCATGTCTATAAGTGAACAGTGAGTGATCACATGAACTATGCCGGAACCCGATAGTAGTTACAAAATCAGTAAAATGCTAGTACCAAGATCGAGGCGCTTGTTTAAGGCCATACAATGACTTCTTTAACCTGCACACATGATTAGAGAAAAGTGGATCTCTAAAACCTGCAGGCTGATACATAAAAACTGTCTCAGAAAGATGCCCATTTAGAAACGTGTTTTTGACATCCAATTGATTAATTTCCCAACCATTGGCAATAGCAATGCTTAAGACAGTCCTGATTGTGGCTGGTTTTACTACAAGACTAAAAGTTTCATGACAATCCACACCTACTTGTTGAGACCTGCCATCACAAACAAAACGCGCTTTGTAGCGCTCCAAAGATCCATCGGATTTAAGTTTATGTTTAAATATCCACATGCATCTGATAATATTTACCTACTGAGGATGAGGTACAAGTTCCCAGGTCTTATTATCAATAAGAGCTTTGAACTCCTCTGTCATGGCATTGTTCCAATCAGGTATGGTTAGGGCTTCTTGGGGGTTACGAGGAATTGGTTGTAATATGGTGAAGGTGTTTAGGTTAAAAATGGTACGTGGTTTGGTTATACCTCAAATGCTATGAGTGGTCATGGTACGCAAAGGTGGTGGTGAGTTTGTGTTATGTGGGGACAGAGTGGTGGGTGTGGGTGTTGACGGGTTATTGTTTGGTGTTAGGTGTGGCGATGGGTTGTGGGGTGGTGAAGGGTGGTCTGTGGTAGCGGTGTCAATTGGTGGGGTGGTGGAGGCTGTTTAGGTGGTGAATCGGTGGTGGCGGTATTGGTTTGGGGGTTGGGTGTTGATACTATCGAATGTAGTTCCACTTTGGTTTTCCGGAAGGAATGTGTCAGATGTAAAGGACGGAGAAGGATCAACGTGTGACCAAAAGGAGGGATGAAGATCAGAGGAGAGGTTAGTGTGAAGAAAATCATAGGATTGGAGTGTAGGAGTGGTATTGGAGAACAGAAAGATTGTTTCATCGAAAAGAACATGTCGTGAGATTAGAATTTTACCTAGTAGATAGTTCATAACATTTGAAACCACGATGATTAGAGGGATGTCCTAAAAAGACACAAGGTGAAGATCGAGGTTCAAGTTTATTTATGATGGTAGAAGGTATGAAAGAGTAACAAAAGCAACCAAAGACACGTAAGTTAGAATAAGATGGGTGTTTGAGGTAGAGAAGAGAATTAGGAGAGAGATGTGACTTCGTTTTGTTTAGTAAAATATTAAGAAGATATGTGGCCATTTGTAAGGCATGATGCCAAAAGTTGAGAGGCATGAGTAAGAAGAGTTTGGATGATGTTATTGATTGATCGAATTTTTCTTTCACTTGCCATTTTGAGAAGATGTGTGGGGCAAGAGAAACGAAACGACATGCCATTTTGGGAACAAAAGTCATGAAATATTTTGTTATTATATTCTGTTCCGTTATCGAATTGAAGGCATTTTATTTGTCGTTCAAATTGTGTTTTAATGAATTGATGAAAATTTTTGAATAAGGTAAAAACACTTGATTTGTTTGCCAAAGGAAACGTCCACAAGTAATTTGTATAATCATCAAGCAAAACGATATAATAACGATGACCTCCCGAGCTTTTAATAGGTGAGGTCCACAAATCGCTGTGAATGATATCAAAAGGAAACTAAGTAGTAGTTAATGATTCATAAAACGGTAAACAAACATGTTTCATAAAAACACAAGACTGACAAATATGTTTATTAGAAAAAGAACCAACAGAAATATGATTATGTTTATTCAAGACATGTAGTAAATCTTTGCCAGGATGGCCTAGAAATTTGTGCCACAGGTCTTGAGAAATAGCTGCAAAAGAAGATTGAGACTAAGACTTGATAGGTAAAGATAGACGATAGAGATCTCCGGTGCTGTCATATCGGAGGAGTGGAGTTCGTATCTGGAAGTCCTTTACAGTAAAACCAAAGGGATCAAATTCAATAGTAATCCAATTTTCGGTTGTTAGACGACAAACCGATAAAAGGTTTTTAATAAGGTGTGAGGCATAAAGTACACGGTTTAATTTTAAAGGGGTGTATGGTGGTTTTAAGGTTGTGTTACCCGTCCCATGTATTGGTATTTGGAAACCATTTCCCATGACGATAGAAGTTGCAAAGTTATTATTGACATAAGAAGGAAGTGTACCTGAAGAATTGGTCATATGGTTGGTTGCACCCGTATCCATGTACCAGTTCTGATTGGGATTGAGTGTCATTGTATATAATACTTGTTCTATATTGGTGGGCATATAGTAGTCACTGTTGGCTGCATATGCTTGTGGTGTTACAGGTGGCGATCCAAGGATACCCGGAGTAGCATTAGCTAGCGGTCGGGTTTGGGGGACCTTACTGTTGGATTGGTGGGGGTGTGGACATGGTGGTGTAGGCCATGGCGATTGTGGGTATTGAGGATAAGACTAAGGTAGGGTGGAGTTATAGTTGTAGTAACCTTTGAATACACCATGATGTCCCCCCTAAAACCCCCTCGGCCCTGACCTCGGCCGCCTCGTCAACAGCCACGGGCAGAATTGTCATAGTAGGGACGGTAGGGTGATGTTGGATTAGTTGGTTCATGGGGTTTATTTTGGGTAATGTTGCGGCTATAGTGAGGAGTAGAACCGGTGGCGGTAGGGTTGGGTTGTGGTGTGGTTGATGCGGTAGGGGTGGTATGGAGGGTGGTGGGTTGTTGTTGGTGGCTTTTGCGGGTTTCTTCCAAAATAAGCTTGGACCGAGTCTCATAGAAATCCGATAGTGTATTTGAATGTTGAATGATGGCTGCCACATTATCAAAGGATTCATTCAAACCCAAAAGTACATGCAACACTAGCTGATCATTGGTAAGGGGATGTCCGACGTTGGTGAGTTGATCAGAGAGCACTTCTAACGCTTGACAATACGCTATGACATTGGGAACATCATCTATCTTTGTGTTTGTGAACTTGTGTTGGAGATGTAGTGCCCGAGTGTGTTTACTATCTTCAAATATGGCGGCCAAAGCATTCCATGCGTCTTCAGCAGTTGAATCCGCAACAAGAATTGTTTCCAGAAGATCGTTGGAGATTGTCCCATAGATCCAGTTGCATACTATAGCGTCCAGTTTATTCCATTGTTCATCATGTCCGGACGTGAAAGAAGAGGCTCTCGTGGAAGGGATGATGTGTGGTAGAACATCATAGGCAAGACAATGTTTCTTGAAAACTTCTCTCCATGTTATGTAGTTACCAGTTTCCATGCTAAGAGTGGTTTGGATAGAGGTTTTAATGTTTGTAATGGTGGTTGCTGGATGGATCTTTCGGTGGTGGTGGTGGTTTTGGTTGGGTCTGTTTCAACCATGGTTAGAGATTAGGAAGAAGATAATAGTGTAGGGTTTAGAAGATTGATTGAAGGTGAGAAGGGATGGGGAAGAAGCTGCCGTCGGCAGTAGTAGGAAGGAGAAGAAAGTGGCGAATTAGGGTTTTCTTTTGGTAATCAGAGGAGGCACTGATACCATGATAGAACTTGTTAAACACCAAAACTGATTTCCTTCTCATTGAACCCTTCAATATATAATTACAATATGTTCGTATCGCACCCTACACTTGTGAATACAATACAAGATACTAGTCTAATATTTTTTATTTTATCTCTTATTATGGTAACTAGTCACTAGGTGGGTGTGTGGGGATTAATTCTGATCTGTGAGTTTATTTACTAGTATTTAGGATTTGTTTAATTAGTTTTGTTGAGGATTCTAAGCAGAATAAAAGTCAGTAGCAAGTTTTGCTGCAGAATAATTCATGTGTAGAACACTGCTTTGCTGTTTATTATGCCATTAAATCCTTTCACAAATTGAAAAACACATACATCAAACTTGCAACATTTTAACTTAGGCCCAATTAAAGGTAAGACTAGAAAGCTAATAAAACCACAATGAATTGCCCTGCTGAAAAAGTCGAAGTAGATGAATTTTAGTAATAAATTTTGTAATTTCAATATAGACTACTGCTAAATTGGCACATAAACAAATTGGAATATTATACAAGTAGTTATAATCTCCTGAATTATATATAATATATATTATCATTCATGAAGTATAAATGAACAAAGGCAATAATTTTGGAAGCTATTCTTCTTTGGTACAAAATGTGTGAGATTAACACTTTTATATGTGTTTGTGAACTCAGTTAAGAAAGGAGGACCAAGTTAAAGATATACCAGAAGCAGTAAAACTGAAAGAAACTGAAGAAGTAACAAATGAAGCAGTCACAACTACACTCAGGAGAGCCATTAGCTTCTACTCCACTATCCAGGCCCATGATGGCCATTGGCCTGCTGAATCTGCTGGCCCTTTGATTTTTCTTCCTCCACTGGTAATTAATGACATAATATCATTAATCATACGTATTAATATTAATAATTAATAATATGTCGACGTGTTATGTCTGTACACAGGTGATAGCATTGTATGTGACAGGAGCTGTGAATGTAATTCTAACACCTGCACATCAGCTAGAAATCAAACGCTACATATATAATCATCAGGTGTTAATTTGTAACATTTTGAATTTCAGGTTTATTTTATGATTTTATAAATCCATTCGACTTTGCTTTGATTTTACGATGACAGAATGAAGATGGAGGTTGGGGAATACATATTGAGGGTCACAGCACAATCTTTGGGTCAATATTTAGTTATGTTACACTGAGATTGCTCGGGGAAGAAGCCGATAGTAGCGCAGAAGATATGGCGGTGATTAAGGGTCGTAAATGGATCCTTGACCATGGTGGTGCTGTTGGGATTCCTTCGTGGGGGAAGTTTTGGCTCTCTGTCCGTTTCTTGTCACTTATGCTTCTTACATACTTGTTTTTGTTGGTTCACGCCGCAAATCGAACACACAAGAAACACACACGAAGAGATCCTTTACTGCTTTAACTTGCTCCCTCCATAAAAACAAGATACAGACTCTAAAATAGGGGGAAAAAAGCTAAGACCACTACTACCGACCCACTACTTACTAAAAACAATAATAAACATGAGCTTAAATAAAACTTGCTACCGACTCGTACCCATGTGACCTCAAGATTATTCCCAACAGTTTTCATGTTCACAATCATTAGCATATGTATTTTATGTATGGTCATTGCAATGCATTAACGTGTATATATATGTTCAATATATTTTGTGCTTTTGTAGGTTCTTGGAATATATGAGCGGTCAGGTTGTAACCCTATGCCACCTGAGTTTTTACTCGTCCCTAATTTTTTCCCAATCAATCCAGGTTAGTTTTGTTTAGTGTCTAGCAACCAAATTCTAAGATAACTATACCAGATGGTATGATAAAATCCAACTAATAACATCATTAATGTAAAACCACAGGCCAAATGATGTGTTATTCTGGCATAGTTTACATACCGATGTCATACTTATATGGCAAAAGATTCGTGGGAAGAATAACCGAATTGGTTCAAGAACTAAGACAAGAGCTTTATACAGACCGATATCAGGATATTAACTGGAATAAAGCACGGAATACTTGTGCAAAGGTCTGTTAAATTATCTTGAAAAATGTTCAGATTTTTCCTTTCAAACTCACAACACAAAAAATAGAAATATGATGTCATGTATTGATTATGTATTTAAGGAAGATCTCTACTTTCCACATCCTCTTGTTCAAGATACGGTATCAAGCGTTCTTCAAAACGTTGTTGAACCTACTTTAGCACGTTGGCCCTTTTCAAAGTTACGAGAAAAGGCCATAAAAGTTGCAATAGATCATGTTCATTACGAAGATCAGAGTAGTAGATATCTTTGCATCGGATGTGTGGAAAAGGTGTTTAATATGTTTCCATAAAAGCAAAAACCATAACATATTTGGATTGTCCTGATTTTAAGACCCAAAAAATAATTGTTTCACAAGGTTATATGCTTGGTTGCAACCTGGGTGGACGATCCGAATGGGGATGCATATAAGCGTCATCTTGCACGAATACCTGACTATTTTTGGGTTGCTGAAGATGGAATGAAAGTGCAGGTTTTTTCCCTCTAGTTAATGACCTTAGTCATTTGTTGATAGTTGAATATACATGTTATATATTATTGTTTTTTTCAGAGTTTTGGATGTCAAATGTGGGATGCAGCCTTTGCAATCCAGGCGATCATGTCAAGTAATCTAGTAGAAGAATATGGACCAACTCTTAAAAAAGCACATGACTTTGTAAAGTTCTCGCAGGTGTGTGACAACAAGAAAATTTCTAAACAGAAAATGGATGGATATACGAAACTAGAGACATAGTCACGGTTATTAGGCCTTTGATCAATGGAACGTAAACAACTCAAACACAAGAAAACACACAACGAATGATTAGAAACTCGATCGGCTCTTTTTCTTATTGAAAACACAAAAGAACATGAACAAAGAGCGTAAAACAACATTGTGGCAGTGAAATTTTGAAATGAGATGATGTTGGACGTGGCCAAGGCAGAGATTGGGGGTCCGAGAAGAGTCAAGATGGTAATGAACGTTATAGGAGCCATATAACATGTTACAAGTGTGGTGAATTTGGTCACTACAATAATAAGTGTCCAAAATGGGAAAAGAACAATGAAGCTAACTCGATTCAGATTGAAGATGAAGAACCAACGCTGATGTGATTGTATTGTATGAGTAAACATTGGGTGAATGTTGGTCTAATTGAACGAGTTTATTCAAGGGTGTGACATGGGTCATCGGGTAAATGGGTCATCAAAGAAACTAGATTAGACCAACATTTGTTAGCCCATTTAATCTCGGGTTGGGCTATTACCTCGAGTCCATGAGGTGACCAAGCCCATCGAGCCTGTGATGGGTGGACCCGATCGAGTCAATGGTTGGAGTCCTTATCTACTTATCTACTTGGTTTTTAAAGTATTTTAAATTAGTTTGGATAATTGTAAATCCCAAAATATAAGGGATATCAATTGTAGTCAAATTAAAATACTTCTTTTTCAAGTTTTTATAACTATATAAATACCCAAGCACATGGGAGAGTTAATTGTATCTTTGGTTTTCTTTGAGCAAATAAAGTTTTCCAAATCGATTGAGTTGTGATTCTAATATTGTTTGAGTGTGTTCCTATACCAATTTTCAATTGGTATCAGAGCCTAGTTCGCGATCAAAATTCAACACCATTCTTGTTGATTGCCGATCGAGAGGATCAATCAACTTGTCACGATCGCAACATACACTTGAACTCCTGCTGCTCGTGACTAAAAGTTACTGCCTTTGTCACCTAACTGCACGGTTTTGAAAAAGAACCGACGTTTCGAACTGCTTTTGCGCCTGATCAAGCCGGATCAGACCCTCACCCAAAATGTTTTGAAACTTGATTTCTAAACTTGGAAGTCAAGTTTCGATACACGTTGTGTTTTACTGGAACAAGAATCGAGACCTCTTGTTACTTATGGTCGAAGGAACAAAACTAAAGCCATGGCACAACCACAGAACCAGACAGTTCAAGTCCAAGAAAAGTCCTCAATCTCACTTCAAGTTCCGATGCTTACCAACTCAAACTACACCATATGGGCGATCCGGATCAAAGCCGTGTTCCGGTACCATGGACTGTTAGAAGTTATTGAGCCTCAAGCCGGTGCAGAAGTAGACGAGAAGAAAAACGCAGCCGCCGTCGCATATTTATTTCAAGCCCTTCCCGAGAGTCAAATCTTGCAAGTTGCTCAACACGAACGTGCAAAAGATATATGGCAAGCTATAAAAACACGCCATGTAGGTGCGGATAGGGTTAAGGACGCTCGCCTACAAACTCTAAACACCGAGTTCGAGAATATGATGATGAAAGATTCAGATTCTATTGATGATATTGCAGGAAGATTGCTAAGCCTTGTTACACAATTCTCGGCTTATGGGTCCGTACTCGAAGAACAAAGACCAGTAAAGAAATTTCTAACGATAATGCCTAAATGCTTCATTAATATTGTTGCAATCAAGTTTGAAGAAATCGCTGGTCGCATCAAAGCATTTGAAGATCGAGTCAAATGTGTCGACGGAGAAAACGAGACTCATGGTAAGTTGATGTTTAATAAAGTTTCGAGCACTAATAATTTCAAAAGTGAGTCTTCGGGGGCTAAAGGAATACCTGGTGGCCAAACCAACTCTCGGGGCCGAGGACGTGGTCGTGGAAGAGGGGGCGGCCGAGGCCGTCAAGACCGTGCCAAAATCGAGGAAGCAAACACCGAAAACGAGAAAAATAGTGGAAAAAAGATAAGGCTCAAATACAATGTTTTCGGTGTGACAAGTTAGGTCATTATGCTTCGGTATGTCCGGATCGAAAAGGTAGAAGACAAGAAGCAAACTATGTGGAAGCAACCGAGACCGGACCTGAAATTTTAATGAAGATTGAACAAGTTTTCCTAAACGAAGAAAAAGTCCTTCCAAAGAGATATGAATCAGAACAAAGGGAAGATGGAATGTGGTATCTCGATAATGGTGCTAGCAATCACATGACCGGTATAAAATCTTACTTCTTTAACATGGATGAATCCATAACAGGTCAAGTCCGTTTTGGAGACGATTCACAAGTAGAAATAAAAGGAAAAGGTTCAATAATGGTAGCTAGTGAAGACGGCAAGGAAAGGCTTATCTTAAATGTGTACTTCATTCCTAGCTTAATGAGCAACATATTGAGCATGGGTCAAACAACCGAAAACGGATGCAAGTTTTTCATGGATGATGACTACTTGCTTGTTTTTGATTTGACCAAGAAGTTAATTATGAAAGTGCATAGATCAAAAAGTCATCTTTACAAAGTAAAACTAAATGTGAGAAGACCAAGTTGTCTACTCTCAAAGATGGATGATCCAAATTGGTTATGGCATGCCCGTTTGGGTCACTTGAACGTGGACTCCATGAAACGCCTTTCCACGAAAAACATGGTAAAAGGTATTCCAAGTTTACACGATTTTACTAACCCATGTGCTTCATGTTTAGTAGGTAAACAAACAAGGCCACCTTTTCCCGAGCACGCAAGGTTTCGAGCAACAAGACCCCTTGAATTATTACATGGTGATTTGTGTGGTCCAATATCACCAAGCACTCCATTCGGAAAGAAATATATTTTTCTTATTATCGATGAATACTCACGATTCATGTGGGGTTTTCTACTTAAAAACAAGGATGAAGTGTTTGGAATGTTTAAAAGATTCAAAGCTCTCGTCGAAGGTGAAAAAAGGTGCAAAATTGGAACTTTTCGAACCGATCGGGGAGGACAATTTGTCTCCCATGAATTCTCGGATTTTTGTGATCAAGAAGGAATTACTAGACACTACTCCGCTCCATATACACCCCAGCAAAACGGGGTAGTAGAACGACGTAATCGAACTGTTGTCGGTACAATTCGAAGCATGCTACATGTCATGAAAGTTCCACAACGGTTTTGGGGAGAAGCTGCAAGACATGCAATCTATATTCTAAACCGTGTACCTGCAAAAGCATTACTGGAGAAGACCTCGTATGAAGCATACAAAGGTTCAAAACCAAACCTTCATCATTTACGAGTTTTTGGGTGTGTTGGATATGTAAAAACACCTTCAACAACATCGTTAAAAAAACTTGACAACCAAAGCTCTCCAATGATTTATCTTGGTTCCGAACCCGGGTCCAAAGCCTACCGGATGTATGACCCGATTCAAAATAAAATACATGTGAGTAGAGATGTATTTTTTAATGAAAAACAAGGATGGAATTGGAGTAAAAAGGAAAATAATATGACTGAAGAAAGAAAGCTTGTGATCAATGTTGAACAAGACGAGGAAGTTGAAAGTTATCAAGACTACAGTCATGAGTTGCCAGCCTATTCAAGCAACCAGGATGTCTCAACTGGGCCAACAGCCCAACCTTTTGACGCTGTTAGCAGCCCAACATGCCAGAAAACTTCAGAACATGCCCAATCCTATTCTGGACAAGCCCAGAATACTTATGTTCCTGCTGTCCAACCCGTGATAGGCCCAGATCAAGCCCAACAGCAGCCCAGTTCAGCTCAAAAAACTCATGCAAGCAACCCCAATGCATGCGATACTGTTACGAGTATACTTGGGCAACAAAATTCAGAACCTATGACTCCGAGAAGGTCTACTCGAACCTCTATTATTCCTAAAAAATTCAATGATTTTATTCTAATGGAAAAGTTCGTTATGGAGACAATAGGAATGAAGAAAGTGAAGATCATGAGCTACTCTTAACTCAAGAAGGTGAACCGGTGAGTTATACCGAGGCATCCGGAGTAAAAGAGTGGGAACAAGCTATGGAGGCTGAAATTGCATCGATTGAAATTAAGCAAGAAGGTTATGCTAGGAAGATCTTAAAAGATGCAAAAATGGAGGAATGCAATCCTACTAAGTGCCCACTTGAACCGGGTATGAAACTCTCCAAAGACGAAATAGGAAAATCGGTAGACGCCACTACTTACCGACACTTAATCGGGTGCTTGAGATACTTGTTACATTCAAGACCCGATCTTAGTTACTCCATTAGAATAGCAAGTCGGTACATGCAAGAGCCAAAGGAATCTCATATGCAAGCCATAAAACATATTTTAAGATATGTAAAAGGAACTATTTCTTAAGGTTTAAAATATTTGAGGGGTGGAAGTCACCACCTTTATGGATTTTGCGATAGTAGTCATGGAGTTGACAAGGATGATGGAAAGAGTACTATGGGACATGTTTTTTTATTTTTGTGATGCCCCCGTAACTTGGTGTACATAAAAACAAGGGACCGTAGCTTTGTCGTCTTGTGAGGCTGAATTTATGGCCACCACCGCCGCCTCTTGCCAAGCCTTATGGCTTAGGGGTCTACTTAGTGATGTAACCAGGTGACCCATTCAAAAGGTTATGTTATATGTGGATAATACTTCAGCGATTTCTCTTATGACAAAAGCTTTAGCCCGAGTAAAGTTTGGAGAAATGCAAAAGCTACTCGGAGTAGAAGACTTGTCCAGAACCAAACCGAGATTAGAGGGGTGATTGTTAGCCCATTTAATCTCGGGTTGGGCTATTACCTCGAGTCCATGAGGTGACCAAGCCCATCGAGCCTATGATGGGTGGACCCGATCGAGTCAATGGGTGGAGTCCTTATCTACTTATCTATTTGGTTTTTAAAGTATTTTAAATTAGTTTGGATAATTATAAATCCTAAAATATAAGGGATATCAATTGTAGTTAAATTAAAATACTTCTTTTCCAAGTTTTTATAACTATATAAATACTCAAGTATATGGGAGAGTTAATTGTATCTTTGGTTTTTTTTTAGCAAATAAAGTTTTCCAAATTGATTGAGTTGTGATCCTAATATTGTTTGAGTGTGTTCCTATACCAATTTTCAACATTCACGCACTCTAGCCAACATCTATTCATACCAAACAATCAAAATAGAGACGGTTCTTAATCTTCAACCTAAATCAAGTTAGCTTTATTGTTATTTTACCATTTTGGATAGTCATTGTTGCAATAACCATATTCACCACACTTGTAATTAACATTTAATATGGATCTTATCTCGTTAGAAACATTCATTACCATCTTTACTCTTTCTGGACCTCGAGTTCTTCACGGCCAACACCATCTTGATTTGAACTTCCATCACCGCAATGCTCACAACTGTGTAGTGTCCCACTTTCTTTTCTAGCAAACATCAAACTCCCACAGATATCTTCCCCTTTTGTCTGTATTACTATTGCCATTTCACCTTGTTTTTGACAAATCACAACCCTTTTCAAAGCTGGTCTTGGAATAGACTTTTAAAATGGCAGCCCCATGCTCTGATACCAAATGATGGTTATCAAGAGTAGAAGTTTAAACCCACAGAACACGCACAAATTTACATGAGAGTATATATGACTTTTTTTAGAGTTACCCTTTTTATTCAATAACCAAAACAAGCCTTAAAATAGTCAATTACATGGAACGTAAACATAGACTCGACAAAATAACAAATGATTCTAAATCCTCCTATGGAATCGGTAGACTTGATCCCTTATTTGACCTAGTAACACCACCTAAAAGCAAATAAAACACATGCTAAAAAAAAGAATTTTAATGTTCACATCCCACTAAGCTCGATCAACCTAGACCAATTATTTACCCGGGACCTGTTAACTATTCGATTACCCACTTACCCATTGACCCTTGACCCATGACCCATGACCCATGACCCATGACCCATGACCCATGAATAAGCTTGATTAGACCAACAGATACAAAAACTTATATGCATGTTAAATCTTTTCAGGTTCGTGATAATCCCCCTGGAGATTTCAGTAAAATGTACAGACACACATCTAAAGGCGCGTGGACTTTTTCAATGCAAGACCAGGGTTTGCAAGTATCAGATTGTACAGCAGAAGGCTTAGAGGTTCACGCATAGTTGTAATAATTATTAACTCTTTTAAACTGGTACTAGAATCTAATTTCTTTACAATTGATTTTTCTTTTATAGGTTGCACTTTTATATTCCCTAATGAGCAAAGAACTTGTTGGTGAAAAACTTGAAACTGAGCGTCTCTATGATGCTGTCAATGTTGTTCTTTCATTACAAGTATGTCATCAAGATTGTTATGTAAAATGGGAATTTTTAATACTAATTCCGTGTGTTGAGTATTACTCACATGTAATGTTTTATAAATTCAATTTAGAGTAAAAATGGTGGTTTTCCAGCTTGGGAACCGCGGAGAGCATATACTTGGATGGAGGTACTTTTAATTTTACTCTATCCGAAAGAGCGTTCCTAAACGTAACTTCTTATCTCACTAACTTGATGGGGCCCTCCCATGCTAATTCACTCACATCTCCAGAAGTGGGGTATATTTAACTACATAAGAGATACGTTTAGCCGCTCTCATCTAAAGCCATATATTTGCTAAACCACCAATGAAAAAATGATCAGAAGAATTTATGATAACCACATTGTATGTTTATTATAAATTTCAGAAGTTCAATCCAGTAGAATTTTTTGAAGATGCATTGATTGAGCGAGAGTAAGATTTGCAGCTACATCATTTATTGCTTAATGCTCAACATGTTCCGCTTGTTTCTCTAACATGAATATTTTTTTTGAAAGGTTCTAACATGATTAATTTACAAGCAATTTTCTATCGTTTTAGGTATGTTGAATGCACATCAGCCTCCATCCAAGCTTTGAGACTGTTTAACCCCTTGAATCCACCTACCTAATGCGACTTGTGTTTTAGTAGGGTATATATTAATAGGTCCCTAGAATCTTTGTATCACTGATTCTCACAATATGTAAGCTTGAATTCTATGTAGGTATGGTTGCTGGGGAGTATGTTACACATATGGTACATGATTCGCAGTAGATGCACTAGTAGCTTGTGGTAAGACCTATTATGACAGCCCCACGCTTCGAAAAGCTTGTGAATTTCTGCTATCAAAACAACTTCCTGACGGTGGATGGGGAGAGAGTTATCTTTCGAGTGCAAATAAGGTAAGAATGAAATAATAGAAATTGCATAGTGTTTTATTTAACACATAGTTGGTCTAATGTTTAGTGTTTCTTCTTTAATATAGAAATATGCAAATTTGGATGGAAATCGCTCGAATTTAGTACAAACATCATGGGCTTTAATCTCGCTCATAAAAGCAGGACAGGTTTGTTTCCAATATTTAAAAGTTGGAGTTTTCAAAAGGTAGGAGTAGAAACAAGTTGAGATAATAGAGAAAGGAGAGAAATTAGATCAAATTTAATAGGAACAGAGAATAACTTAATAGAACTTCCTCTAAAATTATGTAGATTTACAAAACATATGCAACTTAAAAGGTCATAAAAGTTTTTTTAAGCAAAGTAAAACTATTTAATTATCTAAAAGAACTACTAGGAAAATTCTAATAATAGATAGAAGAAAGTGTATCTAAAAAATAGCATATACTAGTATTAAGCCACTCGCGTTGCAGCGGGGGTGTAAAATCATGTCAAGCAGCATCAATGACACACCATCATCAGTAATCACCAATACTGACAAAACTTGTTTAAAAAAAAGAAAAAAAAAATAAAACCGTTAAAAAGTAGACGTAAAAACGTTGAACCACACAGGCGAAACATAAAAGATCTAGAACAATAGGTAAGTTGATCCAGAACCAACACGTGCGATGGGGCAAATAATTAGGGAAAAAATAATCGTAAAAACGTTGAACTACATATGCATGTTTCAGCATGTTAACTCGCAAAATTTTGATGAAAAATGAAAAATGTTTAAAATATAAAATGTAGGGGACCAAAATTGAAAGTATTAAAAAAACTTGAGGTTATGTTGTAAAAGATGTATAGTATCGGGTTAATATCAAAAAGCTAAAGACTAAAAAAAAAGGTGGGTACAATTTACTATGCATATGGTATAATCCATAATTATTGATAATTAGTATTATATAAATATGAATACTAGATTAGTACCACATGTTGAATAAATAAAATATTAAATAGTTGTTATAAAAATTTATTGATTATAAAATTATATTGTTAAATAAGATATGACTGAAATTATGTGTAAGTAAAGACTATAAGAATAAAATAATAATATATTTTTTTTAACTTTTGTTTTTATTTTTCTATAAAAAGAAAAATTAAACATTTTGTTACAAAACAAACCATTTAAAAAAAATTCTTTTTTAAAGGTTTTTTTTAATATAACTCCGAATTATAATTATTTTGGTCTATAAAAATTCTATTTTTTAAAACATTAATTTTAAAATATTTCATATTTTTATAGAAGTTTGATGTTTTAAAAAAAAAGTTCTTTTATAAAAAAATGTTTTTTTAGAAATTGCATGTATAAAAAAACAATCTCCTAATTTAGTGAAAACTTATTGTAATCTTAAAAAAATTAGATAATATCATTAGTAGTTAATTTAATTATTTAATAGAAGACAGAAGCGGAATAATTAGAATTAGAAGGTCTAAAATTGTGTCGATTGTTCACCAAAACCTTAATTTTAACATAATAGATCAAAAAACGAAATCTAATGGACATAAAATTAAGTATACATAAATAAAAGCAAAATAATATAAAGTATTATCAATTACACATATATCAATGTTTGAGGATAAAATGTATGCAATAACTATACGAATCCATATAAATGAAGAAACAATATCAAAACATTTTGCCTCTAAAAGGTCACAGCTTGATTTGAATGGATCGAATTTTAAAAGGAAAGTAGATGGCATAGGCTAATTAACGACATATATATAATATCCTATGGGTTTGCATATGTTCTTATCGATCCATGCGGTATGAACTTATCTCGTAATATCCAAAGGCATTGTTACATGATTATAACTGCTAAATACAAAAGAGACATTCTAAAAAAATTGTTACCTTGACAAGTATAATATATATATAGGATGTAAGTCAGGAGTAGAAGTATAATAGATTTACTGTTCAAAAAAAATAAACAAAAGAGACATTCAATTCATATATACGCATTGATTAAGAGTCACCGCATAACCATACGTGATGAAGCAACTCAAAGTGATAACCAGTGTTCAATACCAAATTCGATACTTTATTAATTGATCAAGAGGCCAATTTTATAGCCGGTACAAGCAACGTTAATAAACTGAAATCAAGAAACAAGGAACCAAATACAGAACTACCCTAGACTCGATCAAACCACGAGAATCGATCAAACAACAAATACAAAATCAAGACCAGGTAACCTGGACTTCGACTCGGACTAAAGCCCAACAAGCACGTGGCAAGTAAGCTCATTATTCAAACAAAAATAATAGCCCAGACCCAATACGTGATTCATACTGAAGAGAAATTCAATTCCACCAATGCGCTTATAAAATTATTATGATATGTAGTAAATATGTTTATTCTTAAATGGTTGAGGGTTGGTTGGGGGTTCTGGTTTATTGATAAACAGTGATGTAGATTTAGTAGCATGTTTAGAACGTATATGAGTTGGACACTCTGAAAAATAAGAGAAAAAATGTGATTGTCCTTTCTTTGTTGCATTTATGGTTGGAAGTAGATACAAATAATTTTGTTTATTATTGTTAGGCTAAAATTGATAGTACACCAATAAAACGTGGAATACGACTCCGCATAAATTCACAAATGGAAGATGGAGACTTCCCTCAGCAGGTTTATTATCATGGTTTTTTATTCCTCAAATTTATTAACATTCTGCAATTGATCATATTTCCAAAATGCCATTTTATGCTTCTTAAACGTCTTACTTTAAATTATAGGAGATCACAGGAGCTTTCATGAGGAATTGTATCCTCAATTACTCATTGTATCGGAATATATTTCCCATATGGGCTCTTGGTGCATACCGTCGTATTCTTCAGTCTGTATGAAACTCTTTATACTTGTATGTTGCATCTGATGGCACTTATTAGTACTACAAACATCCAAAATAAGAAAGAGATGGATCGAGTGCAACATAAATATGTTTGTTAAGCGATCCATCTATGTGTTAATCAATCTAGCTACCTGTTTGTGTTAATTGTGAAATGGGTTGATTGAATATTTATGCACAATAATTTAGTGAATTTGAAATACTTGATGAGAAAACAAAGTAAAATGACAAGTCCATGTTGGAACTTTGCATCCTTTAGTTTAACTGACCGCTTCAGTATGGGCCTAATACTTGTTTGGTTCACATAAAATGCAAGATTGGTGTCCTATAACACCTTGGGTCAAGTCATTTAACTCCATGGGTGGGCAACTATAGAAGTTAGATATTGTTTGTTTGATTAGATGGTTAAGATAGTTATATTATTTAGTTATTAGGAAGTTATATCTGGTAGTTATGAAAGTTATGGCGGTTACATAACCAAAGGGTGTGACCCCTCAATGTTGGCACTCATGGTCTAATATAAGGAGTCAAAATGTAACTTGATGTATGTAATCACTGTTAAACGTGCAGCATGTTATTGTGTTAACTGTATTTGTTTTGTTAAACACCAACAATTGGTGTCAGAGCACTAGAAAACAACGCAAGGAAAGAATGAAGATCTCAACCAAAATTCTAGAAAGAAATCGGTTCTCAAACACCATCCTCGTCTTACGAGATTGCATCGTCATATACTGAGTACCAACATTCATTACTAAAAGTATGTTGTTGTTACTATTTGTAATTGATTTGTAAAGAAGATTTTGTTGATTCTTTTTCCATTTTTTGCATTTTTGTAGTAGAATAAATTTGGAGTTTTCTATTTTGTTAATATTAATTTATAAAAAAACTGCATAGCAAATGTGTGACAAATCGGACACAAGATCCCTATAATTTATAGCAAAAGCTTAGTAAATGTGTCACAAAATTTAAAAACTTTGTAGCAAATGCTTTGTTCAATTAAAATCAATACTATAAAAAACATTGTGTGGCAGATGCGTCGTTATATAAAACTCAACAGTGTTAAATAAAAAAATAAACGGAGAAAATACGTTGACAATTTCAATCATGCCTAGCAAAGTTGAATGTGTAGCCAAGTCCTACGTCCGTTTTTCACTAAATATGTGTAGCAGAATGCGTGATAAGTGTGTAGCAAACTGTTTCCGTCAAGTATTTTTCCCACGAAAATTTTAAGTCACAATTGTGCAGCTAATCCCCATGGCATGTGTAGCTAATTTCTACATATTTACGACGGAAATGCACGTATATCTTTTTTTCTTAGACTATGGATGTGGGTATGTCATTTAAATGACATGTAAATAAAAATCATTTCATTAAAGTCTCTTTTAAATTAAATGTATTGGTTAACTAGTATTTAAAGCCCTTGTTGAAGGAACAATATAGGAATGTTGTGTTTGGCGTCCGTTAAAGGCTTGAAGTCCTATGAGTTTAGAGCCTCTTTTAATTATCTTGTAATGATGTTTGAAGCTCCACTTATATTCATGTTATCATTTTGGAGCCTTCAAAATATCCATTACGTATAGTCTTAGTATTGGAGTATTTGCCCAAAGCCATTCTTGTCTAGTGTAGTGTTTTATTGCAATATGACAGCTGATTCTTTTGCTATTTTGGAAAGTAGAAAATTCATAGTCAATGACGTTTTATATGACCTTGAGTACTTGCCTTCTCATTGTAAGCAATTGTTTTTGTTTTCATATGATCATAATGCTTATAAAAACATTTAGATACATTAAAACACGGGTGGTTAAGAATTCTTTTTTTTTTGGGTTGGTTTTTTCAGTTTCCGAGTATATCTCAACTTGATGTCAATTCGATACGAACCAAACCAGGTCACATAAATAAGTTACCATGATATTAAAAAACAAACAATAAACTAACATGTTCGTAATATATTTCTCGTGTTTTCATCAAGTAATATGTTTATCTACATCAATCAATTAATATTATCAATATTATTAGAGACAATAAAAAAGCTTAAAACGTAAAAAAGGAACTAAAAAACCATGTGCACCACTTAAATTTTAAAAAAACTTTAAACACAAATTGACACAATTAAATAAAAAATTGTAACATTTGCAGTCCCATCGGAGAAATTTTTGATAAACGGAGAGAAGTAATTTTAATAGCAGTTGTCGATTTCTCGAAGATGATCTTTTTAGGTTTGGGAATATGGGGCAATTTGAGGTGATATTTTAAGAGCTAATTAATGAGTAGTAATGTGCTAATGTAAAATGAAGTGGGCTTTTGATTGAATAATATATGTTTAGTAGATTTAATACAACATAAATCTAATTAAGTAGTGATTAGATTTTGGGCTGTATAATTTTAACAAAAACATTACAAATTTTTAAAAAATAATTGGGTCAAAAGTCGTAAAGCATTTTCATAGGCGTCAGCAATAAAAAAAGCATAGTGTCGGTTGACCCCTCCCATGATCTTCTTGAGTCCTTGTCGTGTCCATCAATGGTTAGATGTGTTCTTTCAAAGAAGAAAAAAAACCTCATTGTCTTTGCTCACAAAAATAGATGAATTGTGTTGAAATATATGTCTAATTTCAATTCAATGTCAAACATGTGGTTTATATAATTGTTCTTTAATTGTTGGTTTTTTTTTGTTTACATGATGATTTCCTGTGTTGCTGGGCTTGAAACGAGTTGAAGTTGGAAGCGGTCGAGGTCAAGAGTTGAAGGTTTAGCTAGTGTTGCAAGTTTTTGGAAAGTTAAAGGGTTTATTTGTCAACTATTCAAAGACCATTGGATATAAAAAGGAACTTGATTACTCGATGAATAAAAAGCGTCACATACACAGCTTCTATTTGCCCTAATCTTTCACCCTAGTCTTTGTGTGGCAAGAAGATTAGCATCTTCTTGGTATGATCAAGGGGTTTAAACCGGTTCCTACCTTGTTCTACTTGTTCTGGTCGATGTCTGATTATCAACAAGGCGAGGCACATGTTCGTCTTCGTGTTATCATCATCACACGAGTTTCTTTTGGTCACATGATTCAACCATCATCTTCCCTGTTATCTCGTTTGGTTGATTAGAGATTGTTTGTGCGTGTTCTCATCTTAGTCTTTGTTTGAATTGGTTTAGATTTCAAGTTTTTACAATTTGTTTGGAAATATAGAGTTCGGATTTTATGTTCTTGACAAATTGACAGCTACTCGTATGAGATCGTCTTGATAATATCTCGACCTACTGTTGAAAATACATATTAGACCAAATAGAAATCAAATTATTATTAATTATTATCAAGTTATTGGCCAAATCAGTTTGTATAAGAAAGGTAGAAGGAGAGTGTCCAGTTATCGGACGAACTAAAAGACACACAACATTATAAAACTAATCTGTTATACGATGTTCTTCGAATGATGAACTGCACGGAATGTATTCATGACCTTAAAGGATTTTACGCGCTCTATTTGCTGTGAGCTACAGCGTAAACGCGCCCATTCGCGAGCTCACGTCTCTGTCTCGGCTCGGCCCGCGTGTGGGCTTAGCCCTTCTTTTGGCCCAACCACCACTTTGGTGACCCATAAGGGAAAACCCCTTATAAGCCACTCAAAGTTGTTTCCCCCCACCAATGTGGGACAAGAAGTAAACATGCCAACTTGCACATTTACAACTTGTAAATTTCCAACAATCCTCCACCAAGTTGGAATGTTTCCTTTTACTATGACGGATGATGTCACTCGGGTGTCACGAAGATTAAACCCAGTTTATGTGGATAAACAAGAAAAGACAGATTCACTGGTGTCCTATGGAATAAAACTAAGAACCTGATGACCCCCGGTTTACCCCCACACATCACCAGCCGACTTTACGTTTTCACTAAGCGCGAATATGGCCGTGCGCTATAAATCCTTTTCATGACCCTCTAGAAGATAAACCACAGATCTTCATTTGAGGCGGCACCACCTCTAGATCATATAGGCAAAGTTTTACAACATCCTCGCTGCTTAGATGCCTCCAAAACTTTGTTAAGAGCATTAGCTCAACCTCGTTCTCTGCAACGACGTACTGTCTTACCTCACATGGATCTATCAAATTAATTGATAGTACCTTCTATCATTAAGTGACTTTGTTGTTACCCATTAAACTTGAGAAATAGGGGCACTAAATTCAAGTTGGGTTTCCATCACTAACGATTCTATTGTGGCTTTAGACCCATGGCTCTCGTGGTATTTACTACCAAATCTCTCGTCAGAGGTTTGGTAAGAGGATTAGCCAAGTTCTTACACGTTTTGACATAGACAACCTTGATGGTACCACTTTCAAGTAGTTGTCTCACAAAATTGTGTCGGAGACCAATATGTATTGACTTTCCATTATACACTGCGTTGTATATTCTTGATAGTGTGGCCTCACTATCACAATACATGAGAATTGATGGCATTGGTACATCACAAAGACGGATGAAATATCTCTTACCATCGCGGGTAAGGATTTCATTCAGTTTAAAATATCTAAATGGATTAGTTCTAGTAGTGATATATTGCGTCGCTGAACTCTCGGAAAAAGGTTTCTTTGTAAATTTTGATTTTACACAAGTTTCGTATTTTTCAAAATCTTTATCATTTAATTTTATTAAACCTTTAGTTTGTATTTTTTCAATATTTTTAATATTTGTGTGAGAAAAAAGGGGGATGGGGTTGATCCCCACCAATTAGCGAATTCGGTTACACATTTAACCCGAATTGCTTATTGATCGACTCTATCCATCGTATTTATCTCGTAGTTGGTTTTTCGATTCTATCCACAAGCCTCTAAACCAGGCCTTAGCTAAAAACACGCCCATTCGCGCCTCAAACACACTGATCACGCCTCAAACACGCCCATTCGCGAGCTCGCATCTCCATCTTAGCTTGACATGTGTGTGGCCTTAGCTTTTTTCTTGGCCCAACAACCACTTTGGTGACTCATAAGGGATAGTCTATTATAAGCCATTCAAAGTTGTTTTCCCCCATCAATTTGGGACAAGAAGTAAACATGTCAACTTGCACATTTACAACTTGTAAATTTTCAACACCTACTCACTTGGTATGTGTACCCGTTGAAGCAGTTTATAAAAACTTCACAATGGCTAGTTGATAAGAAAAATTTGAAAATTTAAGAAAGATGGAAGAAGTTGATAACCTAGACACACATAACCTGTCCAATCATAAGTTTCATTTGTGTTAACAGAACCGTAAACCAAATGTTTATAAATATACAAACCGGCCGATACGTAGCACACACCTTACCTAATTCCATGCTAATCTACTTGTTGCATCTTATAATATTTTGCATAACACATCAAAAAGCCCAAATTATTCTATTTCACGTGCGCTGCTTACTTTCAAAAATGCATTTAATCATGACACTCAATAAGTCATAATCTATCAGAATATATTTTAAATCTCTATGCGGACACCTTGAAATACTAAATTGTATTCACGTTATGCCAATTTGTCTACTAAAATTTATATTATAAAGACATCTTGTATTATATCCGTCTTCTGTCTTCAATTTCATGTGGATATATCATATATGAAATACACCCACTTTCAATTTGCATTTATATATTATTTAACGATTTTAATAGCACTTTAGTTGACAGACAACGTTCCAACACAAATTCCATCGATCTATTGAAAGTATCTTTTCTAACAACTAATAATGAAAGGCTTTAAAATTCATTAAAGATTTCATGAAAATGCTTCTTGAAATACATAAACAAGTAGTTGCAACCGATACAATATCGACCGATCCCAAAGTCGCGAAAACCCACACTGATCTTTAGACGAAAACACTAAAACGAAAAGCGACAAGATCAACAAAAGAAACCGATTATAAGTTACACAAAGCCAAATTTAAGATAGCCTGTTATGAGAGCAGCTTGTGTTCCACAGCAGGAGAGACGGGGTGAACCCCAGTTTCGACTCAGCTAAATCGAACTCGATAACCCGGTTCTCCAACTGATGCCCACCTAACACAATCGATGTCCTTGGCTCAGCCCCACCATCAACAAAAGCAAGACACATAACATTCTTCTTAACTTCCACCATTGAGTTCGAGCCATAGAGCCTAAACCTTATGGTAATTCCATCCAAAACCAGATCGATATCCGGAACCGCGGGTCCGGTTAGCGTCTTGGGTGCAGTCCTTGAATCAAAACACGCCCCAAATGGTGCCACAGACTTCACCCTTTTGATATTATTCAATGCAGCTGCCTTAACAAAATCTTTAACCAAACGCTTGTAGATGATCGAATGCAACGTGGTGTAAGGTACTACAGTACTAATCGTTGTCCCCCCAACTCCGTTCTTATCGAAAGATAGCAAAGATGAATTGAAAGCTACACGCTTACCGCTGATTTCAATGTCTATGACATTGATGAAATACTCATCTGATGCATCTCCTTCGCTGTAAATCGGGGCGGTACTCACCGGATTGATCTCGAGCGGGGTGCTTACGAGCGATAAAGATTGATCTTCGGGGCTTGGAGGCATGTAATACGGCCCTCCCCCGATGAATATGTCACCTAATCCTTTGTCGGATGAAGATGGTATGCAAAGAGCAAACTTTTTAGGCAAATTGAACACAGATGAGACCTGTGAAGCTAATGAGACATGGGTTCTTGCAAGGCCAGCTAACCCTTTAGTATGATCACCGGGTAAGCCTTCTATGATACCCGAATCCGCACAAGAGAATTGGAATTTGGGTATGTTGTAATTAAGCTTAATAATGTTACCGTCAGTCGATGTAACCTTTATGGTATCTTCACCAAGCTCTTGTGCTGTTAGGTATTGTGTAAAATAGTTATATGCATAGACACCACATGTGTTGTTGGAGCAGCCTGGTCTAGGAGTGGAGTTGCACCCTATGCAGGCTGACCCTAAGGCTTTCTTGCATCGGTTTGAACCACAAGACGCTCGTTTATACGAAGACGAGATGTATGACGTGCAGTCGAACCAAACGGATTGTGCTCCAAGATCGATTAATGCATCGACTTTGGTACGCGATCGTGGGTTTCCGGCCTCAAATGTGGTGTAGTATTGAAGTGTTGTTTGGTTTTTTCTTATGGGAAAGTGAATGGAGGTGTGTTTGGGTAGTTTGAATGGATCAGTAGCAGCATATGAGATGGTTACAAGAGAAATGATGACGAGATTGGTGAGGGTTTGAGAAGATGTCATTGTGGATGTACTTGTGAATCCATTCATATGGGACTAATGCTGTTTTATACTAGTTTTGCTGCCGCCTGCATGCAACTAATAAGGACATTTTTTTAGTAGTGGGGTGGTCTATGGATAACACTATTTGTTCAAAGAAACAATAATGAATCATTCATCTTTTAATAAAGTAAAATTTTAAAACATATAATCTTCATACATTCATTTTATCATATGTTACCAATATCATCTTATCACAATATTAAACATAAATTATATTATATATATCATTTTGAAATTATAAAACATATTTTTTATAAATTAAAAACATGTTCAATTCCTTTTTATTAAAAAGCATAATTTTTCTTTAAAAAATATTATGAAATATGAAGTTTTTTATAGAAAGAACTTTAAAAAAAAATAACCTTGTTTAAAAACAGTTTATTTTTAAAAAAATGAATGCTTAATACATTTTTTATAAATTAGACGTTGTTAAAAGACGAAAGCTTAAAATGTTATCATTGTTTTGTAGATACTTAAGCCAGTTAATTATACTTAATTATAATCATATTTTATTAAAAATTATTTTATATTTTTAAATCTTAATTATTAACTGTTGATTTAATATTTTTATTCTACTCGTGTAATAGACGGGTTTCTAAACTAGTTTTTATAATATTACAAAATTTTAAAGAACAAAGAAATTTATTGTTTATGTAAAGTGAAATTGTTTTAACCAAATATTGAAATATAATGAATGGACTAGAAATCAATCCAACTTTGAGATCATTAACTAATTACAATTAAACCCTAATAAATAAGGTACTAAATAATTCTGTGATTAACACTTCTTTTTAAGTTCAAGTATAGATGTTAATCAATCCAACTTGTTACATATAAAATCTCGAAACATGACCACAATTCCTCCTCAACTAAATCATCACCGCTCATGTTACATCTTCAATTGTACTATGTAGAATCTAAAGAGAAACATGAATTTGGGACTGGAACTTAAAAAGACCAGAATAGGAGCAGGAGCATAAATTAGGAACATGAGCAGGAATCCAAAAAGAGAAGCAAGAATCCAGAACAAGATCAAGAACCAAGAACAAAAGCATGAACTCATGACAAAGCTACAAACCAAAACAAGCACAAAAACTAGAGCAACAACGGAAAACTCAAACTAGAGTAGCAAATCTGGAGGAGGGTTTGCGACATAATTACGACTAAGATTTGTGGCAGCAACTAACAGTGATGGCAACATCCAAAAGGTTCTCAAATAAACATTTATTGTGAAAGCACGTATCAAGAATCAGGACTTAAACTGGACCTTGAACTTGAAACCAGATCTTGAACAGGAACAAAACTAGAACTTGAAAAAAAGAACTAGGATCTGAAACTTGTAACGAACTACGCGACCTGTTTAGAGTTTGTGTCATGATGCTCGCCACCCTGTCTAGGGTTAGGGTTTGTGTTGTACCTAGATTCTTAGCTTTAATACCATGTAAAAATGATTATCAAATACAATGGAGGGAGAATCCTTAATATATATACTCTAAAGAAACGAGACACCCTAAAGAAATCTAATTGGGTTTGTGGGCTAAACCCTACTAAACCTAATAAGAAAATAATGATTAAACAACTATGATTAACAATTGAAATGTAATATTTTCACACATTTCACCTTAAATTTAAAAAGCCACATAATAATTAGCTTTTTTGTTTATTGTATACCTACATATGTGTACGTCATGTCTAGTTATATTAATTTGATGATGTTTTTAAAAGATATTTGTTTGGAGAAAACATTTTGAGAAAAAAAGTAAAAGAAAACGAACATTTCTCAAATTTTTCATAAATTATTAGTCCTGGTAAAAGTTGGCGGCCTTGAGTACCTAATGCTGTCCAACAAGAAATTAAGAACAGGACAATACCAAATTTATGCGGTTTTTCGTACGTATGATATACAAATACATGTGAACTAAGAGAGGAAAAGCCATATAATATAATTTCTTTAATCTGAATTCTTGCAAGTCATGATTATATAATTAAAAATGTTTTACACTATAATATAGATGGAAAAAAATATAGCGTACATGTGGTGTACATGATTTGTCTTTGTTTAAATGTTTGATTATAGTATGCTTAATTCGACTTTAGTGCTGTAATCCAATTATCCAAGAAGAGTCACATTCATTGGCCGCTATGAAGATGATCAAAAGTGGAAAGAAATATATATAAGGTATTTAAGGATATAATGATGCAGCCTAATGGTAGGCGATTAATAATAAAATTCATAAAATAGGAGGAAAAGTTTGCACTGGCGTCTCAATGTATTACGGAGGGGCAACAAACTAAAAAATGGAGTCTCCTTTAAAGTTAACATTATAAACCCTAGCTGCTCTTTTATTTATTTTTTAATATTTTTCAATAAATTAATTTCCTAGCTTTTATAGATGCAAACTTTCAAATAAAATTTTCGTAATCAATTTTTTTAACATATATTTTCCAGTGAAATGGATAGCTAATCAATTTAATCTTTCTTATGACATCATAGATGTTAAATAATTTTTTATTAATTTATTTTAAGTTAAAAAACTTTTTTTCCTTAGAAATTACGGTTATAGGAATAGTAACATAATTCTATAAGCAATATATACATTTGAAAAAAACTTAAATTCATTAATATAATTTATTATATTAATATTAGTGTCACATTCTAAAGGGACAATATGTCTTACAATTGTTAGTTCTTTCAAATAAATTTAAAACATTAATATCTAAGCTAGTATCATGTTTTATATAAAAATCTTTCATGATTGATACAATATTGTTTCTACTATTATCATCAAAAGTTTTTAACTTCTTTAAACTAAATAGAAAAGCAATAATATTTTTAAAGTCATCAAGTCTACTTTTGATGAAGTAATAGCATAAAGTCATTACCAACATTTTCATCATATCATTTATTTTTTACGAATAACACATTTTTCTTGAAATATAGGTTATATATTCATCTCTAAGGTCATTTTTTTTGTATAATTATAGCATTTTTCAAATTCATTTTATTTATATTTTTCAAAGAAAGATAATAGCTCATTTAATTGATCTATAACATCATCAAAACACATATTGTTTAAGTGTAAATTTTTACTAACAAAATTAGTTGCAAACAATATATCATACTAAATAATCATCCTAAAAAAATTCAAACTTTTCAAACTTATACATAGCCAAAATTTGAGCCTCACTTTTAAATTTTGGATCTGTATACTATCATATAATTCTAAAAATGTATTTTTTTCACGGTGCTACTTCAATTTTAATTGCTTTAATACTTTCTACCCTACTTTTCCTTCAAGATTATAATAACGGTTTAAGTGTTAAATTTGGTATATCTTCTTGTAATATGTTCCTGCATAATATGATCAAATTCTATAATAATTTCAATAATACCTAAAAAATTACGATTGTAATAACGGTTTAAGTGCTAAATTTGGTATAGTATTGTTTTATTTTCCACCAACTTGTTTCTACTTCAATCCATCGGCTCATATTGATTATATGTTCCTTCATGTTGTTTTACGTTTGTACTCATATTATTCCAAGCATTACATATTTTGCCAAATTACTTTTACAAGATAAATTCACATAAAAAAAAAATTGAAACAAAAACAAAAATACCTATCTAATTATAAAGTAAACCAACCACTTACTTTTATATTTATCTCCATTTGCTATATGTTGCATATAAAGAGAAGATCTAAAGCTTCTACCATGCTCATCTACTGGAAAATCATAATTGAACATTTTTATACAAGTAAAGATTTAAGTTAGTATTCATATTATTCTGATGACTTGGGCCATATGTATTTGAAGGTTAGTCTACATTTGAAGGTTTATCATTAGATTCATTTACACGTAAAGGCTCAATACTAGTTATAGGTTCATCAACATTCAAAGCTTTGTCACTATTCATGTACATTTAAGAGTTCATCATGAGGTTCATCTATATTTAAAGGTTCATCACGAGGTTAATATTTAAAGGTACATCACTAGGTTCATCAACATTTAAAGGTTCATCACTAGGTTCATCTACATTTAGAGATCTGTTATCTGTAATAGTACGTGGTTACAAATTAAAACAAAGACCTAAAGCAAAGACCTTTTTGTAATTCCATATCAACTTCTCGTTTTTCCTTCTTTTTCCCTATTTAAAAACCTCTTTCGTGAATAATCATGATTCCTAGTTGACAATGTTGATGATAGATTCAGATAAATAAAAACAATAAAGAACAAGTTATGTTTAGAAAATTTTCATACACTAAACAATCACTAATTCATTAAATAATAAAACTAGAGGTGTATAAACCAGTTCGGTCTTTAAACTGGACCGGTTTTTTTAATATGTAAAAACCATTTTTTTTTTCGAATTAGTTCGGTTTCAAACCGGTTTTTCATCAAGAATCCTCAAACCGCTCAAATTGGTTTGGACCGGTTTGAAAACCGGTTTTTATCCAAATTAAACCGACTATTTAAAATTAAAAACCGGTTTACAAACTGGTTTTTGGTGCCGGGTTACAACCCGTATACAAACCGTCGGTTCGGGTCAGGCTAGGAACTGGTTTGGCTGAAACCGGTTTTTATCAAACGGGTTTGGTTTTTTTTTTCCAAACCGGACTTCTTTATTTTTGTGCACCTCTAATTCTAAATAAAACAGAACAATAAACATCAAGCATTAAATAGAGGACCTGTTAAAAATAAGGGCCAAAGCCCACCAGCTTCAGGTCTAGGCCGCCATTGCATTTTAACACACTCGGATAAATTATTTCACTCTTGGATGGAGAAGTGATCTGAATTTATAACGAGTCAGAAGCAGTAGAGAACACTATTATGAAATCACTACATTTTTAAGAAAACGCAAAAAGAATAAAAATTTAGTAGGCAACGTAAATATGGCGAAGATGATACCACACTTTCATGTTCATCAGTGAATAAGGGAGATCTGGCTAGAAAAAAGTAGCTATAATAGTATCATGAAGCGAACATAAGTAAACATGTATGAGCACGTTTTGAGGAATTTAGTCTTGCTAGCCTCCTCATAAACTTACCTTCTTGTTTAATACTTGTGACAGTGTGAAGATCTTGTATCAATATTGGGTTTATGCACTTTCTTTAACAAAATACTAAGCATATACATGTACTAAAAAATATATAACTGCAACAAGCCTTTCTTTAGGGCATGTTTGTGAAAAGTAATGCAAAGAAAACCGTAAATTACATATACGCATCTCTGTTGTTTTCTATGCACTTTTGTAGTATACATATGTACGTGCATGATTTTGAATTTTATTTAAATAAAACATGAAGATCTAAATTCACGAAGCAAATATAATTTTTAAGAGAACCTATGCCTATAACCGTAGCCAAGGAGAGTACTTTTAACAATATTGTGATGAAGAAGAATATGGATTTGGTTATCTTGTATGGACACGAAAAAGTAGACCCAATAGTTATAAACATGAAGTGTATTTCATTCGTGGTCCCATGATGTCATCAAGTGTTGCTTCAAATTTCTCATTGTTAGACTATAAGTTTAGCATTTAATATTATAACTTATGATGTAATTAATTAGCATATTGTATATAATGTAATTATTAGGTGAATGGGCCGGTTTGGGTAAAGTTGGTTTACTCGCGTGTGATAACTATCACTTTATAGTTAGTAACAGACATATGTAACAGTATAAATAGGGATGTTATGAAGTATTGTATGAACATTGACATATAACATTGTTCCTCCATTCTCTCTTGTTTTGTTACTCAAGTATAAAGAATCTTAGTGCAGTAGTGTCGATCAACAACATGGCATCAGAGCCACGTTCAAGATCCTATGGAAAGTTTGTTTTCGATCCTTTAGTCAATCTAGAAGATGTGTATGCCAGTGGTGCTCGGGATGGATGTGAAGTTTCATCCTTTTCTCCCTCGATGTTTCATGACCAGGCGGGTCACTGTGAAACTAGATAATGTGATCAGGATCACGGGGACCGTAGCAGTGGCAGCAATGATATGCACATAATTCTCGACAAAGTTGATATAGGATCAAAAGTTAAGATCATGAAACAGAAACGGAGGGCTGCATGGAATGAGTATGATCATCAAAGTGGCGTGAAGAAGAATAATTTGAACATACGAGTGAATATCGATGTAGTTATTGCAGAGAAGTGTTTCACTTTCGAAGAAACTGTCCAAAACGTATAGGAATCACAGAATTTTTATTAAAGGGACAGATAAACAGAATTGGAATGAAGTATGGTATGTAAGTCTCATAAGGAAACAACATGCCGCTGGAAACAAAAGGGTATTTGCAAATTTGCAAAATTCATATGGAATAGAAGCATATTCGTATGGTTATACAAAGGAGTATTTCAGGGGAAAAGGTAATGTCAAAATACACTCTAATAATCAAATTCTATTGATGTCTACTATGTGCCTACCATGAAAAAGAATGTCTTACGTGTGGAACAATTAACCAAGATAGGATAAAAGATTGAATTTGAAGGTGATGTTTGTTACATCACACAACCATACGAAGGAAGCAGCAACAAAACCAAGAAAGATGCAATACCTAAAGGTAATGACAAAGGTCGTCAAGAAAAACCGAAAGAATCGAATGAAGTATCTCATGGAATAAATGAACAGAAACTGTTGTGGAATCATTTTGAGAATATTTCGGTCAAAGAAGATAAGATAGATAGAAAGGATGACAAAGGAAAATGGCCAATATTATACCCTACTAAAGTATACTCTGTGCAAGATTGTATAATCTTTATGGATCTTATTCATATAGTAGTAAAAGTTGAAGAACATAAGACTAAGTTTGAATCGGAATTTGAAGATGTAGTATACTGGTTCATCAAGAACTGAAGATTAGAATACCAAATCCAATGCCTCCTAGAGATGTGTTTGGGCATCATGTTAACCTGATGAATTCGTATATGAAAGTACAACTATATGGTGGGTATAAAGGCGTAATGAAAAAGAAAAGTGGGAAAAAGTTATGAAACTTTTGGGCTATGAATTAACTATATTAAAACCAGAAGAGCAAGAAAGACTCATAAACTCAATCAAGATAGTATACTTAAGCTATCTTGAGATGCTCGAATGGTATCATTTAAAGTTCAAAGGAAGGGAGATAGTAATTGAAGAAGGAGAAGGGAGTAACACCACAACAAAGATAGAGCAGTAGTAGCCTAAGACAGAAAGGAATCTGCCAATTAAGAAAAGGCTAAAGATCAAGTAAATGCGAAGTTTAGGATGCTAAACTTAGGGGTTGATTGTTAGACTATAAGTTTAGAATTTAATAATAAGACTTATGTTGTAATTAAATTAGTATGTTTTATATAATGTAATTATTAGGTGAATGGGTCGGTTTGGGTTAAGTTGGTTTACCCGCGTAAAATAACTGTCACTTGACAGTTAGTAACCGACATATGTAACAGTTAGCAACTGAAATATTTAACAATATAAATAGGGATGCTATGTACTATTGTATGAACATCGACATATATACATTGTTCCCTCCATTCACTCTTGTCTTGTTATTCAAGTATAAAGAATCTTAGTGCAGTAGTGTCGATCAACAACACTCATGTAGAGGCGAGTCAAAGAAGAAGTAGTGCAAGAAAAGAACTTATCCGGTTCAGATTCTTCTCATTGGTGATGTAGCCTTTTTTCTTCTCTTACTAGGCAAATGAGTTGTAACCACAAGAAACTCATATAAAGGCCCTCGAGCTTAGGCTTCCAGGACACTTCGACGCTCAAATTAGTATACGCATAAGATGTATTAAACATAACTATAAATGTATAAGAGTGAGAGTAGAGATGATGGACATAAAAGGTTTATAAGTAGAGTGCATTTGGGGATAGAGTAGAAAATTCAGAATGATGCTTTACCTGGAATGAAGAATAATATTTATAGAGTTGTGATTATGAAACATCAGAGAACAATTTTATTTAGCGTTGCCTACAACCAAGCATATATGAGTCTAAACACCTTGGGTGGAAAATTTCAAATTTTTTTTTTGATGCAAAAGGTTGTTAACTAATATTAATGCTCATTTTCCCAATAGTTGATCCTAGCTTCTACTGATCTTTAATCTTTGTTGTGAATCAAAAGGTTGTTAACTAATATTAATGCTCATTGTCCCAATGGTTGATCCTAGCTTCTACTGATCTTTAATCTTTGTTATGTTATTGTTTACTTTAGGGTTTGACATTTGTCTTTTTCTTCTTATGTCCTAACAATATTCTATTATGACTAATAGGGTTTTACTTTGTGTTTAAGTTTTTCTTCTATATTTGTTTAATTCTTTTTTGAATACTTCTAAGTGTCAAGCTTGTGTCCTACTTACTCGCATCGAGTCACGAAGAACTACCTTTGAGTTAGCTTACTCATGTCCTACATTCTTACTTAGTCAAGACATGTTATGGCCGAGGCATTTACCCTTAGTTACGGCTTAATTACACCTAATTATATGTGTTGAAGCATATATGATTACCCTTGTCTTGATTTAGATGTGTTTTACGTTCACTTGGTAAGCATAGATACAAAATATGTTAATAGCAAATGGTTTGTTGTTAATATAGGGTCAGCTTAGGATATAGGATATGAATTATTTTCTTTCATCATGTGTCATTTTAAAGTCATGTCACAATTCATTACATTCTCCTCAATGTCATTCAAGGAAATAGACGATCATATTCTTTTTATTTGTAAATAAAATAAATTACAGTAATTTTAGTTTTAGAAATATTACATAATACATTAAAATTAATACTACATAAATATTATCAGTTATAATTACAAATAACATTCGTTAATAATTAAACTTTACATAACTAAAAATGTAAAAGCAAAAAACATAAGAATATTAATAAAACATAACTAGAAACCATATTCTTTTGCAAGTTTATCCTTCAGCGCTCCCGCCGCTAATTTGGCAGGTCCAATGAGGTCATCGGTCCCGCCCCGCTTTGTCTTCCGTCATTTTTCTCTTAACTTATTTTTCCGGTCTTCCAATCAGGCATGTTGGCTTGATCATTAGATCACGGGTGTCATCCCAATGCTCCATGTTGAGGTCACTGTGAGCTATAATTACCACATGAATACCGTACTTAACCGAGTGACCGACCACTCTTTATGGTTGTTGTGAACCCACCTTCAGCCATGAGCTCTACTAATGGCATTTCAAAGATTGTTTTAATGAGTATCACGGGCACCCTTGGTCCCACTCATGTTATAGCCACGACACACAAGAAGCCTTTTCTCGGTGACTATTGTTCACATGGAAGAGGTGCACATAATGTCTATCCACACCCAAGCTATGATCGATACAGTTCACTCCACAATATGCGGGTTAGAGGACTATTGATAGAGACACCGAGCGTAGGTGTAGTGAACAACGCGAGTGGCGCCCACCTTGGTGTGTCGTTGCGAGCCAGATCTCGTGCTTGAGAGTTGAGAACAAGGATATTTTCAAGGGTGCGAAAATGATACAATCCAACCCAATGATGAAACCTATAAGTTATTTCCATTTTCTCTGCAACTAATTCTTACTTTTCATTTCTATGTATTTAAACTAGTTTTTGATATTAAAGTTCATCGGAAATCTAGAACAATATCTCGAACCAGTCCTATTATTTTTTGAAAATTTTAGAGCTCGTTCCCTATTTTTATATTATAAGTATTTGTGAGTGAAAGAGAAAAAAAAATTATAAGAGTTGTACTGTGTTTTCTCATATTTGAGGGAATACGATATAACCCTTATAAATATTTTATTACTTTTGAAAGTGATTATGAGTGGATGAGAGAGAAAAGATAACGTTAAAGGTATAAAAAGTCATAAGGTGTCTCCTTCTAAACCAATTGATCTGTGGTTCATTAGCTATTATATGTACTTAAGTGTGTTATTGTCCATTAGAAGTATGTAACGTAGTGACACTACACACGATCTTGTCACAGGGCGTGTTTTTTTATTTACTTAGATGCGTTAACATCCACGAGACGAGTGTAAGGTAGTGAGCAAACGTGACGTCACATGCGATCTCGAGCTGGCAATATTTCTCGTTTAGATAAACCAAGTACAATCTCAAATGCATTTTTATTAAGTTTAAACAAAAATGGATGAATTATTAATCGTTTTTTAATGGCCAAACTAAAACATGGGCTTGTCATTTTACTCTATGAAAGTCTTTTAAATTCACCTATTGGTAAGACACGCATTCCTGCAAGAGCTTGATAATACGATTTAATCACAAAATAAGGTTCAAGTTTGTGAGCAATAAAAGAATTTTAGAAAAATGGAATAATGAAATAAAGATCATAAATTACAAAGTGTAATAGATTGTATTTTATTTCACAAGAATAGCAAACATACAGACACATAGGTTAGAGTAATTAAAGGGAGCAATCAATGACCTGTCTTTGACCATGACCTGCACCTATAATAGTTATAATTACTAAATATAGAGGATGGAGTTGTGGAGAATACAACATTTAAAAGAGTTTTGTTTGACGGATAGAAATCAAACCTATCCATAAGGTAAGGTTTACATTGCTATCAAAAAGCAGAAATGACCAAGCGTCTAGGATAATTATTTTGTTATATTATCTCATATAAGTAAATGAGCCCAGATTAATTGTTTTAAAAGGAAGCACCTCATACTTTTTCAAAGCGGATTTTATAGTTTCGAGTCTCACTTTGTCAATATGTTTCAAGTGGGTCAGGATTTTATTACAGTAGGTTTTTAGGTGGTAGGTTTCTTCTGGAATTGTAGGTGAGCCGGGTCGCCAGCATTGTCTATGTTCACGGACGTAGATGACCTTTCATCAATAGTTTTACCCGGGTGATTAGGTTTAAAGTATTTGTTGACCGTTAAAAGAAAAATCTCTTAGAACATAAACTTTAAAGTCAAGAAGCATGAGGTGGAAGTTATTGTTGCATAATAGTTGTTTTGTTCTCTGTTTGTGGTGCAAGCTCCCTTCGATTTATGCTTTCACTATGCCCGACTTACTACAACTAAGAAAAAAATTGTACATTGTATTGTCCTTTATCATGTTGGGTAATATGGAAAGCAAAAAACAGATAGTTGTTCGAGAACCAACCGGTGTCTATTGCCAATATCTATAAGGATATCAAGATTCTCAGATTTCTATGGATTAAACATAAAGTAAAAAATGAATTGTCTAGATTGGGCTACTTGGTGCACTTTTAAATTCAAAAAAATATCATAAAATAGTAATCAAATTTCAAAAGTATTCTAATTTTGTCACTCGTGAATATTTTTCTCGAATTGAACCACTAAGTCATCAAATCGAGTCATTATTGAATATTCTTACGTCAAGAAAGTAATAAAGGAGAAGACGTGTGGGTCGGAATTTTCAACATATAAAGTTATATTAAAAAATAATAAAAAACATGTTAATTATTTTAAAAAATACAAAAAGAACATAAAAAATAATGTCATCGTTCCACATCAGCATCAAAAATAAGAAAAAAATATTTTCTAACTAAAACAAAAAAAAACATGGTAAAAAACATGTTAAATGTAAAGTCCTGATCACGATCGATTCCACATTTTGTTGCACTTAATAATCAAATTAAGATGGATGTGTGCGTGTGTGATCTCAACGAACATTAAACAAACTCAATCGAATATTATTAATCAAATGATTACAATACCAAATAAGTATACATCGTTTTAGCTCGATCCACCCGAGGTGAGCTCCCTCGGACGGCCTATCACACAACTCTTTGCTCTCTCACCCTCAGAGCACTCTTACAAAATGAACACACACCCTGAAATACAAAGAAAAAACATCTATATATATATATATATATATATATATATATATATATATATATATATATATATATATATATATATATATATATATATATATATATATTATGCAGATGTTCTCGCGCGAGAACTTTAAGTTCTCGCGCGATAAGTTCTTCTTCAATCATCTTAGAGTTTTCGCTTCCATGTACTTCTCGCATGAAGTGAGTTTTTGTTTTTCACTTGATATTGTAATCCATAAAGACTAGGTCCTTACAATTTCCCCCTATGGATTATGATATCAAGTTATGTTTAACTTCAGTCACCCATCTTCATGAATTATCTTATCCTTGGGTATCTTTCACTTTAGTCTTCCCCCTCAGCTGTAACCTCCTCCTAATATATAGCTTCATAAAGGATATCACGTCTAAATCAATCATGATTATTTACGACTTAAGATGTATTAGGCATATGACAGAGAGGTCCAACTTCCATTTTGGATTCCCGAAGAACCTGATTCTTCAATCCGAGACAAGATTCTGTGACGACGAACTAGATCATCTAAAGTATTCTTCCCCCTATGTAGGATGTAATAAGCCCATATTTTCAGAGCAAGAATATCCAAACAATCTTGATTCTTCACTTAATTATCCCGTTCGATCGTTGTCCCTATCAGTAAGATAAGATAAGCCCACATTGTCAAGTTTTAGTTCACGAACGACCCGAATCAAATGTTATAAATATAGAACCTTGAACTTGTTTAAACATCTCAAAAACCCCTGTTTAAGTACCAAACTTCAAATCATCCGGCATCCTCTAGATTTGGGCTGAAACACTTGTTCTAAACCTTCACAAACTAACAAGTTTTCGCATCTAGACAATGTTCTTGCATTTTTGCAAAATTTTCGCAAAAATCAAGTTGATAGTTAAAGTTTTCGCGCGAATGTTGAAGTTTCGCTTGATGAAGTTTTCGCATATCTAAATAGATGTTCTCGCGCGAGAACTTGATATTCTCGCGCGACAACTCCAAGTTATCCCAAGAAGCGGTTACCGATGCGAAAACTGCCCAAGTTTTCGCAAAAAAAATGGTTATTCGTGCGAAAACTTCGTCAACATCGACTTTTTATGTTTGATTCACTACTGCGATTTCAATTCTTTAATTTTTATCATCATAACTTGAAGATACTGAGCGTATTGATGCTGATCATCATTTTAGCAAGTAACAAAGTCGATTTCATGTGTATTCACCTTCGATTTGGTCCATTTTACCTTCGAAATCGAGTCATATCCGACCATAACCTTCAGGTCTTCAATCTTTGTGTTTAACGTCTTAATACAGATGATTGCGGAATGAAAATCCGTGTATCAAGAGCAACACCTTGCTCTGATACCAAATGTAAAGTCCTGATCACGATCGATTCTATATTTTGTTGCATTTGATAATCAAATTAAGACGGATGTGTGTGTGTGTGATATCAACGAACATTAAACAAACTCAATCGAATATTATTAATCAAATGATTACAATACCAAATGAGTATACATCGTTTTAGCTCGATCCACCCGAGGTGAGCTCCCCTCGGGCGGCCTATCACACAACTCTCTGCTCTCTCACCCTCAGAACACTCTTACAAAATAAACACACACCCTGAAATACAAAGGAAAAACATCTATATATATTATGCAGATGTTCTCGCGCGGCAACTCCAAGTTTTCGCGCGATAAGTTCTTCTTCAATCATTTCGGAGTTCTCGCTTCTTTGTACTTCTCGCATGAATTGAGTTTTTGCTTTTCATTTGATATTGTAATCCATAAAGACTAGGTCCTTACATTAAAACTTATAATTAAACTTAAACATAAAGCTATGTGACCTAATTGAAACACTTTTAAACTTGAGTTGACTGATTAAAACAATTTTAAAAGTTCGTTACTATTTTACAAAGTTATCTCTTTAAATTATAATCGTCGTATGTTGTTTCTTATTTGTTGTATGTACGTTTTGTGCTAGCTCCTTGATAGTTTTGGGTTAGTGATATTTTGCATTACAGAAAAAAAGTTGTTTTGTTAATGTCACAAGCGTATGATTCATGTTACGTGACAGCCAAAATGATTCATGTTTGATTGGTTTCAAAAAATAAAAGGGAGAAATTTTACTAATTAGAGATGCATGAGTGCTCCATAAGTTGTTTCAAGTATAGTATTATTTTATATATAAATTAATTTTAACACATTTTGTTTTATCTTATAAATTTTACGGTATAATGCTTTTTCTAAAGATTTAAAGACACTGCCATGAAATGTTAAATCAAGAGCAATTCCAATGAAAATATGAAGTTGAAGTTTCAAGGATTAGAGCATTTGGGGCCAAGGCAAAAACACTCTCGCAATTACATGGAGACTACCGATCACAATACAAAATTCTCAGGGATTATCTTAATAAACTCATGAAAAAAAACCCAAGTACTACAGTTAGGATAGAGGTTGAACCAAACCCAGATCCAGCATCTAATACTAGAATACTAGAAGGTTTTAAGAGTTTATCTATGTTTAGGGATTAGGGCCATTAAAGCAAGGTTTTAAGGCAATTGATAGAGTTTTGTTAGGTCTGGATGGGGCTTTCATAAAGCGTTCTTACCCTGGTCAAATTCTTAGTGCTGTGGGTCTTGACCCTAACAATGGTATATACCCCCTATCCTATGCAATTGTTGACGCTGAAAACTTGAGTTCTTGGACTTAGCTTCTCCAATACCTTGGTGATGATCTAGATTTGAATACTAACTCAAACTTTACATTTATTAGTAACAGACAAAAGGCAAGTTCTTTTACTTATTTATATGTTATTCAAAGTGATGTTATGAAAATATGTTTCTAATGTATATGCTTTAAAATAAGGCATACTTCCTGCATTGCACAATGTGTACCCATCTGCTGAACATATGTTTTTCCTTAGACGTATTAATGAAAATATGAAGCACCAATTTAAAGGAAAAGCCTATAAAGACATGCTTTGGAAGCTGGCCACAACAACAGCGGGGATTCAATTTGAAAAGACAACGGATGAAGTTAAAAAATTTAACACCGAGGCACAACCGTGGTTGTCTAAAATTTCACCACAATATTGGTCAATATCACATTTTTCTGGTAAGTTAAAATGATTTCGTATGTTTACAATTATTATGTTTGTCAATGTTATAACATACTATTTAATTTAATCATTCCACAAGCAGGGCACATACAGATGTACTACTAAATAATATGTGTGAAATATTTAATGCCAAGATAGTGGATGGAAGAAACAAGCCAATTATCACACTATTGGAATATATCAGAGAGTATCTCATATAGAGGATTATGAATGTGCTAAGAGTGATTGATAGGTGTGAAGGTCTATAGAGGATTATGAATGTGCTAAGAGTAATTGATAGGTGTGAAGGTCTACTAACACCAACAGCTTAGAGGGTATTTGAAAGGATTAAAAAGGACATGAGAAGGTGTATTGTAGAATGGAATGGAAAAGAGCATTATCAAGTGAGTGGCCAGGTGGTGATCGGTGTGTAGTTGACATGAGTAGGTGATCATGGGTATGTAGGAGATGGGAGGTCATAGGGATGCCTTGCAAACATACAGTGGATACAATCTGAAATAAGGCTGTGTATGTACAAGGAACCGTCGTGCCAAAATCCTTTGTGCATCCGGTATATACGTTGGACCCATGGAAAGAGGTGTATAATTTCAAGATCTACCCAATCAATTGAAGAGCATTGTGGCCTAGGTCTCAAATCCCAAAGAGTATCACACCACCAACACATCATAAGCCTATTGGTAGGTCTAAAAAGACAAGGACCATTTGAATTAGAGGAGTCATTGAAAGGTGGAAGATTATCAAATAAGAGAACATCAGACACTTGCCTGAAGTGTTATAAGAAGAGTCACAGTAGCAGGACTTGCAAAGGATTAGAGTATTAATGGATTTCAATTTGGTTTCTTTTGTTTTATTTTGGATATATGGAATTTAAATTGGTTTTTGTTGATTTAATTTGGATGTATGAATTTTAAATTGGTTTATGTTGGTTTGATTTGGTTGTATGGATTTTCTAAAGGTTTATGTTGCTTTAATTTGGGTTTAAATGATTTGGATGTATGGATTTTTTAACCAAGATGTTGAATACTTTGTGAATGTTTTTGATCATTTTAATCAATATGAAAAATTACGCACAAGCATAATGTAGCACCAATCAGGATTTTAGTTTAGACTTTAATAATTTGAACCATTTTGACCAAAATATTTATTTGATTGAGGAATGTTTTTGATCAATATGCAAAGTGCTTTGTACCATAAAGCTTTAACATAAAACATAATGTTTTGTATCATAATAGTATAAAGTTTTGACAAATAAATCATGAAAGGCAATTGATATTTAAAGTCTTATAAATAAATCAAGCATATCTTTCATAATAGTTCCCTACTGATCGTTCTTAAGAAAATAACAGCAAAAGGGTTAAATGGTTTTTAAAGTCTCAATTACTCAATTTTTTATTAATTATAAATTATCAAATTACATAAATGCTCATCATGTTTTTAGCACATGCTTGACTTAACTCTCAATTTAGATGAGAGTTAGTGTAAATGATAATAGATGTGCAAAATTTCTTTAAAAAGGACATATATTGTAATTACTAAAACTAAAGAACACACGGTGTAATTTTATGTATTAATAAAGGACACAATTCGTAATCTACTCTTATAATTACTAATTTTTATTCTTAGACAAATATTTATAAATATACTTTTAATACAAATATTTATAAATTTAATAGTTAGCATAACAAATTTATATAATTTAAAATCAAAATACAAAATATACATATACAAACTTCTTTGTTAGTCCACTTTGACTTTGTTTTTTTTGTCGGCTCGGGAGAGATTGCGGTACCCTTGTTTCCGTGACTTCTCGTTGGTGGAGGTGGGCGTTGTATTTTAGGAATACCCTTTTCGGTTATGCTTGAGTTTGAATGACTTCTAAGTTGGGTGATCGTGAAGGATGTGTGTATCTGGAATATCTTTCAGTTGAGTATAGGTTCCAATTAGCAAGCGTGGTCATGGGTGATGGTTGTGTTGGTGGTTGGGGCCGGTAACAAATTTATGGATCGAAAATGTTATATTGCATTTGGCTTGTGTCGGTGGGTTGGTTCGATTTGTAGGGAACTTGATTGAAAGGGTTGTTAAATGGATTTGTGGTTAAAGTTCAAAAGAAGTGTATTTTTAAGAGAGGATGCCACTCAATACTTTTTTGTCCAATGGTCAACACATTAATGGTCAAATGGCTACTTTAGTACTTTTTAGGGTTTAACCTGCAAGAAGGTGTCATGAAGGGTTAAAGTTGGGAGCTTGGAAAGTTGAAGGGCTGAGATGTAAAGTTGCCAAACTGCTAGGATTAAGAAGCTGATGTTGATATCATAAAGGGTTGAAGCTGGGGCTTTGAAAGTTCAATGCTTATAAATTCCAAACAAGTTCAATGATATGTCACTCAATACTCAAAACTTAAAAACATTATATTGTTCTCTCTAACCTCAAAACTCGTCGCACACCTATCATGAAACCACCACCACCACCTCCCAACCATGATCCACGGTTACTCTTTTATTTGATTAAATTTAAGATATCATCTTTCATCATCATTTTAATTACTTTCAGAACAAGCTTTATGTTCTTTTACCGTTAAACATTATACTTTATAACTTTTGGTTGACGAACACAGAACTTTTTAAATCTAAAAATATAGTGTTGACTTTGTGCTTCATTTCATATTAAATTTTAACTATTTTTTATGTGCAGGATGCAGTCATAGCGAAGCTTACTATGGGCCAGAGGGGCCCGCGCCCCGCTCTTTTTTTCGTCAGTAGTGTTAATTTTCGGCTCGATGGTGTAAATTTTTATCCGATAGTGAAAATTTTTAATAAATATTGTAGGGACTAAACATATGGATTACAATATCGTTTAACACGAAAATTAAAGAATACTAGATGAACAAAAGTAATCGCGTGAATTAAAAAGGAGATTGTGGATCGAATTCAAGGAATGTCATGCATGCGACAACATGCGTGCTATGACACATCTCGTGCTAAACAATGTAGTCAAGCGAATAGCCTTGCGAAAGTTTAACAGAAGTCGCATAAATATCAGCCTACATGCATGCGAAAGGTGGGCATGCATAGATACTACATGCATGCGAAAAGTGGTCATGCATACATACAAAAAGTCCAAGTTTTCGGCTGAATAAAGGCATGCATGTGACATACATATGCGATTAGTTATGCAGCTGCAATCTTCCATGCGAGAAGTTTTATTGTGTATATAAATGCATGTGTGCGAAATGAATAGGGGGTGTGCCACATTTCAACCGAGAACAATAGTGCAAAATCAGTGTGTGTTCCTTTGTTTATTTCGCTCAAAACGAGCAGATCACGTTTGTGATTCTTCCACCCTCGGGTGAGATCGATACAAAGTTTCTCCCCTTTAAAATAGTTTACTTTCTCCGCCGTACCTTTTAAGGTATGATTCAAATTCCGCCACTTGATGCAGCCTCATTGGATTGACACACATTGGGTTGCTTTTCATCTGCTGTGTTGGAAAAAAAATTTTTGCTCCTGCTTATTTTGACCGTTTGACCATCTCTATGTCACTTTTCATCATGGCCCTTTGCATCAAAGTTGCTCATTGCATCTTGCTCTCCGGTGCATTTTTCTACGTTGTGTGGGACTAGCTAGAAAAATACCATCTATTTAGGAATCAACCTTTGTTTAGTTAGCTTTTCTCACAATTGATGAATGATTAAAATGTTAAGATTTGTGATGTTTTAATATAATATATTCGAGTGTCATCGTATCATATGCCTATGAATGTTTAATTTTGTATAACACGTAATCATTAATGGCTAGGATGCAACAATAAACATAACAAAAGTGAAATATTCATGACCTATAGTGGTACGCTATTTGTTCCTCGTAAAATGGGTTAATTATTTAAACAATCGTTTGACCAAATTAATTTATAATATAACTATTGACTCAAGTTCTTAACTTTTTCGCATGGACCCCACATGTATCGCCAACCTAGCGATATGTATTCTCCAAATGTCGCCCAATGTGAAGAAAATGGTCCCTGCCACTTTTAAGAAAAAGTTTACATAAAGACCTCTTACACTTTTAAACTTATTTCACTAATCTTCAAAATATTTGAGTTTTTAAATATATAAAATAAACTAGATGTTGACAATTTTAAGTTTATAAATGTACCATAAGCTCTTAAAAGTATAAAAAAAAAACATGTTTTTAAAAATTTCTTATGTATTTAGTTTCTGAATTTAAAAAGATTAAAAGCTTTAAGTTTCAATAATTTAAAGTTCTAAATATTTTAAAATGATTTAGCGCAATTGTTTATTTAACATGAGCTCAACATTGACTCGTACTCTAAATATAATTTGGGTAGTTGTTTAGTTGTTTCGTTGGGTTTACAATTTATTATTATGCTAAATGTTTTTAAGTAGCTAAATGCTTTTAAGTAGATTTAGAGAAAAATATTTCACTAAAGTTATCATAAAATGTTACCAAGTTGACGCCACATTAATAATAGTTATTATCACATTCATCTTTATATAAATAAGTTTGTGATGATTACATATTTTTGTAATAGGAATTAAATTATTCATATGTAAATCACTTATTTTATGAAATAAAAAAATATGACTTATATATTCAATCTACAATTATAATTTTTTATATGAATAAACAACCGATAAAGACGAGATGGTAATTTAAATCTTTTTTGAGTGTGAGAATCAGTCACGTTTGTTTAAGTATAATTCAAACAACTCATATATAATTCATTTATTGTAAATTGAAAACTTAGAAATTATTTATATAATTCATGTTTCTTTAACTGTTAATTATATAATTCATCATCACAAATCTATTTCTAATATGAATTATATAAAATGTTAATAATATTAAATCTTCTTCTCAAAAATTTTAAATACAATGAAAAGAGGGATGTTTATGTTTATTGATTTTTGTGTTAAAAAGATGGTGGGATGAAGGATCACTATTAAATTAGCCATATTTGTTCCAAGAATTATATGTATCTATGTATTTGTATTGACTCGGCAATATAAAAATATAATATGAATTTATATCGCCGACTCAACGATATATTGATAAGTGAAATATTTTAATTGGTGAAATAATCAAGTAAATTATTTGTCAATGCCTATAACTGTAAAAACAAATGGTTAAATATTTACTTTTGTAGTTTTACTTTTTTTTGGAAGAGGAGGGTTCAAGTTTGTATCGCCCGCATATCATATAAACAACTTATTAGAGTATATTCATTTATATTTATAAATTATCTATGCTACTATATAATAAAGAATTTATGGGTAGATTTGTAATTTTATATCAATTTTAAAATGACATATGAATAGTTGTAAAACTTTAATGGGTAATGTCATAAGATTTATTCTCATTATACCCTTTATAAGTTTTAAATATTTATACTCTATCATTTTCTAATTAAATTTAAAGTATGACTATTACATTTAAAGTTATCTTAATCTATCTATATCTATACTACAATATAATACAACTTTTTGAACGACATTGTAATTTTAATCCATATTTAAAAACTTATGAACAATGTTGTTGCATTTGGTATAAAGTAATTATGCATAAACAACTTGTTATTTACAAATTTGCTCCTCCATATATATATATATATATATATATATATATATATATATATATATATATATATATATATATATACACACATACATATATATATATATATATATATATATATATATATATATATATATATATATATATATATATATATATATATATCACATTGATCAAATAAAAAAACAAAATAAGAGTTCAACACCTATAAAAGAGGATACATGGACTTCAGGGGTGTGATCTTTCGTATCTTCGTTAATAAATTGTTACTTCCACTATCTTTTGTATGTGCCATTTATGTCTATAATGTGATTATAGGAGCATTTTTAATAATCCCGATATACCTATTAATTCGTAATCTTAATTATACTTAAAACTTATATAACTTGACTTGTTATTAAATAAATTAATTAACTAAGTGCTAGAAATATTAAATGTTCTATATTCAAAAAACATATATATAAGTAAATAGATAAATAAAAATTTATTTGTTAAAAAATACAAATTTTTAAACTTAAAAACATGTTTTGGCATAAAATGATAATTTTAAAAACATCAGGGACTAAAATTGTAAATATTAAAAAAAAAAAAAACCATTGTCCCCCCCTCCCCCCCACCCCGCCCCCCCGTTTTTTCGGCGACAGCCCCGGCCAAACTCCGGCCGGGCTACGACGACCATTTAACCCAAAAATTTAACACTTTTAAAGCTAAATAACCGCCCCCTGACCTTCGTGCATCGGTTTCGAACCTGTGTGGGGAATGAATTCGAAGTAAACAGTCAATTAGGAACTTCATCTCGTAACCGAATTGTATCGGAGTTATATGCATTCAAATTCCCTGAAATGAAACGCTTCCAATTCAAATGCGTTCATAATTATCATTGAAAACGAGCATAAATCTCGAATCAAACCAAAACCGTCGAACCTAACATTGAAGTCGTTCGGTTCGAAACAACCACAATGAAACCTTTATAAACACGGTTGCACGTTCCATTTGATCCCTTTAAACTCTCCTAACCTCTAATTCCTTTATCAAACGCCCATTTTCACATTCGATCTCGGCTTCTATCGCGACTTGTTCTTCAAGTTCTACCACGTTTCGACAACAATTGAGGTAAATTGAACACCAATACAAACTCGTTTCTACATAGGGATCAAAACCCCTAAACCAATTTGGTTAAGTTTACACGATTTGGTGTTCGATTGGATTGGTATGGATTCTAGGGTTCTTGAGGAAATTGGGGGTTTTGCTGTTTAAGTGCTTTATGATTTTGAAAAGGGTATTTGACAGGTGCAGGTGCCCCAATCTGCTGGTTAAAGCTTAAGGGGGAGGGGCAGAAGGCCTGGGTTCGAACCCGAGCCCCTGCAATATTTTTTAAAAATTTGTTTTTCTTAAATAATTAATTACAGAAAATATTGAAATATTATTAAATTTATATAAAAATCATTTTTTTATAACTATACTAAATCAGAATTTAAACAGAATTCCACTACCTTCGGGTGATACCTTAAAAGTTTTTGGGGAGAGATCATCTAAAGGACTCAAGCTTATGTCGTGTACTAAGGCTTGAAAGTGCCTAAGTAAGAATTACATGGCCTACTTGGCATATGTAGTCAACACGAAGGCCAAAAGGAAATAGCTTAAGGATATTCCTATTGTACGGGATTTTCAAGATGTATTTTCCGAGGATCTTAGTGGACTACCTCCCATTCGTGAGGTTGAGTTTAAGATTGGCTTGATTCCTGGTGCAAACCCTGTGGCTAAGTCACCCTATCGTCTTGCACCATCGGAGATGCAAGAACTAGCCAGTCAACTGCAAGAACTATCTGATAAGGGCTTTATCCGTCCTAGCTCTTCACCATGGGGTGCACCTGTATTATTCGTGAAGAAGAAAGATGGTTCGTTCCGCATGTGCATTGACTATCGAGAACTCAACAAACTCACAATTAAAAACCGATACCCTCTCCCTTGAATTGATGATCTTTTTGACCAACTTCAAGGAGCCACTAAATTCTCAAAAATCGATCTACGTTCTAGCTATCATCAACTACGGGTCCATGATAATGATATTCCAAAAAACTGCTTTTCGTACTCGATATGGACATTATGAGTTCATGGTTATGCCATTTGGTTTGACTAATATTCCTGCTGTCTTTATGGATCTCATGAACCGAGTATGTAAACCGACCTAGACAAATTCGTGATCGTGTTTATCGACGATATTCTTATTTACTCCAAGACGAAAACCGATCACGAGTTGCACTTGCAACAAGTTCTTGAGCTTTTGAAGAAAGAACAGTTGTACGTAAAGTTTTCTAAATGCGAATTTTGGCTTGAGGAAGTCCAATTTTTAGGTCATGTGGTGAATAGCCAAGGAATTCATGTTGATCCTGCAAAGATAGAAGCCGTGAAAAATTGGAGTGTTCCCAAAACTCCAACTGAAGTTCGTTCTTTTCTTGGACTAGCGGGTTACTACCGGAGATTTATTGCCAATTTCTCAAAGATTGCGAAATCGCTTATAGCTTTAACTCAAAAGAATAAACTTTTCGAGTGGGGACCTGATCAAGAGGAGGCTTTCAAGACTCTAAAACACAAGTTGTAATGCTCCTATTTTAACCCTTCCTAACCGGAATGACGATTTTACCGTGTATTGTGATGCATCTAGTCAAGGCCTTGGTTGTGTTCTCATGCAGCGAGGAAAGGTCATAGTTTATGCATTAAGACAATTGAAGGTTCGTGAGGTGAATTACACAACCCATGATCTTGAACTTGGTGCCGTAGTTTTTGCCATAAAAATTTGGAGGCATTATCTTTATGGTACACAATGCATAGTCTACACCGATCACAAGAGCCTTCAACACGTTTTCAGCCATAAAGATCTCAATATGAGGCAACGTCGTTGGGTCTAGTTAATTAGTGACTATGACTGTGACATTCGTTACCATCCTGGAAAGGAGAATGTTGTAGTCGATGCGCTAAGTCGCAAAGCCCATAACAAGACCGTCTCACTCCAAGAAATTTGAGATCGACGACAATGGTTTGACACGCTGGGGGAATTTGACACTGGGATTCACGTGGATGTCAATGAGGCTACTATTATGCTTCAAAATATAAGGATTGATAGTGACCTTGAGTTTTGCATCCGTGAAGCTCAACAAGCTGCTTTAGCTGAAGGAAAAGAGGATGAAGAATTGGCGTATAATGTTCGGTCACAGCTTGAAACAAAACCGAATGGTATGTTGTACTTCTTGAATAGACTTTGGATTTCGAATCGTGACAATCTTCGTAATTTCATCATGAACGAAGCTCATCAAACACGTTATTCTATTCACCCTGGGTCCAATAAGATGTATATGCATATGCGTGGACAATGTTGGTGGCCTGGAATGAAGAAGGACATCGCTTCATACGTAGCCAAATGTCTTACGTGTGCAAAGGTCAAGGCGGAGCACCAACGACCTAGAGGATTACTTGAGCATCCTGAAATCCCTATGTGGAAATAGGAGCACATATCCATGGATTTCATAACCAAGTTACCTCGTACTCCTCGTGGTCATGATAGTATATGGGTGATCGTCGACCGTTTGACCAAAGCAGCGCAGTTCATATCGATACTTGACACTTACAAAACTTCAAAATTGCCTCGCATTTACATTGATGAGATTTAGAGTCGTCATGGTGTACCCTTACTCATCATATCCGATAGAGATGCTCATTTCACTTCGCACTTTTGGTCGTCCATGCAAGAACTCTTGGATACTCAATTGGATTTAAGCACGGCTTACCATCCGCAAACGGACGGTCAAACCGAGCGAACCATTCAAACTCTTGAGGATTTGCTACGTCTTTATGTTCTTGACTTTGGTGGTGACTGGGATACGCATTTACTGTTAGCGGAATTTTCCTATAATAATAGTTATCATTCAAGTATCAAAATGACACCATTTGAAGCTCTATACGGTCATAAGTGCCGTTCCCCGATTTGTTGGACTGACATCGGTGAAAAGTTCATTACCGGCCCTAAACTCATTCAAGAAATGACCGATAAAGTTTTTAAAATCTGTAATAACCTTGAGGTGTCTAGGAGTCGACAAAAGAGTTAAGGGGATAAAAGACGCAAGCCGTTAGAATTTCAAGTCAGCGATATGGTTCTTCTTAAAGTCTCACCATGGAAGGGAGTTGTTCGCTTTGGGAAGAAGGGTAAGTTAGCTCCACGGTTCGTAGGACCTTTCAAAATTCTGAAAAGAGTCGGGAAAGTGGCCTATAAACTAGAACTACCCACTGAACTTAGCGGGGTCCATCCCGTTTTCCATGTCTCGAATTTGAGGAAATGCTTGGCCGAAGAAAGTCTGCATATTCCTTTAGAGGATATCTAAATAGATGATTCCTTGCATTTTGTTAAGAAACCAGTCAAGATCATGGATCAAACAATGAAGAAGACCAGAACGACTACCACGCCAATCGTCAAAGTTCGTTGGGAAAATAATCGTGGAGCCGAGTTCACTTGGGAACACGAGGATTACATGAGGAAGAAATATCCTCATCCGTTTGTCTAGTCTTATCTTTAATTTCGGGACGAAATTTCTTAAAGTTGGGGAGACTGTGATCTTTCGTATCTACGTTAATAAATTGTTATTTCCACTATCTCTTGTATGTGCTATTTATGTCTATAATGTGATTATAGGAGTTCTTTTGCAATTTAAAAAATCCCGATATACCTATTAATTCGTAATCTTAATTATACTTAAAACTTATATAACTTGACTTGTTATTAAATAAATTAATTAACTAAGTGCTAGAAATATTAAATGTTCTATATTTAAAAAATATATATATAAGTAAATAGATAAATAAAAATTTATTTGTTAAAAAATACAAATTTTTAAACTTAATAACATGTTTTGGCATAAAATGATAATTTTAAAAACATTAGAGACTGAAATTGTAAATACTAAAAAAAAAACATTGTCCCCCCCCCCCCCCCCCCGTTTATCCGTCGACAGCCCCGGCCAAACTCCAGCCGGACTACGGCGACCATTTAACCCAAAAATTTAACACATTTAAAGCTAAATAACCGTCCCCTGACCTTTGTGCATCGGTTTCGAACCTGTGTGGGGAAGGAATTCGAAGTAAACAGTCAATTAGGAACTTCATCTCGTAACCGAATTGTATCGGAGTTATATGCATTCAAATTCCCTCAAAAATCAGCCGAATTGATCCAATGAAACGCTTAGAAACGGTTGTATTGTTATGAGGAATTCAAATGCGTTCATAATTATCATTGAAAACGAGCGTAAATCTCGAATCAAACCAAAACCGTCGAACCTAACATTGAAGTTGTTCGGTTCAAAACAACCACAATGAAACCTTCATAAACACGGCCACACGTTCCATTTGATCCCTTGAAACTCTCATAACCTTTAATTCCTTTATCAAACGCCCATCTTCACATTCGATCTCGGCTTCTATCGCGAGTTGTTTTTCAAGTTCTACCACGTTTCGACAACAATTGAGGTAAATTGAACACCAATACAAACTCGTTTCTACATAGGGATCAAAACCCCTAAACCAATTTGGTTAAGTTTACACGATTTGGTGTTCGATTGGATTGGTATGGATTCTAGGGTTCTTGAGGAAATTGGGGGTTTTGCTGTTCAAGTGTTTTATGATTTTGAAAAGGGTATTCGACAGGCGAAGGCGCCCCAGCCTGCTGGTTATAGCTTAAGGGGGGGGGGGGGCAGAGGGCCCGGGTTCGAACCCGAGCCCCTGCAATAATTTTTAAAAATTTGTTTTTCTTAAATAATTAATTACAGAAAATATTGAATTATTATTAAATTTATATAAAAATCATTTTTTTATAACTATACTAAATCAGAATTTAAATAGAAATATTTTCTTTTAAATTCTTAGGATATTAAATCCTTCATTTTTACTTTGGAAGTTATAAAATTATTATAAAATATATTTACAAGTTTTAAATTGTATAAAAATTATTGTGAAGCAAATAGAAAGATATATGTACTAATTATTCAAATTAGTATCTCATAAATCATTATTAATAAATTAACGGTTTCTTTTATAAGGACGTTTACCTTATTTCTGTTATTATTAATAAATCTCTAATTCTAGTAGTTAAATCGCATTGTCTCTTTCCATTTAAAAAAGGTTAAATAATAAATAAATAAATAAATATATATATATATATATATATATATATATATATATATATATATATATATATCATCAATTTATTAAATCAAGAATCTCGATTACAATTGAAACTCTAGCCTTCGTGTATCGTCTCTTGACCTTACCTACTAATTTCTAAATTTTGAAACGCTCACTTTTAGGCCAAATTGTGAAGACATCGTTGGAGTTACCTTATTCTTATTAGTCCTTGTACGTCATATATCATGTGAGCTTCCCATACCCCGTTTTACTTTATTTCACATATTTTGGGGTAAAACATGTTAACCGTATCATAATCACACTTGTAAAGATGTTTGAATACTTGTAACGCACGAGCAATTCATCTTATATTTTGTCATGGTTATTTGGGACTTGTGTAAATATTATGTGATAGACACTTGTAAGCACAATCATTAACTATTGCTAGCCTAGCGACTTCATAGATCTATGGGCTTGACAAGCCTATTTGGTGCTAAAGCCGAGATTATTGCCGGCTCCTGATGACGTATTCTTGATCATCACGGGAACCAAGTACACTTAGCTAATCGTATAATTTCGTTGTGGCCATAATTTTTCAAGGTTTGATTGTTTCATGATGCTATCCATTTATATTTGCACTAACCTTTAACCTATGACTTGAATTGCCTCTTTAAAGATTCTATATTGTATGTACAATCTATGGGAACTCACCAACATTATATGTTGACCATATTTTCTAACATGTTTTAGGAAATGCTCAGGCTTAGTGTTGCCTTTGAAGATATGAAATCATCTAGGATTGGACCTTGAGAAAAAAATAATGAACTTATTTGATATTTGGCGTTCAAATTAAACTTATGTTATGTTTGTTGATTTAAGACTTATGTTATGATTTGAATGACATGAATTTGGGATTTAATAATATTTATACTTTGAAATAGCGTTGTGTGGCATGAACAATCTTAACCCTCACATCTCAACGTTACCGCCGTTAAGGTTGGCGTGTGACAAGGGGGAAACAAACTCATGATTTGTGCATTCTTTGTTGTGCAAGAACATGAAAAATATCAATTCCAATTAAAATTTTAAAGTGTTATTTTTTCTTTTTTGATTTTCTTCTGATCCATCTTTCGTTTATATGGTTAGATTTGAACTCAGTTCTCCCTGAATCCCTGTTAACATGACAATTGCCAGTTAAACTGGTTGGTCCGATCTGGTATGGTTTTAAATCACATGTTAGCACAACAATGATGGTTAGTCAAAGATGCAAAGTTTTACAAACTTTTATACCTCGTCGTATCATGCGATTTCGCACATTATTGCTCAAAAGTTTAAGACACGTAAGAAACATGTGGTTGTATTTCGTACAAGTCTTGACGCATAATTAGTTTTACATTTACAATTTTGTCCCTAATTACTATAATAATGTTTCTATCCCACATCGGTTGTGTAGAGAAACCAAAACAATATCCAACTCTTATATATATAAGAAGCTTTTTTCTCAAAGTAAAAAAAAAAGACTTGTGCTTCACATGCATATCTTCTTGTATGTCATTAAACATAAAATCAAATTGGTAAAAAATGTTTTCTTGGTTTTTGAAATGGCGGTACCGGTGGTTCTCGGTTAAACCCTGTTGAACCATCCGATATAAATCAATTGTTAGCACAATAAGGAAAAGTTAGCTAAAGTCATAGTTCTAAAAATATTTATACCCCCTGCTGCACCGCGCGGGTTTCACCCACTATAAGTTAAAATATATAATCTTAAAGAATAAAACATGGGAATCTATTAGAAAACAACTTGAGAGGTCAATATTACCTTTTTTTTGTTTTGAACGATTAATTGGATCACTGACAGAATACTGAGTCACCTGCTCATCTCCATTACTACAGTATGGAATCTTGAGGTGCTAGGCTAGCACTTTTTTGAAAGGAAGCTCATAAACCAGTCTCTTCTCATCAATTCCGAACATGAGGCTACCATCATAAGAAACTTATATTGTGTGAGAAATTAACCTTCTAGCACACATGGAACCCCCTTTACTTTTGTCATATGTGAATTTTAAACTCAATACCTTCATGTATTTTAATAAGATTGTTGGGTATTTAATCATTTGAGCTAAGGATCATTGGTAGGTATATATTACTTATATGTATGATATGTGTGTGAGTTTAATGTTTAGGATTTAGTTTTTAAAGATGATTTATATCGAATATATGCTAAGAGATGAAATTTAATTAAAAAAGATTTTGTTTTTATGAGATCTTTTTGCAGTGTTCTTTGCTCATTTTAGGCAACAAGTCAACAACTGGCTCATTTCTTCTTTCATGCTAAAATCACATTACTTAATTTTAAGCCTGTCATATTTGCATGATGTTTTAGTACACACTCGATGAGACAGCTGCAATGCCCTTTAGTGATTTCTTGCTAAGGAAAGTTTTTCGTAGTTCTTGCCCACTCTAGGCTTCCCTGATTCACTCTAGTAATGAACTAACTTAGTATATATTTTGCATATATCAGATATAAACAAATTAGTATATATTTTGCATAATAAAATATTGGTCCTATTTAAACAACCTCATACTCGATCATTTGATATTTTAACTTGTTCATAGAAGTCGTTAAATGTGATTTAATGCTTTAATAAATTTTACAGTTTATTTTTGTTTTTTTTTTCTATAACTTTTAAATATGATGTTTCATAAATCCAAATTTGTTGGAGACGTGATTATTTTAATCGATATTTTTTTACTTTTAATGCCTTTGCAACATATTTATTTTTATTAATATTCTAACATGAATTTATTAATGGCAAATATTATTAGTGGCCTTGTCGCAACACATGAGTTTGTGATGATTTCATCTTTCTATGTAAAGTCTCCAATGTTATTCAAAGTTACGTATGTTATCAATGTTCCTTCAACGCACACTTGGGTTCGCGACAACGTTTTAATGTTAGTTTTCTTACAGTTTTACGCCCCCAACGCTAGGGTTCACAATAACATTCCAATGATAGTTTTTTCCATGCTTTTACGCTCCGTTCGGCACTTAATACTAGGTTCCTACATTTGCTCTTTGTAAATACTATAATGCTAGTATTTCTAACAAACTTCAGGCGTTCAAAAAAATTAAATAAGATAGTTGTTATATAGATTAGATAAAGCATAATAGATAGGGCAAGATTGTCGTTCAAAATAATAAAGATAAGAGTAAATTACATGGACAGTCCCTGGGGTATGTACGTATTGCAACTTTAGTTCCTACTTTTAATAAATTACAGATGCGGGCCTGAACTTTGCATGTTTTGCACATCGACAGTCCCTAGCACTAACAAAAGTTAATTCGATCAGTTAAGTGTATGTAAAATGACTAAAGTACCCTTACCTTTAAAATAAAATTACTTAAAATAATACTAATTATTGAACCCTAGACCATCATCTTCTTCATCTTCTAACCTACCCTCTTCTTCTCTTCTAACCTACCCCACCACACCCATCAATCATCTTTTCATCTTCATCACTCACCCTACACCACCACCAACCACTACCATCCTCCACCTCCTCTACCATAAATAGTCGACCATCAACACACGACCATAGCCATATGCACTCTTAGCCCACCACCTCCCACCCACTCCACCACCTCCTACCCACTCCACCACCACTGTAGCGACGTCCACCACCTCTAACCCGTGTGTACTAAAGCGCACAACGACGAGCTAATCAAACCAGATCTGTGAGTCGGTGGTGTCCGGTTTCGCGTTTTCCCAATGGTGTAACCAAGAGGGTAGATGTGGGTTGTCGTTTAAGGTGGTGGTGGCAGGCTGGTGGTTGGATGTGGTGGTGGGTCAAGGGTAGCAGATAACAACAGTGGTGGTGGGTTAAGGGTGCAGGCGGCGACGGTTGTAGTGGATTGATGGTAGAGGCAGCAACGGTGGTGGGTTGAGGCTAGAAGCGATGACGGTGGTGGTGGGTTGAGGGTGCAGGTGGCAATGGTGGTGGTGGGTTAAGGATAGAGACGACGACGGTGGTGGTTGAGGGTAGAGGTGGAAGTGGCGGTGGCGGTGACGGTGGGTTGAGGGTAGAGGCGGCAGTAGTGGGTGTTGATGTGGAGAAGAAGATAAAAAGAAAAGGTATTTTGGTATTTTTAAAAAGCTAACAGAGAAACTTAATATTTGTTAGTGTCAACGACCGTCAGCGTGCACTCCTTGCATAGTATAGGCCTGCATCTGTAGTCTTTTAAAAGTAAGGACTAAAGCTGTAATACGTGCAAACCCCGAGGACTGGCCGTGTAATTTACTCTAAAGATAATTTTGCTACATGGCAGGAGTGTAGGACCAGTATGTATTATATATACATTTATGATTTATAAGTGTTACAAGACGTAGTGATTTACTCTATAAGATTGTGACGTGAAAGACCTTACTAAATACGTAAGACAAAATATATGTGTCGAGAATAGGGGGAAAATATTATTTACAATACATCCCTCATCTCAATTCTTGTAATTACATTAAAAATTACTACTTTTTCTCTCTCGTTTTCAATTAAATAATATTTTTTCATATCTTTATTATTGCATTTTCTCTCTCATCCACTCACAACCACCTTAAAAAATATTAAAAAATTTATGGGGGTTGTACAGTGTTTCCCCAAATATGAGAAAACACGATACAATCTCCATAAATTTGCTACCTTTTTCACTCACAATCACTTACAACTATCCCCTATAATATAGGACATCCACTCACATATATATAGGAAACAGACTGTGAATGCTCTAAGCTTCTACACATAGTCCTTGTATTTAAAGGTGTTCTTATACCTATAGTGTCAATTCTCACGTAGTTAGCCTGAGGTTTTTTTAAATAAATAAAAGACTATTTTGTGTATATATATATAGAAAAAGGTTCAAAAGGAAAAAAAAAAGAATTAAAGAATCATTTCTGGTCACACATTTTAAATACAAAATTTCAAAGGAAAAAATATATTTTAATGCCAAAAAAAGGAAAAAAAATCACATTGATTTCAGTTTTTGGCATTTTTGTCTTTAAAATGTGTGGTTCGAAATGGTTCCCTACTTTTCTTTTTCTTTTAATGTTCCCCATTTAACCCTTTCATATGTGTGTGTTTGTATATGCGTGCGAGTGTGCGTGCTCGCGCGCAAGCGTGTGAATAGAAAATGATATTACTATTTACTTATTATTACTGAGCTTATATGTAACTACGAGTTCATGCACATAATGTGTTCATGTATGTCAACATGGTCACATTGCTTTTGTTCTTCTTCATTGTAGATAAGAACTTCAAGAGTTTCTAAGCCATCGTAGACTCTACCAGGAAGTTAAATGAATTTCATCTTTTCTATCTAGCAAGTGAAGTCCATTCCATTCATTTTCTCATGTTTGATGAAGTCTTGACAAACCATTTTGAAAATGGTACTTAAAGCATCCATGATAATTATCTTAGTTTTTTTTTGTAGAAACTAAACTAAGAAACACAATAACACAACTAAGGACCTAATGAATCACTAGTCTTAAGAATGAGTAGCCCCCACAACAATCGTTGATGGGTTAAACGACTAAGACCCTCCTAAGAACTCCTAGCCAGGGGCGGACCCACCCTTACGGGTTGTGAGTCACACGACATCCGTAAAAACCCTGTCTTTATATATATATATATATATATATATATATATATATATATATATATATATATATATATATATATATATATATATATATATATAGGGTCAAGATCATTACAAAACCATTTTTTATTTTCAGAACCAAAAGAACCATTGATTTACCTAAATGTAAATTACGAATCATTGATTTACATAAATGTAAGTTAAAGCTGATGATATTTAGTTGTTTTATATAGTTTATTATTCATGTATGATATACACATATGTAAAATAGATTAAGTATCACCAAACTTAATTTACACTTATGTAAATTAATGGTTCTATGGTTTTGAAAATAAAAAGTGGTTCTGTAATGATCCTAACCACACACACACACACACACACACATATATATATATATATATATGTGTGTGTGTGTGTGTGTGTGTGTGTATATATATATGTATGTATGTATGTATGTATGTATGTATGTATGTATGTATGTATGTATGTATGTATGTATGTATGTATGTATGTATGTATGTATGTATGTATGCATGTATGCATGTATGTATGTATGTATGTATAATCATATCATGAGCGACACCTAATAAATTTTGACACTGAACTCTATGAAAATATGAAAGACAAAGAAATAAAAGGGATAGAAAACATAATCTTGGTTTTTTCTATTCGACGACTCACAGTCTTACCTTGGATATACATGGAAGAAGACGGGTTTGCATGTTGGTTCATTATAAAGCATTCTCGTACAATATCTTTACAAGAATTTGAAGACTGAAAACTCATCGGGTGAAATAGGTAAAAAAAAATAAGATGAAAGAAGATGAATTGAAAAATACATAGAAGAGTGAAATGGAAATGTTGTGTAATTATGAAGTGATATACGGGGAATGTAAGAAAATTAAAAAATCTAATAAGTAACCTTGGAAATGAGGAAAAAAGTCATGGGCTATATATTAAACATAGAATAAACTTTACTTTTGTTTTTTGTGTTTTGGTACAAATAACGGTTTGTCTCTAAAGGTTTCAAAATCACGATTTTACTCCCTGTGGTTTTCATCTTGTCTTAGTTAACGACAACCAATTAACACCCGTTTAATATTTCTGTTAAAAAAATACATTTTGGTCTTTTTATATAAAAGGGCTTATCCTGTAAATAATTAAAAGTAACGTGTCACATGATCAAATTATCATCATCCATATCATCCTCATCATCCTCATCATCATCTTAACATCACCACATCATCATCAAGAACCCATATTTTTCACGGAATCTACCACCACCACCCACCATAACCACCACCCATCGCTCCCACCGCACCCACCACCCACCACGCCCACCACCCACCACACCCACCACTCCCACCACCCACCACCCATTAGAGGTGTACAAACCGGATTTTTTCGAAAACAGGTATCGGTTTCAAACCTAAACCGATTTGGTCAACTCCGGTCAAAACTAGTTTGGCTTCAAACTAGTTTGGGTTCCAAACCGGTTTTAGCTTTCTGAATCCCAACTCTAAAGAAACTGGTTCGGGTTTTAATTTTTTTTAATAATCGTTACAAAGTAATGAAAAATATAAACTATGAAATCGTAAAAATTATGAGAGATGATAAATTAAATACACAATTAATTATTTTTATAATCACAAGATGCATTTATATATTTTTGTTTGTAAAAATTAGAACATAGAAAGTTAAAAACATTACAAGTGAGCATCTAACTTTTGTAAAAATTAAATATACAATTTAAAATCAAAATAAAATATATAAAATATAAAACATAGAAACAATTCAAACGACATAAAATTCTAATTTTTATTTTTTAAAACTAAACAATTAACGTAGTCGTTCTCTGTTCATCCGTTGCTTATTTTGATACTTTATTATTCGCCTCCCGAACTCGAGCTATGACAAAGGTAATCATCATATGTCGCTTCATCATCGGTCATTCCGGGTGTCAAACCACTCTTTACTTCGTCCTCTTATAATTCAGCTTCATATTCCAATTCTCCTTCAAGTGAGCTTGTAAGGTTATATTAGAAGATTAGAAGGTTGATGCAACCAAAGAAGCTAAAACAACCAAGGAGCTTCTTGCATGCATACACTGATGTACAAGGTAGAAGTTGCTTCGGAAGTTTTACACTCTCCACAGAAAATATTCTAAGTGTAAAATCTTCCAAAGCCAAAGTCCAAATCTTCCAAATCCAAAGATGAAGTCTTCCAAAGCTTCAGAGACAAAGTCTTCCGAAGCCAAATGTTGTGAAGACTGATTTCTTCTGAAGACAGAGAGGACATGCTTTCTCTGATCTACTTTTTCATAAAGCTAACCTACTTTCCGCTGTAACTCTGAAGACTCACCAACTTATACAAGTTGGTGAAAAGTTCATGCTTTTGTAAACTATATATTATGGCCTTGGGTCTGCAACTTTCTACTTTATACCTATTATCTTTTTTATAATACAAAAGGATGTGAGCTATAGCATGTCATAGTCACTAGTCAAAAGACAATCTGCCTTTTGACTCTACATTGATCTTGTTGTCTAGATTAGTGTTTCTAGCTGGTTATCATAGTATGGATGGCTGTATGATGTAGTATAAAATATCTCAGGTCCTTGTATTTCTTTTTTGTGCTTTGTAACACTTGTAATAGAAATTGAGAGCAATATACAGCATCCTTGAAAACCATACTTCTCTGTTCGTGTTCTTAGTTCTGCCTCATTGTTTACTTGTGTTCTTAGTATCATTTACACAAACCCGGTTCCCCATTTGATCTATTAAGTTTTCTAAAACTCTCCTCATTGTGAAACTGATTGTATTGACCACCCTTTAACCGGTCCTGCAGAGCTTTTGTCTTGTACTTTTTTCGCGGCATCCAAATAATCCTTCAAGCAAATTGACATTTCAACTGCTTGGAGAGTAAGTTGAGTTCATCTTATCGATATAATCATGCCACTAACAGAAAAAGTAGATTCTGAAGCTACCGTGAAAGTTTGGACGGTTAGTAAATCTCTGGCCATGGTGGATAGGATGGGAAATTGATCTTTCTTACCTTTCCACCAAGCCAACAAGTCAAGATTTTTAAAATCTTGTGAAGTCATGGTCGATAAAAAGTTTGTTCCACCGTACCTTCGTAAGTTCACTACTCAGAGTGTTATCACGTTGACGTTTATTACGTTCATCGCTTAAAGTATTATATAAAGCAACATTGGATCACTTGAACTTTGGCATATGCCGCATGCCTCATTGACTCATGGATGTTTGATGTTTCACCATATTTTGCTAAATAAACATAAAATATTTTTTATAAATGTTTGTTAAAATTAGCTTTTAAACTTTAACCATAAAATGGGTTTTCTTCTTCTAAATCCAAATTAAGAGTAATTTTATCAAGTAAAGTTTCAACCCCCGATGTATTTAAGCAAGGGTTTAAGGCAGCGGCACAGGTAATAACCGGAGGCATTTCTTTAAAATACTTTTTAAGTTTTTCTTTCATTGGGGGCATCATAATCCAAATAAGGTCTACGCCTAAATGACAACTTATTTAATTTTAAAGTCATTAAGTAAATTTGGTGAAGTACTAATGGACTCGTTGGATAATAAACTCCAGAAAGATAAGTAGTTACGGTTTTAAAAACACTACAAGAAAAATGCTTATTAATGACTAAATTATTAGAGACCGATCTATCAGTCGTAGATACACAGTATCCAAGACTAATATATTAGTTAAAAATGATATTTGAGACTGAATTTTTTGTGCTTAATGCAAGTAACTGATAATTAGTCCCTAAAAGTAAGACAACTTATTGAACACTAAATTTCAATCACAAATACACACACACTATAAAGAGTTTTTGGAGGGAAGTTGACGGTAATTGAATTTCACTTTCAAATAAGATACCTAAATGACATCATTATATGAGTAACTGATAATCAGTCTTAATAAATAAGGCCTATATTGGAGACAGAAAATTAGTTTTTAATATTCAAAATGCATACCGAATTTGGGACTGAAGTTCAATATGTAATGATTTTTGCATTGGAAAAATATTAATAACTGATTTATAGTCTCTAATTATTTGATTTGAATTATATCATTTTAAGAAACGTACTGAACACTTTAAATCAGTCTTAAACATATTGTAATTGTTGTTATTTGGAACTGATATTCAGTCTTTAAAGAAGTTTGTAGATTTACTAATTGGGGAGTGATATTTAGTCTCTAATAAAAAAATAAATTTACTATTTTTAAAGAATATATTAGATACTACAAATCATTTATTGATATTCGTATTGTAAATTGAGTCAGGGATTGACTTTCAGTCTATAATGACTTTCACATAAGAAAAATGATTAAGGAATGATTTATAGTCTCTAATAATATGATACAACTTATATAATTTTACATAAGATATCAAAGATTAAAATTCAATCTTAAACATGTTATGATTGTCCTTTTATAAAATAAATATTTATTTTCTAAAGAGGTATGTACTGATATTCAACTCCAATAAAGAAAACACATTTCATTATTTTTAATAAACATAGTATAGATTACAAATTAGTTTCTAACATTCCTAAAGCAAATCAAAACAGAAGCTTACTTTCAATTTAAAAAGACTTTTATGTAGAAAACTATAATATGACCGAAATTATATAATTATTAAAAGGGTATCGAAAACTGAAAATTAGTCTTTAAAGTTAAAATACTTCAAGACAAAAAGATGATAAATTAATAGAAGACTATCTATGAAACCTGAAAGCTGTTATCAATTACTAAAACGAAGAAATTCAATATACACCTTTCAAATCAATAGTTTGTTCAAACGGTATATGCATGAATATAAGTTTAACATAATACATAATATTCTCAAGTCAAATCCAACAAAATAACATAAAAATAAGTTCAAAATTAAACAAATACAAAAAAAAACTCTTTATCATCCAAACCAACTTGCTACAACATCGTATCAATAACCTCTTTATGCCCGAGTAACACAAGCCTCTATAATAATTTCTTTTGAAATTCAACCTTATCACAAATTTGAAAACATATTATAACCGGGTTAGCTAAATCATTAAATATAATGGTTAAAAATTTAGAATTCTCACCAAAAAATATATAGTTTTCAATTATCATGCATAACAGGACGTGTTCATGTCAACCCGTAAATTACTTATGAGTATACCTATATCACATACGGATCGGGTCGCGTGGGGTGCCATGTCAGGACAGGTTCAGGTCAGGACGTGTCAATTTAAGAAACAGATTAGGATGGGTTCAGGTTGTGTTGGGTCGGGTTGATTATATAAATAACACAAAATAAGTTCAAAAATCAACAAGTACATCAAAGTAGAAAAATACCTCATATACCCAAGCCATTGAATCAAATCCAAACCAGAACCGTCAATTTAGATAAAACCCTATTAAATACTATATGTCTTCAAATTTACCTGCCACTATTAAATACACAATGAACGTTGGAATAATATGAAATAATTCTGTTAAAACATGTATATTAGAAATATTATTTAATAAATTTATATAATAAAAGTTCTACAAAATTTGAAGACTTGAACATTACAAATCATCATCGTCTGAGTCAATATCTTCATTATCATTTTTAGATTTATAAGTGTCTGAATCACCAGATTTATCTCTAAACCAAAATCCTTCGTACTGTGATAAGAATTAGCTATCTTGTTGTCAATAAAATCATTAATAATGCCATGAAAACCCTAAACATCAACATTTGCAACAATATCTTTGGCAATATCTTCACGAATAAGGTTGAAATCTTCTAACAAATCTTCTGAATTCTTGTCTTCTAGAATATCCCACAGGTGTCTATGGTTTATTCTTTCAATGATTTTCTATTCTGAATTTGGCTTAAGTGGGTCATTTATATAAAATACTTGTTTAGCCTGGTTTGCAAAAATAAAAGGATCTTCCTTATAAGTCTTCCGGGACGTGTCTACACTTATGAAATGAGGTTCAAATATGATGTGTTTTTTTACGACGATCAGTGTCAAATCATGTGCATTTAAATAAAATAATACGATAACCTTGTATGAATGACAATTCAATCACTTCGTCAAGATATCCATAATAATCGTCTTCAATATCATTATGAACGCTAGGGACCGTTACTCCATAATTTTGTGTTTGCTTGCAGTCATCTCTTGACTTAACTATAAATTTAACCGCGTTCACTATGTATCCCTTGTGATACGAAACTCGATTATCAGGAAGGGAAGACAATGCATACAACTCCTTCTTAATTTGAGATGGATTTAAAGTATACTATTCTCGAATCTGTTCTCAATTTTAAACATAGTAATCATGTTATTAGAGAGAAATACAATTTTATAAATTAAAGCAGGTAAAATAGGGTGTGATTGTTACCCATTTTGCAAACCAATCCGGGATGTAGACTGTTGTATCTCGAAAAAATCTAATGATTCAGGATGTTGACTTTGTAAAAACCGTAAGTGTTCTCTACGACATGTAGATAAACTATAAATTTATTAACATTTGACATTTAATATTATTCACAAACAAAGATAGAAAAATACTTACTCTGTGTATAGTTTAAGCTCTTGACAATTGTTAAATATAAACCATATCGCTTTCTTCATAAGACTACTAGGAAGGATACGAACTTCTTTCCTCCCCATACCTCGACCACTCGATTTGAAAATATCCAATGCATAGCTTTAAGCGTCAATAGAAGTTTTATCATCATTTTTGTCACGTTTGACCAACTTTAATTCAACACCTCGTAAATAGTGTGAACAAAATGTTATAGCTTCTTCAACAATATACTCTTCTGCTATCGATCCTTCAGGTTTATTTTTGTTTCTAACATATTTTTTTAAATGGCCAAGGTATATTTCGACCAGATACATCCATCTTGATTGCACGAGTCCTCCCAAAATTGCCTCTTCAGGAAGATGCACACACAAGTGCACCATAATTGTAAAAAATGATGGAGGAAATATCCATTTAAGCTTGCATAAAATCTTAACTATCTCTTTTTGCAACGCTTTTAACTCCATAACTTGTAATGTGACCTTAGTAAGTTACTTAAAAAACTGAGACAGCTCGACTAACGCATCACGAATTTGTTTCATAAAAACCCCTAATGATAAGTTTAATTAAATGTTTAGTTGAATAAATAAGTAGGCAAAGAAATACCCATGCAACACACACGGAGAATAAAATTAGTTATTGTCAATTTATGGGTTTATATTTTGTAACACAATGGGATTAGGGCTAATGTTCCATCAACATTTAGAAAAATACCTCCTCCTAACATGCCAAGCACGTGAGACGTTTTTGTCAATTTCTAATTAACATTTAAGTTTTCTGTAGTACAATGTGGATATTTATGTTAGCTATGATGGTTAGTGCCATTAGAAGAAAGAAATCTAAAGAACAAGATTCAGGTCAACTTAGAATTCAGTTAACTATTGACGGAAGTTCTTTTGAAATCATACGGCAACCCACACGTAAACGCAATCATTGTTCGTCCAACATAGAAGCTAATGGTAAATATCCATTTTGTGTATTTGTTGTATCATATAAGTATGTTTATTTGTAGTGAATATTAATGATAATATTTTAAAAATGTAGTTACTGCAGTCAGACCTATTCCCCAACCAGCTAGTTTTTATTTTTATACAAGGTTTAATTTAATATTCTAGTGTTGCATGTTTTTTATAAATATGTTTTCTTAAAGAGTAAAGATTTTATGTCGATGCACTTTGTTTTTTTTATTATAATATTTATTGTGGATGCAAATCAACATGCAGATGCGAATCAATCCCCGGTCGATCCGCCAAAAAGGTGTGGTCTAAGGCTTAATCGTAGTGCTACAAAGACTTTGAAGACATTGCCCAAGGGTTCTAAAATTGCATTAACAATGGCCAATGAAAATATTAACAAAATAAAGAAATTCGTTAGGACTTCAGCTACTCAGTTTGCAACCTATTGTGGGATCGTAATGCGTAATACATGTCCAATGAACTTTCATAAATGGGATTCCATTCCCTTCGATGTTAGGGATCGGAAGTATGAAAAGTTACAAGAAAGTTGTAAATATTTTTAACTTTTATTTATTGAGAAGTTATTAACATGTTATATTTTCATTTGTAATATTAAATTTAATTTTTTTGCTTTTACATTTGGTTTACGCTAAACTATTATTATGCGTTCTCTAATATACTTTCATTGGTATTATTCATATACGTATTTAACGTAGGCAAAATTCAAGTTATTGCGAACAGATAGAGTTTTTATGGAGTATGTGGATAATCACCTACATCGTCAATGGAAACGCGCCAGAGGTGAGTTGAGTGTTCACTGGAAGAAGAACGGGGGAAGAACCAATCCACATTTAGCAAGACCAAAAATGGATCGCAACTATCGAAGCCTGGAAGATTAAGACCACTTATGTGACTATTGGGATTTGGAATCAACTCAAACAAGTTTGCTCAATACTTGAAACCAATTTATTTATAATTTTAGATTACAAACTCTTTATCTTCGTATTGTATAATCATGTTCTTTCACGTTTTACTACAACAAACTCTAGGCCACCAGGTGTTCACGATTATGTTATTTAACATTGCCAATTTTCATGAAAAAATAACTTTGTGTATAAGATTAAAATAAATTTCTCATTTTTGTATGTTATTACTGCATCATTAATTACTATATTTTTTCTTGATTTATTAGCCATGTATTTTATGAATATTTTGTTTTAGTTTTTAGGTTTTAACATGTGTATTGGTTTTTATAGAAATATAGTACTCAAATGGAAGTTAATCATCAAAAACAAAGAATTGCAAGTAGAGGAGGCTCTAGATCAATTGTGAATCATGTATTTCACATGATAAGTCTTGAATATTTAAAGTTTTAAATGGTTTTATCTAATTTAGTAAATTAGTTTAGCACCCTCTATTTATTTTTTGAATCATATTTGCAACCTACACATTAGACTTTTATTATTTGTATTAAACTTGAACATAGTGCTTGTGTATAACTTAGTATGTCACTTGATAAATAAATACAAACACACATGTGTGTAGCACTACTAGTATTGTCTAGGAAACTTAATTGTGTACTTATTCATTGTTCTAATTGAGCTTCAAGATCGAATAACTAGTGAGCTTGATTGTGTACTTATTCATTTTTCTAATTGAGCTTCAAGATCGAATAACTAGTGGCATTCATTGTTCTCTTAGTTGTAATTTTGTCTATGCAACTTAACCCCTAGTTTCATATTATTTAAAGTATATTTATCTATCTTTATTTAATGTTCTTAATTTTTATTATCATAGAAAAATTGCGAGACTCAAACGCACCCTTCCCCATTTGAAGTGTATCACAAGTTATATTTTAATGCTAAAAAACAAGGATGGCTAAACGATGACGCACACATTCAATATATAAGTTATAACTCTCTAGGATCATATCAACTTGATTATACATTTAAAAATATTACTTGTTTTTCTACACCTTTAATTTTATTAGGAGAATATTATTCGTTATAAAGAGGAGGCAGTGGCGAAGTTAACTTTAGAAGGTACTACTATAACGACTGTCATGCACCACGAGCTAGAAAAAGAGGCAATTCAAAGCGTTTGTGCCAAGGAGAAAACAAGAAAATCTGCATGTATGGTAGGCGTTGGACCAATGCTTAGAAAAAAAGATTTGTGGATGACATCAGAAGCTCAATCCTCTCAACAACCTTCAAGCGAGGCGGAAACTCTTCGAAATCAAATTGCTTCACTCGAAGAAGAATTGAAACAAAGCAATGAAAAGTATGATATATTGTCAATATTCATGAGTTCGAAGTTTCCAGATTTTAATGGTGTAGCATCCACAGCTGCGAGTAGTGGAGCAACCGGTTCGGAAGAGCAATTTCATGATGATGTTCATGGCACTGACAGTTTGATTTAGTATGTTAGCTAAGACCTGTTTTTATTATGTTTGGTTGTTTGATATTTTTATGATGTTTGGTTGTTTGTTTCTTTATATGATAGTTTAATTTAATACATCAGCTAAGACATATTTGGGGCTGATTTTAAAGACTAATCTTCCGACTCTAAATATATATATTAAAGATTGAAAAATTAATTATAATCTACTGATTATTAGTTTGTAAAAAACATATTTGGAACTGAAAAAGTTATTAAAACATATAGATTTTTAGTCTTCGATACATACGTTTGACACGAAATAATATGACATTTAAGATTAAGATTTAGTCCTGAAAAAACATATTAAATACTAAAATTGTATGTTATCAAGTACTTATTATTAGTCTTTAAGGAATATAGTAGAGATTGAATAGTTTCTTATCATAGACTAAATCTTAGTTTGTACAACGTCTTATTAAGTATTGAACTGTCATGAAACCCGAATCTAGTTAAATGTATCTGGGACAAAATCGACAAGGTTTAAGAACTGATTTTTAGTCTCCAAAAGACTATTATCAAAGACCGAATTTTAGTCACAGATGAAAGGTATTTGAGACTAAAATGATTTGAAACAGATGGATAAATTAAGGAATGAAATTATATGGCTTAGAGACTAAATGTTAGTCCCCATCGGTGGCACACAATTGAGACTGAAATATAGTGACTAATTCAAGTATTTAGGACTAGGTATTTAGAACTGACTCGGGACTAGCAAAATCAGTCCCTGATATCCATTAGAGATAGGGTTGTTCAAACCGCTCGTCGCTTGACTCTCACTCGATGTTCGTTCGGAATTTGCTCGAAAAATACTCGTTAGAATTTCTGCTCGGCTGTAAACGAGCTGATCGGCTCGGATCGGTTTGTAAACGAGCCAAGCACGAGCGAAGGTTCGCTCGGCTCGGTTCGGCTCGAATTTATATACATATATATGTTTATATAGTTTATACATAGTACTCTAGTCGATTTGGCCTACTATATATAAATTTATAATTATATTTACGCATACTTGATCAATCAACCTAATAAAGAATTTCAAACTAAGCAAAAAATTTAAATCCCAAGCCGCTAAGAGACAAGTTTTGTCAATAATCTCCCGCTCTCACCGTCATCGTTCTCTGCAATATACTCTCCGCCTTATCGGCTACAGTCTTAGCATTATCGTCAGCCATAACATATTGTTATCCATAAAAATGTTATGTTATGAAATGTGATACTTTTAAGTTATTAACACATGTTAACCGCAATATAAAATCGTATGACATACAAGATAGTTGGGTTGTACAAATTTTTCGGTGCTCGTTTGCGCTCGCTCGACGCTCGCTCGAAAAATTAACGCTCGAAAAATGCTCGTTTGATTTTCTGATCGGTTGTAAACAAGCCGATCGGCTCGGTTCGGTTTAGAAACGAGCCAAGCACGAGAAAATGTCCGCTCGGTTCGGCTCGGCTCGTGAACAGCCCTAATTAGAGACTGATTGAGAGTATTAGAGACTAATTTTTCAGTCTTAAATACTTCTCTTTTTTGTAGTGAACATGAAGCATTTTTTTTATTTCTTCTATAATAGCCCAACCCCATAGATGGTAAGTATTTGCTTTTCCATAACTCATCATATTATGAAAGGATATTAAATTTTCTTTTTGCTCAGTAGTCTTTTCAAACATATTACAAGTGGAATTCCATCTTGTAGGTACGTTCCAGTTCGGACCTAAACATTTGGAATATTTGCATCTTATCAAAACTTGAGATACTTACTATATCTTTGGTTATTGCTAAACATGACACGTAACATTTTTAAAAGCACATTTGTTGGTTTAATCGTTTTTAAACCGTCTTGAACGGCTAAGTTTATGATGTGCGCAACACATCGACTATGAAAAACACACCGTCACAAATTAGTTTATATTTTAATTTTAGATGTTCTATCGCAAGAGTGTTATTTGACGCATTATCAAAATATGTAGAAAAAATTTTATTTTCTAGTTCATACATTTTAATAACTTTTTCAATAAGATAAAAAATGTTTTCACCGGTGTGAGGATAATCAAACAACTCAAACGCAATCGTACGTCTCATCATTTGCCACGAACGGGTTCAAAATGGGCTATGTCATAAATGTACGAGTCCGGTAAACTATGAGGAGTCGACCAAACATCACTAGTTAAGTTAACACCAGTTTGTAAATTTTCAAAATAAGATATTAATTTATTGTTTAGCTTTTTTTCACATTTTTAAACAATCTCTTCGAAGAGTAGCACGACTTACATTGGTATAACGTGGTTAGAAAGTTCGTTGAATGAGTCGAGTCAAACGTTCGTTGTCGAAATATTTGAATGGCAAGCTTTCTTGAATTACAAATGCGGCATTTGCTCCCGAACCGCATCAACGTTATAAGCCCGAACATTTCCATAGTTTGTCAGCTTGTCCTTGAGATGGTTTACCTTTCAATGCCTTACAATATTTATGCGCAATATGGTTTTTCAATGTTGTATTTGCATCTTTTTTGAAAAACTTATTGCAAAACTTGCTACAAGTTTTGTTCGGATGGCTAGCCATTTGACATAAATCGTAATTGCACCATATTTCAGGGTTCCTATTTGTAGGAATGTATGCTACCACCACGCTGCTGCTGATGCCCTTTCACGAATCTCCTATGCTGAAATCATGGCTCTTTCTTCTCAAACACCCACCTTGTTAGCTGATCTTCAATTGGCCATCTCCACAGACCCCCGCTCTTCAGCATATTAAGGTCCAATGTGAGCAAAATCATCCCCCTAGTCCAGACCATTGTCTCAAAAATGGACTTTTATTATTCAAAAATCGTCTCATGGTTCCCGCTAATTCACCGATATGCCAAAAACTATTAGAAGAATATCACACTTCCCTTATCGGAGGACATTCGGGCATTAATCGTACTTTCCACCGATTGTCTTCTAATTTTTATTGGCCCAACATGCGTTCCACTATAAAGAATTTCATTGTTGCTTGTCCTGTTTGCCAACAGATGAAGACATCCGTCTTACCCCCTAACGGGTTATTACAGCCCCTACCGCTACCGCAACTTGTGTTTGAAGGAATCGCCATGGGTTTTATAACCAGCCTACCACCGTCTCAAGGCAAAATGGTGATTATGGTAGTCATCGATCGGTTGTCTAAATATGGTCATTTCGTGGGGTTACCTTCATCCTTCAACAGTTCCACCGTTGCCACCGTTTTTATACATGAAATAGTTCGCCTTCACGGGGTTCCCGTTGACATTGTCATTGATCGTGATCCACGTGTTATGACTGATTTCTGGAAAGAGCTGCATAGCATGAACGGTACTACTTTATCATATTCTACAGCTTACCATCCTCAATCAGACGGTCAAACCGAAGCCCTCAACAAGTGTCTTGAAATGTACCTTCGTTGCTTCGTGGCTGATTTTCCCAAAGAATGGTTACGTCTCTTACCTTGGGCCGAATATTGGTATAACACTTCTTACCAATCCTCTACTAAATTGACACCATTTGAAGTTCTTTACGGAGCCAACCCCCGACGCTTACACGTTACATTCGGGATTCTACGGGCAACTCCCTCTTGGTTGCTCAACTGGTGGAACGAGACACATTGCTCCAATTACTGAAAAAGAATTTGTTAAAAGCTCAGGATAATATGAAAAGAGCAGCTGATACTCGCCGCACCAATGTCAATTTTCAAATTGGTGATTGGGTCTACATCAAACTTCAGCCATTCCGTCAAGGCTCGCTCCGTTTACGACGCCACAACAAATTGGGAAGACGTTATTTTGGACCGTATCAGATTGTCTCTAAAATTGGTTCAGTAGCATACAAATTGGCACTACCCGACTCAGCTAAAATCCACCCCGTTTTTCATGTCTCATTGTTAAAAAAATGTGTTGGCATTCCAGATCATCAAATCACCCCACTTCAGTTAGTTGACACCAATGCCTCTCTCGTATTGCATCCAAAAGCCATCCTGGATAACCGTGTAATTACTAAGTCCAATTTGTCAATTCCTCAAAGTTTGGTACATTGGGATGGTTTGCCAGAAACAGAAGCTACTTGGGAAGACACTTCAAGCCTCATTAAACTATTTCCAAATCTTCCCCTTGAGGACAAGGTAAGTTTTAAAGATGGGGGTAATGTTATGGACAAGCCCAATAACATTACTATAGCCCAAGGAACTCACCCAATGAATAAGCCCAACGATGTCAATGGTGGTCCATCAAGAATGCCTAGCACACGAGTTACCAAAATCTCAAACAAATGGAATGAGTTCATGAGAATGCCACATCAGCAAAAGAAGGACCACAAAGGAGCATAAAGAATGAATGCACGACGTTAGTTTGTTATGTTGATATTATGATTGTTCTCTCTCTGTTTATCTCATCCCCATTTTCTCTTTGTAATTCCCATCTCCTTCTTTGGCTTGAACAATTTAAATCCTCCATGTTATTGAGATTATTGAGTATTTGGATTGTTTGAGATAATCTTACGTTACAGTTACCATAATAACATGTCTAGGATCATACTTTCAAAATTCTCAAGAGGCAACCGATATATTTCATATCCATGACTCTAAGCACGCCAGATAAACGGCTTCACCTTCTTGACAATGTCACAAATTGGATGGTAAACATAAACATATATATATATATATATATATATATATATATATATATATATATATATATATATATATATATATATATATATATATATATATATATATATTACGACCAAATAAATTACCATCAGTGACAAAAGAAATCAAACGGGACACGAGGTGTAGTATATTGTTGAGATAGTACTTTGGAAGCCATAATGGAATTAGCCGCTTCAGTGAAATGTATCCCATCCCAGTTTATGAATTGAGATCCTTGATTACATGCTTGTGCGCCACCATGACCACATGTGACGTTTATGTTATAGTTAAATGGAGGCCCACCAAAGCCACAACATGCCATCAATGGACTTGCGAAACCTACATAGTCATAAACCATTGATGTGAGACCATAAGGTGTTACCATTGTAGCACAAAATATATAATTGTTAGTTATAGGCTGATAGGCATACCGTATTTGCTAGCATTTGCAATGAGGTCATACTTGATTGCGTAAATATCAACATAAACGATTGTTGAATCCTTCAATTCTGACCTTAATTCTGCACACAAATGGCGCAGTCCCTCGTTAAACAAGTTTGCAGCAGAGTTGTAGGTTGAAATACAACCATGGGCATCCAGTTCTTTAGAACTTGGTTGAACTAACCACAGTTTCTGAGGCAGGCAACCAAGCGGGCCAGTATTGTGAACCCAAAACTTTCTGCCACCATTATCGTGTATACTCTGCACAGAGAAAGAAGGCAAATTAATGGAAGATCAAGAAATGATTTAACATCTGTAGTTATGCGGTACCAAAGATAGTTTACATAAAAAGGTAACTATGCTCACCTTGATGGCATTCTTGATTTCTGCAAGTATTAATGGTATTCTTTTGATAACTTTGGCATATGAATACTTCTTGGCAAATGCATCAGAAAGGTCATTTTGGCCAATGTCGATCATATATAGGGCACGTTTAAACCCGTCGTCGCTAATCATCTCTTCTGAACCTGAATATATTTATAAGATTCTCATTAACTTCCTTTTCATGCATGTATTAGCATCCTCAAACATATATACTTCTGTCAATGCTTAAGGCAATGATCAATCATAACAATCCTAATCCCTCAGTAGACACAAAGTTCATCTTGGATTTCATAATACAGAACAAAGGAAGATCAACCTAAGCTGATTCATGATGAGATAACTAATGTAGAAACTGCACTGGAATAACTAAACATAATGGTCCTATGTGGTCAATATGAGCATTTTAATCCTATGTTTTATTTTCAATTTATTAAACATTTATTTGTTATAAATACTTGGTGTTTTTGGTATAAATCAATAACAGGTAATCTAAGTGATAACAGTAACATCATAAGTAGAGAGTTTGTTTTCAAAGTATAATGGATATGAAAGCAAAAGGTTGGCCGATCTCAGTTTTAAAGAACGTAAGCGCTGAATTAAAGAAATCAGATGAATTACCAGAAGCAAGAAGATCATAGGACCTGGACTTGAAATGAAGGAACTGCATAACCTGAACATTTAAAGCAAAAGGTACAGACTTTGGGAGCGTTGAAGACCCCACCACAGCAAAGTTCGCCCCGTTTGAAAAAATGGAACCCAATGACTCCATGTATGGTGGCAAAAAACTTGAATTCACACTTTGACCTGCACCAATCCACACAATAAAAATTCAAACTTTACAGCATCTGCTTACTTGTGGTACTATGATCCAATGAACACAAAAACTGCACAACAATTATTGTAAACTTAAAACATTTAAGCTTGATTCAAGCCATCTAGCCCTTGCCAATTGATTAAGATTGTATTTGGCATTCACTATAAAACTCCAGTGATATACCGTCCATTAAACGCACTACTTGCATTCAACTGTAGAGAGTGTATACACACCGCTAACTTACACAGGAGTAAAACAAGCAACACACAGAAGCACCCTAAACCATAGATCTGCAGCTTACATCGATCTAGGGTTCTAAGGGATAGATCAGAGACCCTAGCTTTTTCTTATTTTCTTTAAACAACTCTACCTAGATTAGAGACCCTAGTTCTTACTTCTTAGGGGCTTTTAAAAATCCACATGAGCTGTTAAGGACATAAATTCCCAAATCGTCAACCTTGATTCCATCTAAACAATTAGCATATGACGTTACTACTAAACAAATGAATATATTTCCATATATATATTTAAAGAGTATATATCTCCATTAACGGATGTCGGTGCGTCATAATGTCACATTTCAATCCGGCTTCTCAATCAAATACCAAAACTCCATATGCTTTACTAATTGTGCGTAATTCATCAACAGCATTGCGATTGGATGTAATTTGAAGCGAACTTACAGAGGAAGTCGATGAGGAGGCGGCCGTCGGAGAGACGGCCGGTGGATCGGCGGAAGAAAGTGCGGCCGTACGGAGAGGCGACGGAGTAACCGAGTCCGGCGACGAGGCCGCCGGTGTCGGAGTTGGAGTCACCGAAGTTGAAGATGAGAGGTCTGGTGGTGCACGAGGCTTGTGTAGAGTGAGGAAGAAGAGAGATTGTGGTGAATAATATGGAGAAGGAGAGACTGAGAGTGAGAGATCTGTGAGAAGCCATTGATTTGACTGGTGTTCTACTGCATCAAGCTCCCATTATGAATTGTGTTTTCTTTTGTTTATTAAACAAACGGTGGAGAAATGCATTTTATTTTATTTTCTTTTTCTTTTCTTTTTCACAGCAAATCATACAGACCCAAAGCAAATACATCTCATATAGTTATATCTATTGCATTTCATACAACATAACTACAGCAACTAGCTTGACCCGCGTGAGACTAAACTAAAAAGTCCAATTTAGGTGCTTTATATCAAGGGTCTAAATACTATAGTAGACAAGTGGTGAATTTGAAAATAGATTATAAGCCCTTTAAAAACTAAAGAAAAGAAAAACAAAATACTAGTAATATTAAAAATACACTATAACTCTCTAGGTAGGATGGTTTCAAGTGACTAATGATTAAGCTGGCAAATGAGCTTAGTAGTTATTACTCTCTTCTTTGTTCAAAAAATAAAAGCGGCTATTTGGAATTGTAGCTAGGAAAAGGCACCGGGATATGAAGCAATGTTTTTGGATCGGACCAGATAATAAACCTGAAGTTTTACTGGTTCACTGGTCTGACCAGATATACGAACCAGATAAATTTCTAATTATTTTAATAAATATATGTAACAATTACCAAAAAATAAAGTTATAATTATTTTAATAAATAAATGTAAAAAAATTATTAAAAAATTAAAAATATATAATAAAAACCGATTCAACTAGTTTGGCCACCTGTTTAACATCAGAACGGTTTTAAGCACCAAACCCGACCGGATTGGAATATGGTTCCCTGTCCAACCGGCCGGTCCAGTTTTCAAAACAATAGTTAGTAGATTTTGGGTGCAACTCTAACCATTTTTGTTGTTGCCCTGGAGCATTTTTTTTCCACAAATGTTATGTTAATCAAGGATGTAGTTTCCCGTTCATAATATTAATTCCCGAAGTTAGAGACTATGAGTAATTTTTTCTTTTTAGACCGATCAGGTTAACTGGAGTCATATATAAAACAATAGCTAAGATATTAGCTAATAGACTTAAAATAGTTAGGAACTCATAGGTGGGTTGGGTTTAGTTGGCTTTCATCGAGCCATCGAGGGGTGTAAAATTTTGGACAGGCCTTTATTATTAACAAAATAGTATTATGGGTCAAAGTCTAAGAAGAGGTGTTTGTTTGAACTGATTTAAAAAAAAAAAAAAAAAAAAAAAAAAAAAAAAAAAAAAACATGTGATACTTGAAAAAAAAAAAAAGAAAAAAAGAAAAACCTCTCAATCTAGACTAAAGCACTTTAACATGTTTTTTACCCATAGAAAACAGGGTTGGGCTTAAAGCTTTGGGAAAAATAGACTAGCTTAAGGCCTTCATAATTCTATGGTCCCAATGTTACTTAGGGTTCAATAACAGAGAGATTTTCTTGTTAACAGAAGGTTGCAGCCGTTTAATGGACTTCAAAGGGCACCGATTTGATGTTTACAAGCTGAGTTATTTGCGAGTCAATCTGCTACAATCAAGTATATAGCTCACAAATCCATAGTTCAACAGATTGTAAAATAGAAGCGTTTGCAATGTCAAACAAATTAAAACTTCTTCCTCTGTAACCCTTGTCTATATACTTACACGCATATAGCATTTTAATGATTTTGGTGGATTAACTTTTTTATTTAAGATTTCCTTCCACAGTGATGTTGTGATGATAAACTTAAGGTGGATGGGGCACTCATGCCACACAACCACTTTACACTATAAACCCATCAATGCATGTACTTTAGGTGGCAGCAGTGTTCTCATATCACACCACTCAGGCATGGCTTGTGTGCCCCCACTATCCTTATATTACTTTCCCGCATTTAAAAGTTGAAACTCTGGGATTGATTTAGAGTTTTTATGTTTATAATAAGAAGTGTGAAAACCTAGGTGCACATAACTTTTGGTATGCAAATCAATACCTACATGATGTTCTTAACAATATGTTATGGCATTCAATCTTTCTGTTATTCTCATTAACCAATAATCCCCTTATATAGGGAAAAGATAAATGAAGATAAGTTACGCAAGAGATAAATACAAAGCATAACAAACTATCTAGAGATAAGAGATAAGAACAATAATATAATAATGTGATGTTTATCTAATATTCCCCTGCAGTTAGAGCGGTAGATGAACGAACACTCAAACTGGACCGGAACTGTTGATGTAAGTGGCGTGGAAATCATTTTGTGAAGATATCCGCATATTGTAATGAGGAAGGAATTTGAAGCACCCATATGTGTCCTAGTTGAACCTTCTCGCACACAAAGTGTATATCGATCTCAACGTGTTTTGTGCGTTGGTGTTGCATCGGATTTCGGATTGGTACACAGTGGAAACATTGTCACAATAGACAATAGTAGTCTTATGTAAAGGAACATGTAACTCAAATAACAAATTTCGTAACCATGTAACTTCAGACAAAGCATTTGCCACCCCTCTATACTCAGCTTCGACACTAGAATGAGAGATGGTTGGTTGTCTCTTTGATGACCAAGAAACCAAATTATCACCTAAAAACACACCGTATCCAAACGTGGATCGGTGAGAATCTAGACAACCTCCTCAATCAGCATCAGAGTAGGCTGTTAATGTATGAGATGGAGAGGCTACTAACTGTAAACCATAGTCAATTGTGCGCTGCAAATATCAAAGTATGCATTTCATGAACTGAAAATAGGGTTCCCGAGGAGCATGCATGAAAAGACAAACTTGCTGAACCGCATAAGTAATGTCCGGCCTCGTAAATGTGAGATACTATAAAGCACCTGCAAGTGTGCGATATAAAGTACCATCGGGAAGTAAGTCCCCCTCCGAAGCGCTTAACTTAGTGGATGTATCTACTGGAGTGGTGCGCGGCTTACAAGAAGCCATGGATGCGCGCTGCAGTATTTCACGAGTGTAAGTTGCTTGGGACAAAAATAGGCCATGTTGGTCTCTTGTTGCTGTAATACCCAAAAAATGATGAATGTCGCCCAGATCAGTCATAGCAAACTCCCGAGATAAAGTGGTGATTATGTTACGCAACAACATTGTATCAGAGGCGGTGAGGATGATGTCATCCACAAATAATAAAAGATAAGCAGTATGCTTCCCGTGGTAATAAATAAATAAAGATGAATCACATAAGCTGTTGTGAAAACCATGTGAATTAATATAGGTAGCAAAACGGGTGTACCACGCCCTAGGCGCTTGCTTAAGACCATACAACGACTTGCGTAACCGGCATACATGAGTTGGTGGGCTAGATCCTTAAGCTTTTGGCAGTATGCCTCCAAGGATGAGTACACGCTAAGAGTTAAATTGGAAAACTCGTGTTCAAGAGCAGCTACAAATGATCCTTTGTTATTGAGGATAATCGCTTTGAGTTTGCCCCACGTAGCTTGAGTGGTGGTGTCGTTCGTAAGAACGCGGACCAAAAGCTCATCCGATGAGGTGCTATAGATCCATTGCAGAACCAATGCATCGATCTCCACCCATTGAGCATAGTCTGCATCGGTTTTGATCGGTGGATCGGTTCCATCAATGTGTCGTAACACCTTATACGCCTTCGCATAATCGGTGGATCGGTTCCATCAATGTGTCGTAACACCTTATACGCCTTCGCATGTAGTTTGAATAACTTGGTCCATGAAGAATATGTGCCTTTGACCCCGTTGAGAGTTCGGATCTTTGTTTGGATATTAGTTACGGAATATGTCGGGTGCAAAGAGGGTAAAGCCGTAGCTTTGGGTTGGTTTAACAAGCCAGTGCTCAATTTTGAATGATCTTCAATTTCTGCCATGGGTTAACAAGGGTGTGTATCTATGGCTGAAGGTTAATCGATTGTGTTTATGGTTATGGCTCTGATACCATAACAACATGTTATGGCATCCAATCTTCCGGTTATTCTCATTAACCAATAATTTTCTTATATAGGGAAAAGATAAAGAGATATAAGTTACCCAAAAAATAAACACAGTATAAAATTATCTAGAGATAAGAGATAAAAACAATAATATAATAATGTGATGTTTATCTAATAGTTCTCATGTTCACTCTAACAATAAGGATTATAACCAGTTTGTTAATTTCACTAGTTTTTGCTGCTTTGGATCATCATTTTGGTTTCAATATATTTAAACGAAACATGTATATCAAGAAAAAATATATGTTATTTTATTAAATAAAACTCAGTTTAAATAGATTTTATATTAAAAATATAAGTAAAACATTAGTATTCACGTATGTTATTTAACCTCATCTGATCAAATATATTAAAAGTTATAATAATATAATATTAAAATAAAAGCCATAAAAAGAAAACTAAAGCTTAAAATGAAAAGAAAACAAAACAGGAAATAAAAGCAAAAAAGAATTTGAAACGTGATTATTTGTTTGACTAGCTGCTTGCCCTGGTCTTTCCTGCTGCACGAAAGCGATTGAGGGAGGGTATTTTTGTTTCTTTTATTCGTTGCCGTAAAAAAATTATTTATCTGCTTTATTTATTAGTTTTTATTACATTTTTCATATCTCACGTTTAATTTAAGTGTTAGAAATGACAGGGGCGGAACCATGCTTTAAGGAACGGGGTCAAATGACCCAATTGATTTTTGAGTTAGTAGTGAACCGTATAATACCAAAAATTTAAGTGAACTCATAGTTTTTCTGAAAGTGACCCTTAGTATTATTAAGTTCAAACTCCAAACAAAAATTTGTTCTTGGTTCGCTGGTTCTTCTCTTGTTGAGTGCGTGTCTAGTCTTTTGGAGGTCGCAAGTTCGATTCTTGCAAAGGGTTTTTTTTTTACACTCCTTTTAAAAATGTAGAATTACGTTTTTACCCTTTAATCTAGTTTTCACCCTAACCCTTTTAACTTCCCCCATCACTGATGCTTCAGACTTCGCCCCTCCTCCCCTCCTCCCCTCCTCCACCCAAATCTCCCTCCCTCGGCTCCTCCCTCGGCTCTTCCTTGACTCCAATCTCCGGCAACAAGGTGACCAACCCTTCGACATCCGCCAAACAGACTGAAACCCTCCCTCATGGTTAGTTTTTGTTGTGATTTTTGACTTTCTCCCATGGATTTTGTGATTTTTGACCTTTTAAGTTCTAACATCATTTGAAGGTTTTGAAGCTACGTTCTGCTCCTTGCACGATTATTATGTATGATATGTTTAAAGACATGGATTACTTGCTTTAATTTCTTGAAATTAGCATATGTGTTCTGAACATTTAGGAAGATGATGCCCTTTTGAAATTAATTTTTGCCATACTCGTTTTAGATGCAAATCTTGTTATAATTATCAATTTTGGGAGAAAAATTAGTTTAAAGATTATGTTGATGTTGTCTAGAAACAAGTATGCTTAACATTGTTTATATGTTTTGTATCCCTCTTTTCTTTTATGTAGGTATAAGGCAAGTTCATGGAGTAACATTGTTTATATGCTGTGTAACCCCAAGGGATAGACTCATAGACATCAATTGAGGTTCCAAGTAATCAACCACAAACGAGTTTAACAGGTTAGCTTTCATGATGCTTTGTTGGTTTAGTTAGGTCGCTCCACAAACGAGTTTAACTTTATGAATAAAGAGAAATATGTTTATATTTGCGTATGCATGTAATATAATGAATTCAGTAGAAAAACCTCACGAATATAAAGTCAAATTAACAACAAATCATGTATAAGATAAAGTCAAACATATGAAACCAATATAGTTAAGTTACTAGACCCTGAGGTGATTCCAACTTAAACAAATCATGTATAACATAAAGTCAAACATATGAAAATTGAGAAACTAGCTAGATATTGTTTCACGCATTATGCTCTATGTAAGAGTAATGTCGAAGGGGTCTTAGAGAAGTTCAACAAATAGGGCCTTGGTAAGGCTGGTTATGGCGAGCACCCTGAGAGAGGCCCTGTTGTAGAGTTTCTCGCACAACGTGCATGTAGAACAATCATAGTTTCTTTAGATTTCTACACATTATCCTTTTTCCATACATCCTTACTATCGAAAATGAGATTTCTCAGTTGAAAGAAACTACAAAGTTTTAACTCTCATTATCTGAAAAGGTATGTAAGTTTTCATTAATTCTTTTGACAGTTTTATGTAATTTATTGATGTCTTTCTACTAACCGACCCGATCGGACGACACGAAAAATTTTAGTTGCTTTGTTAGAAATCTAGTCTTCAAAATATAATGACCCCCTAGGAAATAATTTCTGGTCCCGCCACTGAGAAATGATATGTATGATTATCATTTTCACCAATGAGTAACACATATGATCCTTGAAACAGATAATGTTACGTTTTTGTGTTATATTTATAGAAAGAGTAAAATGTTATTTTCGTCTCTAACATTTTGTTAAATTTGTCATTTTAATTTTTATCATTTCAGTCACTATAGTTTACCAAATGTTATCATTTTCATCGACACCACTAACACAGTTAAAACCTTCGTTAAATATGAGAGTATTTTAGTCTTTTTCAACACCATTATTACCCAATTAAAACAAATTCATCAATTAATAATCAATTGATTAACTCTAACACATGTTGTTCGATTTAGCTATGTTGTAGGATTTTAATTAATCTTCACGTTTTGTTCGAACGTATACCGTTGTTCGATTGAGGTTTTATTGTTGTCACGTTTTGTTTGATTGAGGCCTACTGTTGTCATGTTCGTACAAACGTGATAATAGTAGACCTCAATCAAATAAAGCGTGACAACAGCAGACCTCAATGCGACAACCGGCAAATTTCAGGTCAATACCGACCCCTACCTAGTCATAATTACACATATCATGCTTGATTCTCAATTTTGTTCCATTTATTGAAATCATTTCATTCATTGCAAAATTTCATGCGTAAAATTTCATGCATCGGTGATTCGGCGTAATTACCAGTCTTACACGCGATACAACCGGCACACACTAGCGTTGGTGATAATTAATATATACACACTAGTAAATACTTTAAAGTGTTTCAAAGTATTTTATATTTCAAATTAAATACATTGGAAAAGTTTAAACTTATAAATAAACCTAATCGCGTAACTTGATATCTTACCCGTAACGAATCGTTTTAACGCGACTGCTAGATACATGACGTATCACTATTATATATGCAATATTGGAATATGTAATATTATATAAGTTCTTATAATATATCAATCTATTTTAAAAAAAAAAGTAAAAAGTAAAAAGTAAAAATATAAAAATATATAAAAATACCTATAGTGCAACAAATACCACCCAAATACCCAATACTACACAAAATTGAAAATCAAACCCCCCACCCCATCCCTTTTGGCCTTCCTCCTACACCCCCTTCCCTTTATTTTCTTATTTTGTTGTTTTTTTCCCTCTTTTCTTGTCAAATACAACCAAGACCACTTTGCCTTTTGTAAATTTTGAGATTTACCATCTTTGTGTTAAAGAAAATGTTATGATCAAAGTAACATGTCTCACTACCCAAATTGGAATGTCTTTTCCCTCCTTAAATTTGACCAACAAGAAAGAGTTTTCAAATCCTAAAGTATTCTTACAAACACATGACAAGAACCCATCCACAATTTACCTACACATTTCACCAACTTCCCTTCTCTTCTCTCCTCCCTTCAAATTTCGGCCAAAGCACCCCCACCCCCACTTCATTTGATTTCCAACTCTTTTTCTACAAATCTTGGGTCATTCAAGTGCTATAATTGAAGATCAAGTGATTTTTGAAGCTTCCAAGCATCCTACAACATCTTCTCCACTTTTTCTTGCTTGATTCTTAGTTCAAGGGATCAAGTCTTTCTCTTTGCATTTCAAGATCATCTTCTCCTTGCTTGTTTAAGGTTAGCACCTTGTTCCTAATCTTCTATACATCACCGTGATGTGTCCATGTTCACTAACTCATCCAAAGGTGCTCTAGCAAAGCTTAAAAAGTAACAAAACATGTAAGACATTTTCTGGAAGATTCATGTTCTGTGTTTTAGACACCATAACTCGACCTAAACATGACCAAATGAACCATTTCTTGAGCCTAACATTAACCTTAGAATGTCTAGTTTTCAACACATCCAACCTTGAAATTTTTAGATAAGTATAACCCATCCAAAACGTACAAATATGATTAAGGTGTTAAATCTGAGTTTTTTGGCAGATTAGATAGGGCAGAAAGATTGAGGCATAAGTTATGCTTAAAGTAATCAAATGGAGTCTTACTTTTTGTGGTAGCCTAGCTTAAGATGTTAGGTTTAAAAGTGATATAGGCTCTATTTGTAAAAGTAGGGTTTGACCCCTCAAAAAGATGAAATCCATAGACATATACAGGAAAAATGCTGCACTGACATCTGTTGCCTCATGACCCATTTCGAGGCACTTAAACTTAGTTATATATTACAAGATATACCTTTTTGGGAACCTAAGGAATAGAGATAAATGTGGTAAAAATATAAGATTTTATAAATATTCTTTGTGCCATGAAAAGGGGATGACAATCAGACCTAAAAATCCACCTGTTTCTGTCAAATGTCTACCTTTATATAAAGTGAACTTTTGGAGGTATTTGGTAAAAAGAAACTCATGCACACGGAAAGTATAATTGCATCATACTTAATATAAAACCCATACAATACATTATGTATTTTAGGAAGATAACTATGAAGACAAGAATCTAAATAAAACATTAATGGCTCGACATGTCTAACTAGTCAAGTGACGTTTTCAAAACTAACTTTGTGGATGAGTTATGCATGACCATCTAGGGTTAGTAACCATGACCTCATGAATATATTGTGAATTTGTTTAGGAGATTCCTAGACCGATCATACTTGCGGACTATTGCTAATATTCACGCGTCCATTACAGGTGAGTTTCACGGCCCCATTTTTACTTATTTTCATTTTGGGGGAGATTACATGCAAATTACTATTTTCATGGACACAATTACTTGACAATGATTTCACATGTTATATAAGTTGTTACTTACCGTATGAAGTCTCCTGTTATCGAACCGTTAGTTTATTTCCCAAAGCGAGGTAATCATGGATAGTACTATTGGGTTTGACTACCCCCACCCGGGTTAATTACCCTAACCTTGACTGAATGTCTAAACGGGTGCATTATTAGCCTGTTCACCCCTGTGCTTACGGTAGGCATGGGTAGGGGCAATCTATTACAGTTACAGTCTAGCTTCGGTTGCGATGCTTATATAATGTTGTAGTATTGTTTGATCGACAATCAAATCATGGATAGACTTGTGGTCCATTACACTGTTTACTATTACTTTAAAACCTGTGAACTCACCAACTTTATGTTGACATATTTTTTTTCATGCATGTTTTCTCAGATATTTGATAATTGCATCAAGTTAAGCTAGTATGGAGCACCGCATTTAGGACCAATCTCTTTTGGACATTTATTTCTGTATTTGTCGAGTTTGGAAAACGACTTGCATTAATTCCTTTGTTTCCGCAATTTGACTCTGAAAACAATTATGTATTTTAAACTTATTTGCGACATATGTTTTACCAAATTATGTAGTGGTCGATCAATGACTATGATTCCATGACGTTCGCACCCCACGGGGAAACCGACGTGGATTTGGGGGTGTGACACTCAATCCCACAACAGACCTTAATCGAACAACGGTATGTATTCGAACAAAACATGAAGATTAATTGAAACCCTCATCAGATCTCAATCGAACGACATGAATTAAAGTTGATCGAAGTTTTATCAAAGTGTCCGGTCTCACTAATCGCTTCATGTGTTTTTTAGTTTTAATTGAATATTAATTGATTAATTTATTATAATTGGATAATTAGGGTGTTAAAAAAATTAAAATACTCTCATTTTTAATGGAGGTTTTAACGGTGTTAGTGAAGTGGATGAAAATGATAACATTTGGTAAACTACAGTGACTAAAGTGACAAAAAAAAAGTTTTTATATTGAAATGACATATTTAACGAAACGTGATGGACCAAAATAGCATTTTACTCTTATAGAAATCAATCAAAATATGTTTATGTTAAAAAAAATAAGAATAACAAAAATATATATGAGACCCATATAAAATAAACAGTAAATCATTAATTTTGCACCTAGTTTGCAGGTTTAGGAGTATAACTATGATCTTCCTTTGTCATTCATGGATTAAAAAAAATTGAAGATCCTTGGACACAACCATGAATCACAGCTGTGACTCGACCATAGTTATATCGCGAGCATGTGTGACAATTTTTATATGATTTTAAGAAACATTTTAGCATTGTTAGGCTTGGCACATGATTTTTATGTGGTATTCCATCATCGAGACAATAATGAATCACATAGTATTATATTATATTATACTATATATTAAAATTGAATCAAATGGTACGTACACTAAATTTTGAATTGTTTTCATTTTAGCATAAGGAATTTTATATTTTTGTAATTTGGCCTCAGATAAGTGTTAATTTTAAAGTGGATGAAAGTTTCAAATGTGAATCCAATTTTTTGATTAACTCAGTTAGATTGAACTTTGTTTTGTTGAGATGAACGATTTTAATGCCCTATAAATACATGTTATTTTCTTAAGTTCGGATTTTATGTTTGTACTAAAGAGTATATATATGGAACTAAAGAAAAAGGTGGTGAGTTGAGCCATCCTTACTCACCTGGGTTGGTGCCCCGTTAACCCCCCTTTTTGAACTATTTTTCTTCTTTAACTTTTCCTAGTTTTCTTTTCTTTTCTTTTTCTTTTCTAGTTTTTTTTTTTTAATTCTGTTTAGTGTTTTGTTGACCCCTTTTCGGTTTAATTCTGTATTTTTACTATTTTTTGTTTGATATTGTTTCAATTTTTTTTAGTTTTTGTAGTTTTCTTTCTTCTAGCTTTTAAATTTGTTCGTTTTTTGTTTATTTTTCTTTTATTTTTTTGTTTATCTTTCTCTTATTTAATGATATAAACCCTTTAGTTCTTTTGGTTACTATTAAGCCAACAAAGACAAAAAGCAAGATTTATCAAAAAAAAAAAATTCAAATTAGGTTATTTCTACATGTCGAAGCGATTTCTAGGTTTGTTTTCGGTTCTTTAATGCTTTTAGGACTTCAGCTGGTTGAGATAGCAGAAGTAGGTGATGAGACTTCATGTTGCAGGCAGTCTAGTGATGAGGCTTTGACATGACAAAAGAGGGGGTTTGTTTCGCTAGTTAAAATAACGTAAGTCGAGTAGAACTTGTCTTTTGTTTGTTGAAGTAACGGATCTATATATAACATGTGAAAACAATGTGGTCTGATCGGACATAACATTAGGATTTGTATGTGAAGGGTGCTCTATCTCACTATCTCTACTCAATCCCTTTTCTACTTTTTAAAAGTATTATATTATTATTATTATTATTTATGTCTCATTCTTTTTCATATCATTTACATTTATATAAAAATAAGTTGAATCATTACTTGTTACCTATATATAATAACTCTGGCATTATATCTACATTTGTATGTGTTTGAGTTGGGTCCAACGTACTTGCCACCTCTGTTCTCTATCTATAGAGTAAAGAACTGTGTTTTTCCTATGATTTAATGAAAATTACAGTTTTAATCTAATAGTTTATTTATTACACTGACAGTTAAATTATTTTAGACTTTGTTTCAATTTCACACAAGTCATTAATATCGTTAGGTTGTTTCCTTTAAATCAATATGAAAAGACTATAATATCCCTAGATTAAAATTGTTTTTTTAAAGTTTTTAAATTGACTAATAACCCCCCTCCCACCCATCTCTTTCTCCCCCATCTCTCTTTATGTGTTCCAGCAACACCATCACCATCTCCGTAAGTCCGTAACCACCACCACCACCGTTGCTCACCACTGTAACCACCACCACCACCGTCGCTCTCCACCTTTTGTTTATCCCTTTCTTTGATCACCTCTCCACCTAAGTTCACACCACTATTGGAATCATTAAGCGCTCACTTCTTCCCTTCATATTTTCCGGTCATCTCCACCCATGAAGAATCGTTGGCCTAAGGGTCAAAGGGTGTGAGTAAAAGTTGGGTGTCTACAGTGTGTCCAAGCAGGCGGCGGCGGCGCCGGTCTCTTTTTACAACGGCGGGGCGATGGCGGTGGCAAAGGTTAGTCATAAAAAAAACCTAAAAGTCTCCTTTCACGATCTCGTAAATGGTGGACACCAAACTAAAAATAAAGATGCTCTGATCTTTAAGATATCTTTGAAAAAGAGATGATGGGGATTTTGAAGTGATGATGATAGCGATAAGATATATTCAAGATGAGAATCGCCCTCTCAGATCTACCAACAATGGCGATGATGGGCGGAGATAAAGAGGTAGAGACGAGGGCGTGGTGTGGTAGACGATGGTGTTAGTGTGGTGTGGTGGATGTTGCTTGACGCTTCTGTGCTCAATAGATGATGGTGGCTACCGACGGTGGTGGAGGACGGCGATGGTGGGAGGAGGTGGTGGTGTCTTGCTGAAGGAGAATGAAGAAGTAAAAAAGGGGATGGAAAGGGTAGTGGGTGTTTTGTTTTTATCAATGTTAGTGCTTTACATAAAATTGAAACTATGTTTAAAACTATTAGATCGTCAATGTAATAAATAAATATTGGATTAAAGTTATAATTTTCATCAAATCATAGGGACTAAAATAGTAATTTACTCCTATCTATATTTATAGAGAGTAAATTATTATTTTCGTTCCTGGGTTTGACGAAAATCATGGTTACAATCCAATAGTTCATTTATTACACTGACGGTTCAATAGTTTCACGTTTTGTTTCAATTTCACCCAAACAATTAACTCTGTTAGTGTAATTCTGTTAAGTTAATGTAAATTGACAATATTACCCATAGTAAATAAAAATAAAAAATAAAACCCTTATCATCATCTATTATCATTTAACCCTAACCCAAATCTCTTTGTTGCTATTCCTCTACCACCTCCATTACCACCATCACCACCACCACCACCACCCCTCACCGCCACTGCTACCATCCCTCACTGCCACCCACCACCACCATCATGCTTCCATCAGCATCTTCTCATCGTAGTTCATCTTCATCTCCCTTTCTCCTTTTGATTTCAATAGATCTATAAAGATCTACAAGTTGTAAGAGGTGGTGGGTGATTGTGGTGGTGGTGAGTGATGGTGGTTTTGCCTTGTCTGTCTTTGATTTCAACTTATAGATCTACAGGTGGTGAGCGACGGTGGTTCTGTTGTATGGTGGTGGTAGAGATGAGAGATGATGGTGGAGGTGAGCCATGGTGGTTCTGGTTCACGATGGTGCGGCGGCGGTGGTGGTGGCCAGAGAGGGCGGTGGTTGTGCCGATAGATTGGGGTTTGGGGAAGTGTTGGGTGAAGAGATAGAGAGAGAAAGGGGGGGGGGGGGGGGGGGTAGAGGTTGGAGTGGTAGCATGAGGTGGCGGTCAGAGTGGCCTGGAGGTGGAGGTGGCAATGGTGGTCGGAGGTGGAGGTGGCGATGGTGGTCGGAGGTGGCCTAGGGGTGGAGGTGATGAGCAGTGGTTTTTGATTTTTAGAGAGAGAGAGAGAGAGAGAAAGAAAGATGGGTTGGGGTTGGGGTTGGGGGTGGGGGTGGGGGTCTTGAACCCTAATGGTGGTGGTCTTGCTAGGAATGATAATGGTGGTGGTGGTGGTGGTGGTGGTGGGTGGGGTGGGTGGTGGTGGTGGTGGTGGTGGTGGTGGGGGTGGTGGGGTGGTGGGTGGTGGTGGTGGTGGGTGGTGGGTGGGGGTGGTGGTGGTGGTGGTGGTGGTGGTGGTGGTGGGTGGTGGTGGGTGGTGGTGGACTTGTTGGGAATGATAATGGTGGTGGTGGATGGGATATGGTGTAGATATTAGATGATGAAGATGGCATGATGATGATGATAATTATTTGATAAAGATTTTTTTTTATTTTATACATAAGAGTAATATTGTAAATTTACACTAAGTTAACAGAAATATTTTAACGATGTTAGTGAATTTGTTAAATTTAAAATAAAACTAGAAACTATTGGACCGTCAGTGTAATAAATAAACAATTGGATTGAAACCGTAATTTTCGTCAAACCTCATGAACGAAAATAGTAATTTACTCATATATTACATCTTCATTATGGCATCATATCAACATTCGTATGTGTTTATGTTGGGTCTGACATCATGTACCACACTGCCACCTCTATACTCTATTTATATATAGTCGTATAACACACGTATATACATTAATTTCAATTATTACATTTTAACTAGTGATAATCATCCTAGCGCGTTGCGCGAGTTTCAATCAACGACCATACAACGCAATACAATAGTCATTTGACGGTAATTATTATTAATGCAAAAAGGCTCATAATAAGTAAATCGTTGTGGCGGCGAAGGTGCCATGCCAGACAACGATTACTTTTTTAAATATCATCACGGCCTTAAACAACACAACTCCAAAAGCCAAAACACATGTTTGTTTGAGAATAATATCAGAGCTTACAACTTGAACATGAAATCACCGCCAACAAAGTAAATGCTCAACATCATCCGGCCAACAACAACCAAAAATGTAAGAAACAAAGGAAAATGCATGCTCACAATAACAAGATTTGGCACCAAAACCCAAATAACCCAAAACAAACTTCGTGAGTGTTGCTATTCCGTGAAAAAAAACCCCAACACCAGATCTAGGACCAAAACGGCTCTCAAATGTGGCCTGCACATCATCATTGAGCAACATAGAACCACTAAACGACGACCGACATAGATGACAGGCAGAGGTCACTGGCGGTTTTTCTCAAGAGGGAGTTAAGCGGAGAGGGAAACCAACGGATTAGAACTGGTCAGCCAGCTGAGGACAACCGGACAAGCCATCGTGCCCACCTACCCCAATCGAGAACATAAAAGCAGAGTCCATTGCGTCAACCGGAAAGGACGGTCGGAACGCCACCTCCACCGTCTCCCAACACCAAGGCCACCGCCATCTGCACCAAATCTGAGCAATAAAGGGATAACAGAGCCACCACCATACCATCGCAACCTCGAGTCCCAGAAAAAGGAATACCAACCGACAACCGCATTATTTGGGCAAGCAAACCCTAAACACAGCCATGTGACCACATCGCGTTAGCATCACCGACAGCAAACCGACATGCATCTAGACCACCGGTTGTTTCCACAGCCATGACGGCGAAAGTGGCAAAGGATGAGGATTCCCATTCGTCAAAGAAACCCTAACCACCACCATGCACACACGACGGCGATGGCGTCGCTAGCACCGACGACAAAGAAACAGATAGGCACAATCGATGCAGTTTTAACGACGAAACACGACAGCTGTCGTTTCTCTCTCTAGGAATCAACCAGATGGAAAATATGGATGTTGTCTCCGACTCTCCCCCTTTTGTATCTCTATAAAGGCACTTGGGGAGGGGGAAAACGTAAATATTACAAACTACTGTGGCCAAAACGTAATGCTCGTATCTACTCTATTTCTTCACCTTGGTTTATAAATATATAGGGTAATTATAATTCTAATTCTAAATACTCCATCGCTAATTCAGCATTCTACAAGCACCTATGATATGTTCGCTTTCAAAGATGCTGAAGAGTAAATTATGCTTTCTTTTTGCGGTGGAGAAGTGCATTTTATTACTTTTGCAAGATAGGCTTTTAATTCTAGCAAGAGGCTAGCATACACCGGTTACATTATATCTTACACATGGTAAAAGAGCAATCTATCTAATATTATGTGGATGCGTAATGTGCTTCTTTTCTTCAAATCGAGAGTTCAAATAGCGTAGTAGTTGGTGGATTTAAGAGTAAATTAGAAGTCGTTTCGGAAAAAAACCAAAATATTAGTAATATTTATAACTCTCAATTTAGATAAGTGTTGGTTCAGACCCCTTAAATTTACAGAAACGCAAATGAGTAATCGAATAAAACAATCTAAAATTCCAGTACCTCTTTTATTAAGAAAATAACATGGCTTTAAATAGTTTGTAGTGACTTTAAAACAAACTACCTATGACTAGTCTATATCTATATATAATACTAAAAGAATAACTTAGGGAGACATTTGCTATATTTCTAGGCCCCCTAAGTTTATTTTTCCCGTCTCTCTCTCTCCTCTTAAATAATTACTTAAATTAAGAAATATTAAATAATTTTAATTCTTTTTTAGATTAAATTTTTTAATAAATTAAGAAAGATGCCTTTTTATTAATGTTATTTTTAGAAAATAATTTTTTATACAATTAAATTTTTTTCTAAAACATCTAACTTTTTTTAAAATATAAAATATTTTAAAATTGGTATTTTTAAAAAGTAAATTTTTATATAAACTAAAAATAATTAAAATTAGAAGTTATAATAAAAAATTTTAAAAAATAACATTTTTAATACGGTTTGTTTTGAAAAAAAATGTTTAACTTTTTTGGAAAAAAAGTTTAAAAATAAAAGTTTAAAAATTGATATCGTTATTTTATTACTTATAGTTATTACTCTATGTAAATTTAGTCATATCTTATTTTAGATTATCATTTTATACTTCGTATATTTTTATTATATTTAATATTTTATTTTTTCAACCCGTATAATACATGGGTTTACTAAAGTTAGTATTAAATAAATAATAATCAACAACTAATCAGAAATGTTATGAACATTTATAGCCCGATCCAACCCGATTCAATACTATATCTCTATATTTGATTACAGGGTCAAAATTATTCAAAATTGATCTAATTATTGCACATAGCTTTTCAGTGTATATTATTCAAATATTAATTTCTTCATACTAATATTCTCACACCCACTCAATATCTAACTTACGACTTGACCTGTCAAAAGTATTCCTTGTAAGTCTAAAAAAAGACAGTTTTCTGTAACTGTATATTTCGCTATGACAATAAATAAAAATTAAGGTCAATCTCTGTCAAGTGTCGGTTTATACTTGAAAGAGCCTATTTTTACGCATGATCAGCTTTATGTTATCTTGTCACAAGTTAATAATAAAGATAAATTGAAGCTCTTAGCTTTAGATAATGAGTGTAAACCTACTAATGTTACTACAAATGTAGTTTACAATAATGTTTGTGCTCATTTGTGACCTTATAACAAAAATTGTTATGTCGTATTTAATATATAACAAACTTGATTTTATTTTTATTTTATATTATTTAATAATTAACTTTTCACACTTTCATGTAATACACGGGTAAATAAAGCTAGTTAAACATAAACTAATAAACGTGCGTAAGTCCCATTATTCCAGCAACATACCAAGAAAAAGATGCTAATTAAACTTCTAACATTCACATCCCATTTCCCGTGACCCCATGGTTGTTTGATGACCTGTTTGCCTTCTACCGGAGACCCGTAAGAAAATCGATTAACCCAGCAGTAGAATGGTTCAAGAGATTGTCAATAAGCATGAAAATGAGCTTATTACCCTCTTCTTGGTTCTGTAGTGGGAAAAGGCACTAGGGCTTGACGGTGCAACTCTAACCATTTTTTACTTACTACCCTAGGGCATTTTTTTTACAAATGGTACGTTAATCGAGGATGTATTCCCCATTTATTACATTAATTTTAGAAACTAAATACTCCGAGTGATTTTTTTCATTTTAGACCGATCACGATAACTAGAGTTACATACAGAATGATAAGTAAGATACTTGCTAAAAGACTTAAAATAGTTATGAACTCATTGGTGGGTTGGGACGTTGGGTTATGTTGGCTTTCATTAACGAAATAGTATTATTGGTCAAACATTCTAAGAAGAGATGTTTCTTTAAAATGGATTTTAAAAAGACATATAATATGTAGAAAACAGGGTTAGACTTAAAGCTTTTGAAAACAAAACACTAGTTTAGTGCCTTCAAAATTCTAAGGTCCCCAGAAAATTATGTTACGTAGGGTTCAATAGCATAATGACTTTCATGCTGATAGAAGATCAGTAGATTACAGTCGTTTAATGGACTTCAAAGAGCACCAATTTGATGTTTACAAAGATTCTTGTTGATTAACAAAGTCTTTTTTTAATTGTTTATGTTCAATCTTGAATTTCAATAAGTGAAATATTATGTCAAGTGTTCTTGTAAAACGACACACCACATGTTTAACTGAGTTATTTGCGATTTAGTCATGCTACCATCAAATATGTAGCTCAAAAATCATATTTTAACAGATATAGATTGTATAACATTACTATCTGTGATGCCAAGCAAATTGAAACACTTCTCCCTCTTCTAGAAAATTGATAGAAAAGAAATTTATGAATCCCGTGACTTTCGGCGTGTCAAGCCAGTAGTGAAGCTTAATAGTGGTTAGGGGTGCCCCCTTTTCCTTGTCAGTAGTGTTCATTTTTGCGTGATAGTTTAAATTATATATATATAGAGAGAGAGAGTTCACCTTTCTAAAAAAATTACTCCCTCCTCACTATAGTTCGGTTTAATTTCCGCCACTGGCCATAAACTAAGAAGCAAAGATCAAAGGAAGATGACACCATATACTAACATATGATCAAAGCAACTCAATATAGTAACATTTATTTTTTGAGAATTGCTACTTGGATCACAGAAGGATCATTGGCCCACATAATCATCTTTTAACTCAAGTATAGAAATCTTGGGGCACTAGTTTGTCACGTCCCCAAAGGAAAACTCGTGCATCATTCTTCCCCATCAGTTGCGAACCTGAGACTAGCCTCAGAAAAAAACCCACCATAATTGAGAAAACTTTCTAGTCCAACATGGACCTCCTCTTTTTTTGTCAAATGTGAAATTTGAACTCAATACATGTCTTTATTTTCTGAGGTTACCTCACCCCAACCACTTAAACAAAAAATCATCATTGATGTAGTGGCATATATACTTATAAAACTTATCACAAGGTTTGCCGTTTTGCACTAGGGGTGTTCAACAAATCGATCCTCAAATTAATCGAATTGAATTATTCGAATTTGGATATTTTGAAACTAAATTCGAAATCAAATTAAATTTGAAGGATTCGTATTCAAATTCGAATTCAGAACCAAGTTGTAATTTGATTGTCGAATTCCAATAGAATTGAATTCAAATTCACCCAAAAATTGCATTTAAAATTTTATTTTCATATCCAATAACCTTTAATATAAAAATGTAAAAGTTGATTGTTCAACTAAAGAAGAAATCAGTGTTAGGATTTAAAATATTAAAAATATAAATTGAATAAATATATGTGTACATAATTCCTTTATATAGAATATAAAATATGTAAGTATGATATATGTATATATATAATTATATGTATATTTTAACTCGAATTTTGAATCGTATCGAAAATCACTAATTCGAAATTCATCGAATTCGATATAAAAAACTTTCAAATTGAATCAAATTCGAATTTAAAATTTTGTATCGAGTTTCGGATGGTGATTTTCGAATCGAATTCAATTTTAAGTTTTTGGAACCCGATTCGAATACTAAACACCTCTTTTTTCACCCTAACAATTGTATTCGTCATACCAAGAAATCTATAGCAATCATGAAACGTGACTTCCAAGTTCCCATAATCCTTTACTGCCCTTCTAGAAAGACTCAAGCTTTTTTTTGAATGACGAACAAAATAATATATTATTAATTAGGTACTAGCAGGAAGCTAAACCTCACCAATTATAATATATGTAAAGCTTACAATTTAGAGAGATTAAAACTACCCTATTGATCCCAATTCACCCTTGACTCTTTAGCAAAGGGAATCCAATAAGCCTTACATTTTCGATAATTTTACCGACTGAGATCGTCCTCTGATTGAAGACCAAATCGCCATAAGAATAATAAGTTGAACAACTTTTTTTCTCTTCTCTGGACCACAAGAATACTTGTGGATTTGTAGCAGATGTCTAATTTCAAATACATAGAAAGATGGAATGCTGCACCATTTCGATACATAATCCTAAAGTGTTTGAGCCAAATGACAGTTAACAAAAACATGCTCTGCAGTTTCACGTATTCAGCGCAAATACATAATTAATATACCTGGAGTGAACATTCCTTGCAGCAAGACACATTAAAGTTGGCAAACGTTCCATATCGATCTGCCCTCCAAGCAAGAACATTTACCTTTTCAGAAAACCCAGTTATTCCAAGAGAAGTTGAATTCAGAAGTCATATTGTTACACTTTTGAATATATTGTTTGAGGCTTATCATTGTGACAATTCCAAAGCATTCTCATAACCAATTCCATCGATCATCAGTAAGACATATAGAGAGCAGAAAGTTGATGCATCTTTTGAATCATGAAAGCAAAAGGAGTAAGAACCATTTATGTAATGAAATCGATCAGCAATGGTGCAAATTTAGAGCCACAACCCGGCAAACCTTACAAATCATTTGATTATTCAACGAGGAAAAGATCAGGCTCTAAACTCTCAAGGTTATTTGGTCTTTACATCACTATTCGAATTGTTATTATTTTTTCCTCTTGAATTGTGAGGAAGATTCAAACTAATCAATTGAATTTTGGCTGAGCACTTTGTGAAAATAATCGAATTAAATGTTTGCATATATGGGCCCCACGAGTAGTATTAGAGTGATACTTTTCTTTTGAACGAGTTTGAAACTACCTTCAATACTCGAGTCAGCCTTTTTTAAACGTGATTTCAACCGTTCATACTGATTTTGACGTTTCAGGTCTGACTCACCCAAAAACACCATCAAAGACGAAACCTACCATTGTGAAAAAACTCCGACGAGTCAGGTTTTGAACCTAAAACCTACAAGATCATAAGCTATAACCATACCCTCATACCATTGGATCAAAAGTTTGGGACCCACATTTAAAAATAAAAATTAGATAAAAAAGAACGTTTGGGACCCAAATTTAAAAATATAAAAAAAGTTATATCCTCACCACCACCACCCACCTCTTTCGTCGGCCGTCGGCCACCGCTTTTAACATAACGTCTCATTGTGTGTTTTTTTTATCATTATTGTATTATATTAAACACTATAAGTTTTGATAAATAAATTGATGAAATAACATAATCGTGTACTTTTAATCGTAAAACACAATAATAGATAACAACAAATTTATATAATATATAAAAAACTATAACAAAAATAATGAATTGTATTATCTTTAACACTATAAGGTTTGAAAAATACGTTGAAGAAAGTGTATCATTATGTATTTCTAACTGTAAAACATAATGATAGATGACAAGTTTATATAATATTTAGAAACAATGATAAAAATAACATAAAATAATCTAAAATATAAAACACAATGATGAATACATATAACAAATGTGTTGGATCGGGTTAAGGACTAACAAGACTTTTCTAGTGATCGGCAGATGATAAATACGGAATCTAAGTCAAATGTTATACTTAACAAACACACATACTTTGAGTAATAATAAATAAACAAGAAGTTCTTTCAAAGTATTCACTTGATTAATGTTTTCTGTTACAATCAGTAGATAAACAAGTGAGCTAAGTAGTTAACCTTAAAACTATACAAGTGAGAGGTATTTATATTATGAAAGCTAAACACAAAGAATAAATCATTTTACATCTATTACTGATTTAAAAAAAAATGTATGTACAACAGACATACAATAAATTATCAGAAGTTAACAGCTTCAGTACTATGTTGTCTCCAAAAGGTAGAACACAACAGCCGCCAATGTACTTTGGTACAAACAGTCTTGTTTAGTGTAGAAGTTGATCAACAACTCATCCATTTGAGTGCTGATAAGTAGTCAATCAGCACTTCATCACTTTCGGTGCTGATCCATAATGATTATGCATTTGGCAGAATTCGAAAGTTAACAACGAATGCTGAATCCTTGAGTTTTTGGTATCTTCATCCTCTTCATAAATCAATAAAATGATATAAATTATATGATACAATGAACTGATATTTGACACGATTAACGTATAAGACACAATAAGGCGACGTATTTAACACAATAACCAAAATGTCTCCTCTTTAAAACAATAAAATGATATAAATTATATGACACAATAAATTAAATCATTATTATACTTTTTAGATTAAACATTACCTTATATTATTGGAAAGAAAAATAATATACACCACTATTATTTTCTTTTAAGCTGCATGCCATTATAAATGAATATCTGTTATCTTAAAATATAAGAGATCAAACTTTGTAGGAATATAAACTAGTTAAACTGTATATATATCAGGTGTATATTTTCTAGCTACAAAACATTAATTGAATGTTTGTTGTTGATCCCAACTTGTAGGTTATGCTAGTGTGTTGTGACGAATCGGTTTCTAGCAAAATTTGGAATTTTAGAAAACAATATCTTGTGAAAATGAATGTTGTTTCATGATTTTACATTGTAATATTATATAGAGTTAATTACGCAATTCAAAATAATAGGTTTGGGCATTAAGCGTTACAAGTAACAGGTTGGGGTTTGATGTTTGTTCTTTCGTAACACCTTTAAAATTAGTGCTAACGATAGTTTTTAATTGAGAGCACCCTCATGTGCAAAATACGTGAGGGTATTTTCATCATTGGCGCCTATTAGATGGACATCATGGATAGACTCCCGATTCTCAGTTTCTTTAAATTCATATTTCAAATTAAATTCCCAATGAATAGGATTTTTTCACCCAATAAAAAATGAAGAGCGTATTCAGCAACGAAATTGAAGCTTTTGACTATAAAGTTGTATTGTGATTTGAACAGTTGAAACTCTTGAAAAACACATAACTTTAGGTATGAGGTTATGACCTTCAACTCATTGCTGTTTGACGGGTTATAGGAGGATGATCTAAATACTCATATCACCAAATTTTCTCGAGATTTGTAACACTTTCAAAATAAACAGAGTTTCTCATGACGCGGTCAAACTCCGACTCTCTCTATTCTCTTTATGTGTTTGAGCCAAGGTTTGGTTCAGTGCCTTACATGTTGGTATCACCAATTGGGGGAGGTGACAGTAAAATATTGCTTAAGTAGTTTTTTTCGCCATCCAAAACTACCTGTCTAAATAACGACATCAATTTATTTGGTCAACATAAAAGAGAGAGACATTATATGAGGCTTGGGAGAGATTGAAAGAGATACTAAGAAGATGTCCAATTCATGGATTGAAGATATGACAACAGATTTACACATTTTATAAAGGCCCATTTACTTTGATCTATCAGCAGGTAGATACCACGAGCGGTGGTAGTTTTGGTGCCAAAACGCCACAGGAGGTGTGAAATAATATCTATGAATTGTAAATAATAAATTAAAGAGTAAATCACACTAATGGTCTCTAACGTTTACTGAAATTTCTCATTTCGTCCATAGATTTCGAATATTATAGATATAGTCCAAAGGTTTGAAAACACGTAATTCATCTAGTCCTTGTGATGGATGATATTTTAAAACTTCGTTAAGTGTAAGTGAAATTACTTCACTACCCTTACTATTGAAAAGAAAATGAAATAGAAAAATTAAAAAATAGAAGTGTTTCCATAATAATTTTTTTTAAAGTGATATCCTCACCACTACACCCTTCTTATTCAGTCGGCCAACAATCATCGAAGGGGATTGAGGTGGTGGCCGACTATTACAAGTGGAGTTGTTGGATTTTGAGGGTAGGGTGGTGTCGGATATATTGCCACTATGGACTGATTGTTTTACATTTTTTAAATTTTGTACGTAATCTGTAATTTTTTAACACAATGATGAAATGTGAAATTTGGGTAAATATTAGGTATCATCCGTGTAATTTACTCTAAATAAAAGGATTAGAATGATTAGGTTACAATATTAGGAAAAAAATATTCCAATTGTTTGCAATGGATTGTCTACGATACCTTTAATTGGTTGGTCCACGTGGCCAATTTTTGCTATTTCTTTTTGAGGCCTCCTATTTGTGTCCTCCTCCTATCTTGCTACTCATAATTAATTTTTAACTCTTACACTAAAGCATGGTAATACACCATAAAATAATGGAAAAATTAAATTACTATTTGAAAGGTATCTAGATAACTATTTTTATTAAATTCGTGTATTATACGGGTTGAATAAAAAAATTAAATAGAATGAAAATTTAGTAATTATAAATTGATATTCTAAAATAAGATATGATTGAAATTTTTGTATAATAAATAAAATAAAAATTTTATTTCAAGACAAACCATTTTAAAAAATTTCATGCTTAAAAACTTTCTTATTATACCTCTCAATTTTAATTATTTTTTATTTATAAATATTTTACTTTTTAAAAACACCAATTATTAAATATTTTTGTATTTTTAAAAAAGTTTGATGTTCTAAAATTATTTTAATTTTATGAGAAATTATTTCCTTAGAAATAACATTAGTAAAAAGATCTTTTTCTTAATTTATTAAAAAGTTAAATGCATTTTACATCTCTGAGGTTTCATATAAATTATCATTTGAATCCAAAAGTTTAAATTTTGTCATTTGCATCCAAAAGTTTCACCAAAATTGCCATTTGAATCCACTTAACTATTTCTAATTAACGCCGTTAAGTTTGTTAAATTATAGGTATTGTAGTCAAAGCAATTACAAAATAAAAATTCAGCTCTACGTGATAAATTTTAGGCGTTTAGTCTCCTTTGGTAATCACCATTGCGATTTTAATTTACCAAAATTGATAGGTCAGCATTTATTTCATTTCATCAAGAAATGCATCTTTGAACATCATATTATTTACAGTTATTAGATTTTAATAATCTCAACTTTTATTTATTGGTCAGGATTAATTTCATCTCAGAAAATATTTACTGACACCTTCAACTTTGAGCTTATTTTCCTTCAACGATCCAATACTAAGAGATCTTTAGAGGAAAATAAACTCAAAGTTGGGCGTGCCTGTAAATATTTCTCGAGTTGAGATTAATCTAGGCTAATAAATAAAATTTAGGATTATTAAAATCCAATAACCCTATTATATAAAATAAAATATAAGTATAACTAACTAAAAATGATTCATTTATAACTTTATAAAACAGACAAAACAATAATATATATATATATATATATATATATATATATATATATATATATATATATATATATATATATATATATATATATAAACAAACAAGTCATATAATATAAATTATTTGAATCATAACCATAAAAGACATATTATGATAAAAGTAAAAGAACATTTAATAATATGATAATAACTGCCTATGAATAATAATCATAAAACATCAATTATCGTAACCATAATTAAGCTTTAAACCAAAAAAATCTATGTTTAATAAAACGGGCAAAAGTAACATGATTACTAAATCAAAATACATTAACAAGACAAAACAATAAAAGATTATTATAGAGTTAAATCATAACTGCAATTATCAAAAAAAGCTAAACATATAAAAACTCTCACGTGAGTTGGTTTTTTATTTTGTAATTTTTTGATTAAAATAACTCTCATGTTAAAAACTTAACGGAAAAAGTTAACCGTGTTAGTTAGGTGTAGCCAAATGGATTCAAATGACAATTTTAGTGAAATCTTTGGATGCAAATGAAAATATTTTAAACTTTTGGATTCAAATGATAATTTTATGAAATCTCAAGGACGTAAAACGCATTTAACTCTTTATTAAAAAAACTATTTTAATCTAAAAAAATTAAATAATATTATTAGTAATTAATATGATTATTAAATAGGAGAAAGAAGTGAAAAAAAATTGATGAGAAGAAATATGATTTTAACATGTGTTCTCTCCTAGATACATTTTTATTATAGTAGTGAGATTTTATCATTCAAAACTCCAACTCTTCTAAAACCTATAAATGTACAATACCACAAGCTTAACTCATATGACACAAGAGACTTCACTCCATTATTTTAATCTTAAGTCTTATGTATTATCAATGCTCCTATCATAACATGTGAAGAATTAATATACTTATTTTATCAACATTTCGACGTCATATATTTTTACGAATTAACGTCACTGTAGAAACACAATGACTTAATAACTAGTTTTATAACAAATTTAAGTTGGACCATAGCTTTGAACGGTAAAAAAGTTATTTCGAAAATGTGACTCGTGTAAAAGATATTTTAAAATTGACTCATAAAAAAGTTGCTTAAATACTTCTCAGGAGTTACTTTGCTTATACTTTCATAAATAACATACTTTTAATCTTATTAAATATTACAAATTATTAACAAGAATAAAATTATATGCTAAACGGGTTATAAAAATAAGTTTTAATCAAAAGATCAATGATAAGGAAAAGAAAATTTAATATTCGTTCGTATTAAAACATAAGAAAAAGAGAGGAAAGATAAAGATGGTCAACATATGTGAAAAAATGAGGAAAGGGGGTGGACTAGGATATGTAAACATGCCATAATCAAATAACTTTGTATAGATCTATTAAAAGCCTAGAATATTAAATCAACATTTCTTTATACGTCACGTATAGCATCATATATGATACATAAGTCCTTGTAATTTCAATATCTCACATTTCAAGTTAAATCAGTGAATTTTAAAAAACCTATACGCGGCATACAGACCCATACGTAATGTACGACCTCTTCAAACGACAAACTGGGCTCGTCACATTCGTTTAAAGGAGCTATACGTGGGGTATAGCTCCATACCCACGTATAGGCCTGGCACATATAACTGGTAAAGGTAGTACGGTTGATACGTATAGTCACTAACAGTTGTTAGGTGTTGTACGTCACGCATAGTTGTCAATGTGATCGAGAATGTTGATTAGTGTTATCCATCACCATTCCTTTCATTCGCTTTTTAACGTGTAATGTTAGCTTTTAATATTAGGGAAATGTTTAAATGAAAAGACATATAAACTAAAAAGTGTAATAAGTAATCTCACCATCAATCTTCTTAATCAACGGTTGAGATCATATTATAGAAAAAGTTTGTTAGAGTAATAGTTTAGTAATAACCACTTTTATTGACTTTTTGTAAGTTCCTTTATCTTTTTTAAACATTCATAAATTTTATGTACAATATTATTTTTTTTAATAAAAATCAAACCATAAAAACGAGCGTTTTTATTTTTAAAACGAGTACAATATTGTTATATAAAAAAGTAACAAGTTTTTTATTTTGTTTTTAAGCTCATATCTCGTCATTTTGTCTTTACTGCCGTTTATTATGTCTTTTTGTTAGTTATTGTGTTTCTGAATACTATTATATTTTTCTAAACTGATAAATTTTAAAAAGTATATATAATGATGGAATAAAATTATAAAACATAATAATAAATTAACTACTAATTAACCTAATATATTAAAAACAATGACACAATAACATAATGTCTCATTGTGTTACATTGAACAATATAAGTTTTGACAAATACATTGATGAAATAACATTATCGTGTACTAACAAATGTAAAACATAATGATAGATAACAAGTTTATACAATTTAAAAAAACTATGACAAAAATAATGAATTGTATTATCTTCAACATTATGAGTTTTGTAAATTACATTGATGAAAGTATATGATTATTACTTCTAACTGTAAAACACAATGATAGATAACAAGTTTATATAATTTATGAAAATAATGACAAAAATATAAAATGATCTAAAACATAAAATACAATGATAAATACGTATAACAAATTATATAAATTATGTGACACAATAAACTGATATTTGATATGATTAACGTATAAGGCACAATAAGCTAACGTATTTGACACAGTAACCAAAATGTTTAATTTTTAAGACAATATAAGGACGCTTGTCAAGTCCATAATCATTATTAGATTTTTTAAATAAAATATAATTGTTACTATAACCCTAACCTTAATATTAATGGAAAGGAAAATAATATACACCACTATTATTTTCTTTTAAGCTGCATAGCATTATAAATGAAAATCTACTATCTATAGTTTTGTACGTATTACCAACAACATTAGCATTCTAAAATAGAAATTTGTAGAACTTTAGTTAATATATTTGCTTCTCTTTACTGTTAAAAAAAAAGTTAATTCTCCTATGATTTCTAGCCTTCACATATGTTTTCGAATATTAATATAAGAATTATACTACTACTTTTGTAAGGTCGGTGGTGGCCACCTTCCTTTATCTCAATCAATTACATATTGTTCAAACAAAGCATTAATAATGCCTTGTGAATACATGCAAATCTTTAGCATCCTATATACATAGTTAGTAATATAAAAGATCTTTGATATGTTGACGTGAACCTTAAATCTTCGTAAAACATTTGCTAATATTTAAATTTGTTGTAAGGTATATCTAATGTGTTTAGTTTAAAACAAGTATTACTTATATTAAATTCGCATCTCTCACTCTATCGTTATTTGTTATGTCTGCAATAGACTCATCTACAGGTGAAAACTAAATTGTGGATTATTATGACGTGGCAAATAGACTGAAAAATATATTTGGACGCTGAAGAAAACCAAATCAACTTCTAAATTTCTTCATAGTCAAGCATGCAATACCCGTTTAAACATGAAGTACAACTCTAAAGGTGAAAAGTGTTTATAATAAAAATTAGAGTTGGGTTTTGGTGTTTTGGATAGACTTTATATTCTTAAAAAACCCGATGAACACTCATTATAATAAAGCAAATTGTTTGTATACAATTGTTTGGATTGTTCAAATTGAGCAAATTGTATGTACACAATTCTATATTTAAGAACATTTAATAATTTATAGAAGTAAACTAATATAAGTCCACTGATTTTATAAAATTTTAAAAGAAAACTCAATAAAGTCTACTAACGTAAGTCTATTGTTTAATACCCGAACAACCCAAAAGGCCGAGACCAATTAAACCGACTGTTTTTCGGGGTCAGTTTTCAGGTAGACTTTAAACGCTAAAAAACCCGAATAATTCGAACGATTAACCCAAAACCGAATACCTAATCGGATCAAAATTCTTGTGCAATCTTCTTTATTTATAGTGATAAATGAGTTGTGTTAATTATTGGTCTTTATCAAATACTATTCAGCTATCCACATCAAATCATCGTCGTATTATTCGTATTTTAATAATGAAATCAGGCATGTTGTAAAATATGAAAAGAGACCGTATGTATATTTGTATGTATATATATAGATAACAAGTTCATCAAATCATCATATTCTCCATACAAGCAATTTGATATATCATGGACTCACGGTAAGCATCGATATTTAACACTCACCGTAATCAGTTCCATATGATCATACTTGTGTTATGGTTTTACAGGACTAACGTTGAAAACGATGAACATGCTTTGCTGGTGCTGCTTTCTCCTTCGGCTCGTCTGCCTATGGTGGCTAGTCCTCTTACATCTCCGCGGCCTATCGCTCATAGAGAGGATCATATGTATATTTTTGTGTATATATATAGATAACATGTATTATCTTTTCCATACTGGCAACTTGATATATCATGAACTCACAGTAAGCATCGATATTTAACAATGACCATAATCAGTTCCAAATGATCATACTTGTGTGACGGTTTTAAAGGACTAACATTGAATAAGAAGATCAAGCTTCGCCGGTTCTGCTTTCACCTCCGGCTCGTCTTCGTACGGTGGTCAGTCTTCTTGCACCTCCGTGGCCTCTCACACATTTACCACCGCCGCCGCCAGTTAAGGCCAACAAGTATTCTAGAAGTGGCTTACCAAAAATAATGATAGTGGTAGCACTTTATTTATGGGGATAAATAAGTTGTGTTAATTATTAGTCTATATCAAATACATTTAGGCTATCCACATCAAATCATCGTCATATTCTCCGTATTTTGATCATGATATCAGGCATGTGGCAGAGTATAGAAAAAGACCGTATGTATACTTTTGTGTGTATATAAAAATAACAAGTTAATCAAATCATCATCTTTTCTATACAAACAACTTGATATATTAAGGACTCATGGTAAGCATCGATACCTAACACTCACCGTAATCAGTTCCATAGGATCATACTTGTGCGACGATTTTACAGGATTGACATTGAATAAGATGAACATGCCTCCCCGGTTCTGCTTTTACCTTCGGCTCATCTGCCTAAGGTGGTCAATCCACTTCCACCTCCGCGGCGTCTCGCGCATCTGCCACCGCCGCCGCCACCGCTAGACAAGACCAACAAGAATAGGAGAAAAAGGTCTTACTAAAAATCATAGATGGTAGCACTAAATTTATGGGGATAAATAAGTTATGTTAATTGTTGTTATTTATCAAATGCTATTAGGCTATCCACATCAAATCCTCGTCATATTCTCCGTAAGTTCATCATGATATCAGACATGTGGTAGAGTATAGAAAAACACCGTATGCATATTTGTGTCTATATAAATAGATAACAAGTTTATCAAATCATCATCTTTTCTATACAAACAATTTGATATATTATGGACTCACGGTAAGCATCGATATTTAACACTCACCGTAATAAGTTACATATGATCGTACTTGTATGGCAGTTTTATAGGACTGACATTGAATAAGATGAACTTGCTTCGCCTGTTCTCCTTTCACCTCCGGCTCGTATCGGATATTCTTGCACCTCCGGGGCTCTCGCGCATCTAACGCCGCCGTAGCCGGCCGAGGCTAACAAGAATGGGAGAAGAGGCTTACCACAAATCATAGTAGTGGTAGCACCTTATTTGTAGGGATAAATAAGTTGTGTTAATTATTAGTCTTTATAAAAAACTCTTCGGATATCCACATCAAATTATCATCATATTCTCTGTATTTTGATCATGGTATCAGGCAAGTTGAAGAGTATAGAGAGAACCGTATGTATGTTTGTTTATGTATATATAGATAACAACTTCATCAAATCATCATCTTTTCTAGACAAGCAACTTGATATATCATGGATTCACGGTAAGCATCAATATTTAACACTCAGCGTAATAATTTCCATATGATCATATTTGTGTAACGGTTTTACAAGACTGACGTTTAATAAGATTAACATGCTTTGCCGGTTTCGCTTTCACCCCCAGCTCGTCTGCCTACGGTGGTTAGTACTGTTGCACATTCATGACCATCCACGCATCTAGCGTAGCCGCCACCAGCCAAGATCAACAAGAATGAGAGAAGTAGCATACCAAAATCATAGTAGTGGTAGCACTTTATTTATGTGGAAAAATAAGTTGTGTTAATTATTATTCTTTATCAAGTACTCTTCGGCTATCCATATGAAATTATCATGATATTCTCCATATTTTGATTATGGTATCAGGCATGTTGTAGAGTATAAAGAGGACCATATGTATATTTTTGTATGTATATATATATATATATATATATATATTGATAACATGTTCATCAAATCATTATCTTCTCCATACTTGCAACTTGATATATTATGAACTCACAGTAAGCATCGATATTTAACACTCGCCATAATCAGTTCCATATGATCATACTTATGTGATGATTTTAAAGGACTGGCATTGAATAAGAAGATCACACTTCCCCAGTTTTGCTTTCACCTCCGGCTTGTCTGCGTACGGTGGTTAGTCCTCTTGCACCTCTGTGGCCTCTCACACATCTACCATCGCCGCCGCCAGTTAAGGCCAACAAGTATTGTAGAAGTGGCTTACCAAAACTAATGGTAGTGGTAGCACTTTATTTATGGGGATAAATAAGTTGTGTTAATTATTAGTCTATATCAAATACTCTTCGACAATCCATATCAAATAATCATCATATTTTCCGTATTTTGATCATGATATCAGGCATGTGGTATAGTATAGAAAAAGACCGTATGTATATTTTGATCATAATATCAGTCCTCTTGCACCTTCACGACCTATCGCTCATCTAATGCCTCCGCTAGCCAATGCTAACAAGAATGTGAGAAGGGGCTTACCAAAAATCATAGTAGTGGTAACACTTTATTTATGGGAATAAATAAGTTGTTATAGTTATTGGTCTTTATCAAATACTCTGTGGCTATCCACATGATATCCTCGTCATATTCTCCGTATATCAATCACGGTATTAGACATGTTATAGAGTATAAAGAGGACCGTATGTATATTGGTGTGTGTATATATATAGATGTAAGGTTATACTTGAAAGGCTGATGCAACCAAAGAAACCAAAGCAACCAAGGAGCTTCCAGCTTGCATGCACATTGTGCAAAGTAGAAGTCACTTCGGAAGTTTTACACTTCTCACATCAAATTATTCTAAGTGTAAAATCTTCCGAAGCCAAAGATGAAGTCTTTCGAAGCTTCAAAGACAAAGTCTTCAGAAGCCAATGAATTGAAGACTGATTTCTTCCGAAGATAGAGAGGACATGCTTTCTCTGATCTACTTTTGTATAAAGCTGACTAACTTTCCGCTGCAACTCTGAAGACTCACCAACTTGCATGAGTTGGTGAAAAGGTCCATGTTTTTGTAACTGTAGATTATGGTCTAGAGTCTGTAACTTTCTACTTTTTACCTTTTATCCTTTTTTGTAATATATTAGGATGTGAGCTATGGCATGTCATAGTCACTAGTCAAAACTTTACATTGATCTTGTTGTCTAGATTAGTGTTTCTAGTTGGCCCTCAAAGTATGGCCGACTGTAGGATGTAGTATAAAGTATCTCAGGTTCTTGTATTTCTTTTCTATGCTTTGTAACACTTGTAAAAGAACTTGAGAGCAATATACAGCATTCTTGAAAACCATACTTATCTTGTTCTTGTTCTTAGTTCTGTCTCAATGTTTACTTGTGTTCTTAGTTTAATTCATATAAACCTGGTTCCCTATTTGATCTGTTAAGTGTTCTAACACTCTTCTCATTATGAGACTGATTGTATTGACCATCCCTTAACCGGTCCTGTAATTGGTATCAGTGCTTTTTATGCTCTTGATTGTAAGATCTCACCATCTTAAATCCTTTAGTTTCACAAAATACTTAACAACTCAAATGACAGCTATCACAAAGGCTGATATGGAAACCGGTACCATGACAAAGTCTCCATTGATCACTCTTGATGATTTTGATACTTGGTGCCAAAGAATGGAAGGCTTCATCAAGTCTCAAGACTCCAGGATGTGGGGATCTGTTGTCTCTGGACCTCATGTACCATCCACCTCTTCAGCTGCTGCTGGTGGTGGTATGATAGCAAAGGAAATGGCTGACTATTCTGAAGAAGACTGGAAAAGATAGATATAGATCAAAAAGACATGACTGCTCTCCAAACTGCTCTTCCAAACTCCATCTACAGAGGCTTCAAGAAGTGCAAGACTGCTAAACAACTATGGGATGCACTAAAGCTTATGTATGAGGGGTCCACTGAGGCAAAAGAGAACAAGAAGGACCTCTTAAAGCAGCACTTTGAGAACTTCACCTTCAAAACAGGTGAAACTATGACTTAAAAATACTTCTGGTATGTTAAGATTATGGACACTCTATTAGATGTTGGAGTAACTCTAAAGAACAGGGACATTGTGAGGAAGTTCATGTCCTCTCTCCTTAGACAATGGACACACTATTGTGTGGTCATCAAGAGGACTGAGAACCTCAAGACCCTTACTCTCACTAAGTTATATGGTATCCTCAGTGGCTACCAAATGGAAATGAAAATGCAAAATCCATCTGGTAACTCCAACAATCAGCAGAGTTCAGCCCCGCATGTGGTTGAAAGGGATTGCAGAGAACCACAACATCATCTCATCTGTTACCCTGACAACTCACAAAAAGGTCCTTTCATCACCTTCTCGAAGACACTAAGAGAGAGCTATATCCAAGGAAGTCCATTCCAAGAGACAAGCTCTTCACAAGCCTTTGTGTCTACTGATGAAAACACAGGCAACCTTCTCTTTACCCTTGAAGACCTGGACTGTATCCATCAAGATGATCTGGAGTACATGGAAATAATCCAGGAGATGTCTCTTCTTACTTACAGAGCCAAGAAGTTTTACAAAAGGACAGGGAGGAAGTTTCCTAGCAATGCAACCAGTGGAAGTTTGGGCTGGACAAAAGCAAAGTAAAGTGTTACAACTGTAACCAAATGGGACACTTTGCTAGATAGTGCAAGGCACCAAAGACAAATGGTGGCCAAGCACAAACCAGACCAAACTACACTGATGGAGCTCCCTAAAATGAGAAGCCCAAGCAGCAAGCTGCAATTGCTATTAAAAAGGAGGCTTTGACTAGAGCTTTCAGGTTGAGGATGCATCTCCAAACCAAGCACTGATGGCAGATCATGAAGAAACCAAAGTATTGGAATATATTTGTACACCTAAATGTATTGCTAAAGTTAACAGATATAGGTCCTATAACTTAGAGATGAGTGATCTTGAGTCCTTAAACATTTTAAAAGCCGAATTCAAAAGAGCTGAAAATGATTACAAACTTAAAATAGAAGATCTAGAGAAAACTATTTCAACTCTTAAGCATGAACATACCAACTACAGGACTCAGATAAAAGATCTCATCACTAAGTTAACTGAATGGCAGGCTGAGCTTGTGATCAGTAAAGCCAGGGTAGAAAAATATGTTTTTGAAGAAGAGACCTTTAAGAACATGATATACTCATCTCTGCAAGCAAAATTTTTTTATCAGAATAAGCAGGGACTAGGATCTACTGAGATAGCTCCTCCACATACTCTATTGTTTATAAGATCTCCAAGGTGTGAAACTTGTGAAGATGAGCTTCCCCTCATAGACCCCATTAATGAAGAGGAAGAAGAGGAGATAGTGAAGGATGTTTCTGAGAAGAGTAAAGAAGATCATTCTAAGAAGGGTCACTATTCTCCTGAGGAGAGAAAAGAATCTGGGATGACCAAGTCTAAGAGGAAGAACTTGATCAGAAAAGCCAAGAGGAAATCAAAGAAGGCTCAAGAGATCAAGACCACTTTCAACTCTAAGCAAAAACAAGTGTTTATCTCTGCAGGATTTAAAGTGATGAAGGCTAAAGACTCAACTATGAACTTTAGTACCAGAAGTTCTAGTTTATGTCCAACTCATTCCAGCAAAGAGAAGAATGCTAATCAGCTGTATACCACTACTACACAGCCTGAACCATCCAGTTCCAAAAGCAAGCCTCACCCTAAGAAGCTTGCTGCATCATCTGTGAAGATGAAGATGGAGGTGGAAAGTGATCAAGTTCAGTCTTTCTCTCAGAAGAAGGATCTCAGAAAGAAGTAAATGGATTGCATCATGTGTGGTAGTACTTCCTATCTTGCTAAGGATTGCATCTACAAGCCCTATGTGGAAGTGGGATCAAATATCAATGGATTTTATTACTAAGTTACCTCGCACTTCTATGGGTTGTGATACAATATGGGTTATCGTGGACCGATTGACAAAATCTGCTCATTTCCTAGCAATAAAGGAAACTGATAAGATGGAGAAATTAACTCGACTCTATTTGAAGGAGATCGTTTCGAGGCATGGAGTACCGATCTCAATCATTTCTGATCGCGATTCTCGTTTCACATCACACTTCTGGCAGTCGTTGCAGAAAGCTTTAGGTACGCGATTGGATATGAGTACTGCTTATCATCCACAGACTGATGGTCAAAGCGAGCGTACTATACAGACTTTGGAGGACATGTTATGTGCTTGTGTGATTGACTTCGGGAATAACTGGGAAGTTCACCTACCATTGGTGGAATTTTCTTACAACAACAGTTATCACACTAGCATAAAGGCAGCACCTTTTGAAGCTTTATATGGGAGAAAGTGTAGATCGCCAGTTTGCTGGGCTGAAATTGGTGATAGTCAATTAACGGGTCCCGAGTTAGTACACGAGACAACTGAGAAGATTATTCAGATAAGAAACCGCATGGCCGCAGTGCGAGACAGACAGAAAAGCTATGCTGACAAACGACGAAAACCTTTGGAATTTCAGACAGGTGACAAAGTTTTGTTGAAATTCTCACCGTGGAAAGGCGTAGTTCGGTTTGGTAAACGAGGAAAGCTAAATCCGAGATACGTTGGACCATTTGAGATAGTGGAAAGAATTGGTCCAGTGGCTTATCGACTAGCCTTACCTGATTCATTGAGTGGAATCCATGATGTATTCCATGTTTCAAATCTAAAGAAATGTTTAACGGATGAAACAATGGTCGTACCACTGGAAGAAGTTCAAGTAGATGAACAATTACGTTTCATTGAGGAACCTGTCGAAGTGATGGATCGTGAGGTGAAAACGCTTAAGCAAAGCAAGATACCCATCGTCAAAGTTCGTTGGAACTCGAGACGTGGACCAGAATTCACGTGGGAACGTGAAGATCAAATGAAGCTTAAGTACCCTCAGCTATTCGAAAGGACGATGCCAGCCGGCGAAGGTACTAATTAAATTTCGGGACGAAATTTTTTCAACATGGGGATGATGTGACAACTCATTCAAAACTCACACGATGTCGATTTCCTTGTGCCAATGCAGTAGACCAGTGATGGAACACTCACCATGTAACGCAATTTTCGGGACGAAAATTCTTTCAACATGGGGATAATGTGACATCCGGTAATTTTCCGTTACCAAACTCCGTTTGTTCCGTTAAGTCTTGCATACACGTGTCGGGAGCACACACTAGTTGTCGTTGAACGTTGGTGACTTAACAATAATCAGTAATGTTAAATTGATGATAATTAAGTTAACAATGTGATTATTAAGTTATGCTTATGTGATTTAAATGTTAACTGTAATTTTATCGCGTAACGTGAAAACGTGCATATTTATTTCGTGTGTTTTGTGATAAATGGGAATTATGCATGATTGTTATTAGTGATTAATAATAATTGTGTTTAGTAGTTAAAAACTATTTAAAAACTATTCAAAAAGCCTAATCTTTATAAAATACAAATTATAAGGGTTAAAAGGGTAAATATGATTAATTAAGTTACAAAATCAAAAACAAACCCTAATCCCCTAACCCATTCGGCCGCGACTTGCATCCCCTCACCCTCACCATCGCGAATTCAGCCAAGAACAAGCATTCACATTCGAATTTGGATCGATTTCAAGGCATACAACAAGTTAGAACCTTCAATTGCAAACTATTACACATCTAAAGGTTAGATTTTTGTATGATTTGATGATTGTTCATGAGTGGCCAAAAGTTCCATGCGAATTCTGCAATTGATGGTCGATTGATGCTTGTTTGTTGTTGTTAATGTGTTTGTTGGGTAGATTATATGTTAATTAACGTCAAGTATGCAATAAAGGTTGGATTTTTACAAGTTTTTATGGAAATTACATTAGGGCCGAAACCCTAATTCGAAACTTGCAATTGGGGATCGATTTGTTGATGTTGGTTAGTGTTATTATGTTAGTTGGATTGTATATATGCTAGTTAACGTCGATTATGCAAGAAAGCTATGATTTTGATACATTGTTCATAGGTTACTAATAATAGTAACTTTATTTTGCATGAATTGATGATTGGTTGATGTATGAATGTTATGGATGTGTTTGTAATGATGTTTAGATTCTAGATGGTTTATATGAATGTTAGGAATTCAAGAATGCATGTTGTAGTTCATACCTTACTAAAGATAGTAACTTTTGGGTATGAAAGTTGATGAATCATGATGATTAGGTGTTGTTGATCATGTTTAAATGTTGTCATGGACTTGAATTGGTATATGATTGATGAATTCATGAATGTAGTGTGAGTTTGATGAATTTGGGATGAACTTTCCCAAAAGGGAAACTTTATTTGTGCAAATCCTTGAATTGGATGATTTGAGCATGTTTGGGATATTAGGACCATGCTAGTGTGTTCATGGATGGTTTCTAAGGTAACTAAATGTGTTGTTTGTGTTGTATGAATATTTAGTTGGATAGTTATCTGATTTGGCCTGTTTGTGGGAATTCATGGTAATGGGTCATATGGGTATGTTAGGACTATTGTTGGGTTGTATGTTGATCATGTATGATATGCTGTTGTGTTAGTATTAACGAGTTATCACCTATAATGTCACCAACGGGTCAAACGGGTCAACTGGGTCAAATGTGTCTTGTATTCAAAAAACCTTGAGTTCCTTGGTTTGTAGAGCACTTAGGGTTTCATGTTGATTTTGTGTACACGTACTTATGTACTCTTGTGTTCTAGGTGACCTTTGAAGGTTGTCTTTTTCTTTCAAGTTAAGCCCTAAGTTAATTCTTGCGCGTATCAGGTGAGTTCTTGCCCCACTCATTTTACATAATCTCTTTTGGGGGAGATAGCATACTGTTGATCACAAACGCTTTTATATATGAGTGTGTATAATATTGATATAGTGTTGTTTACCATGAAAAGTCCTCACACTTTCGGATTGTTAATATTGAATAGCGGGGAAATTTTGGGTAGTACTACTGGGTCTGACGAGCCCCACCTGTGCGACTCGAGGTCAAACGGGTGCAATTTTGTCCTAACACATATTCGTCACGACCTGGTAAGTCGTGACGGGAGGCAACAAACGTAACACAGTCAGCTTCGATCGCGAAATCACTATGATTAATATTTTTATGTTAATAGACTAGCTATCTATTGCAATACACTACTTATGCTCTGGAAACTGTTGATTGGTTTATATTTTAACGCAAACTCTTGAACTCACCAACCATGTGTTGACTTGTTTAGTATGCTATTCTCAGGTTAAGGTTGCCAGTTGCCTAGGAGCACGCACACCAGCATCGTTGAGTTGTCTACATTTGTTTGTTTACAAATTTGGGATATTTTTTTCATATTAAACATTTGTGTTTGGGGCGTGTATGTTTTGCGTATTCTCTTTACATACTACTTGTTTTGGGTTTTCTGTTTTAAAAACGCTTCCGCAGTATTTTAAACGTTAACTCTGGTTTTGTTTATTAATCATATAGAGTCGTTCTTGGTAACTAATGACTGAGATCCTGGTATGTCACGCGCCTCGCGGTAAAACCCCGCTCGCGGATTTTGAGGGTGTGACAGTTATCCCCATTCAAGTGGGTGACTTTAAAACGGCTAGGGCGTTATTGGATCTCGGAGCTAGTGTTAGTATCCTACCAGGGAGTTTATATGACCAGTATGACTTTGGTCCATCGTGGTTTTGGCTGATCTTACTCTTAAACTCCTCTGTGGAATAGTAACCGATGTAATTGTAAAGGTGGAAGATTTTTACTATCCTGTGGATTTCTTAGTTCTTGATTATGCGGCTATTGATAACAACAAACAATCTAACGTCATTCTTGGCCGACTGTTCTTAGCAACCATAAATGCTCAAATTAATTGCAGAAATGGAACAATTGACATGACATTTGGAAACCGTAAGTTAAGACTCAATGTTTATGAAAATGCATCTAATTCTCCGGTTGGTAATGAATGCTTTATGGCGAACATCATTGACAAGTGTGATCCTCATGAAAATGAGGATAGCACCAAGGAGACATGTGTTTTATGTGACAGGGAAGATGCCTAATTTGTGCAACAGTTGGAGGAGGAAGAAAAGCAACTGGAGGTATTGGCAATTCACACACCATGGACTCATCAAGTGGAGCCTTTACCCTAGCACATTGATTCCAAGCTGAAACCATCTTTAGAAAGTTCCCCAATTATGGAACTCAAGGAGTTGCCAAAGCATCTAAAGTATGCATTCCTGTGAGAAGACCAAACATTACCGGTGATAATTGCATCAGATTTAGAGAATGATCAAGAGGAAGCACTGTTGAAGTTATTAGAAGAGCACAAGGTAGCAATTGGATGGACCATAGCGGATTTGAAAGGTATTAGTCCATCAATTTTTACTAATGTAGATGCAAAACCCGCACGTAACACACAAAAAAGGCTTAATCCCAACATGAGGGAAGTTGTCAAGAAAGAGGTTTTAAAATGGTTAGATGCCGGAATCATTTACCCTATTTCCAATAGCACATGGGTAAGTCCGACATAGATGGTGTCCAAGAAATCGGGCATCCAAATTGTTTAAGATGCACAAGGTGAGCGTGTTGCTACCCGACCCGTTACCGGGTGGTGGGTATGCATTGATTATAGAAAGTTAAACGCAACTACCTCTAAAGATCACTTCCCGCTCCCTTTCATAGACCAAATAGTTGAGAAGCTAGCAGGTCAGAAGTTTTATTGCTTTCTAGATGGTTACTCAGGGTATAATCAAACTGCCATTCATCCCGACGATCAACAAAAGACAACGTTTACGTGTCCATATGGTACTTTCGCATTTAAGTGAATGTCATTTGGACTTTGTAACACCCCAGCCACCTTTCAAAGGTGTATGATGAGTATATTTTTAGATATGGTTGGGGAGTCTTTGGAGATCTTCATGGATGATTTTTCAATATTTGGTCCATCGTTTGACAGTTGTCTCATGCAATTAACCAAAGTATTAAAACGATGTGTCAAAACTAATTTGGTTTTAAGTTGGGAAAAAAACCATTCTATGGTTCAAGAGGGTATTGTTTTAGGACATGTCATTTCTAAACATGGGATAGAGGATGATCATGTAAAAATCAAAGTAATGTCAACTTCACCTCCCCCCATGAATGTCAAAGGCATACGTTCATTCTTGGGTCATGCGAGATTTTATAGGAGATTTATAAAAGAATTTAGCACAATCACCAAACCGTTATGTAATTTGCTTTTAAAAGATGTGCCCTTTATTTTTGATGAAGAATATTTAAAAGCTTTTACAACACTTAAAGAAAAATTGGTTGAAGCCCTGATTTTGCAAGCACCAAATTGGTCATTACCATTTGAAATTATGTGTAATGCTAGTGATTTCGCAATCGGGGCTGTGTTGGGACAACGGGTGAATAAAAAACCCGTAGCGATTTATTATGCTAGTAAGACATTAGATGGTGCTCAATTAAATTACACGACCGCTAAAAAAGAATTACTTGCAGTGGTATATGCTCTTGATAAGTTCAGGTCTTACATTTGGGGAAGCAAAGTCATTATATATTCAGATCATAGTGCAGTGAAGTATTTGATGGAGAAGAAGGATGTCAAGCCAAGGTTGATTCGATGGGTCTTGCTATTACAAGAGTTTAATTTGGAGATACGTGACAAGAAGGGTTGTGAGAATGTTGTGGCTGGCCATCTATCCAAAATTGTTATGGAAGGGGATGATTCTAAAGCGATAAACGAAACATTTCCTGATGAGCATTTATTAGCAATCTCCACTTTGCCTTGGTTTGCTAACATAGTTAATTATTTGGCTGCAGGTATAGTTTTGGATCATTGGTCAAAGAGGAAAAGACAACAATTTCTAGATCAAGCAAAGCATTACATTTGGGATGAACTATACCTTTTCAAAGTTGGTGCTCATCAGATTATCAAAAGATGTGTAACAGAAGAGGAAGTGTAAGAAGTGTTGACACTAACCCGTTCGTCTGCATGTGGAGGACATTTCAGTGGTCAAAAGACTGGGCAAAAGATTCTATCTTGTGGGTTATTCTGGCCCACAATTTTTAAAGATGCCTCAATTTATGCTAAATAATGTTTAAGATGCCAACAACTTGGTAGTATCTTTAAACGGGATGAGATGCCCATGAAACCAATCCTCATGGTTGACATTTTCAATGTTTGGGGGATTAATTTCATGGGACCATTCCCAAATTCACATAGCAATTACTATATTCTAGCAGCAGTGGATTACGTGTCTATGTGGATTGAGGCCATTGCTACTAAAACAAACGACCATACCATTGTTTGCAACTTTGCACAAACCAATATTTTCTCAAGATTTGGCATCCCTCGTGTGATCATAAGTGATGGGGGTCTCATTTTAAAAACTTTAACTTCGGAAAGTTGCTCAAACGATATGGTGTAAATCATCGAGTCGCAACACCATACCACCCACAAAAAAGTAGTCAGGTTGAGGTTTCGAATCGGCAAATTAAAAAGATTTTACAAAAGATAATAAGACCTGACCGAAAGGATTGGTCTTTATGTTTAAATGATGCTTTATGGGCATACCGAACCGCTTTCAAAACGCCTACTGGAACCACACCATATCGCTTGGTATATGGGAAAGGTTGTCATTTGCCTGTCGAGTTAGCTCACCGTGCATTGTGGGCAGTGAAAGTTGTCAACATGGATTATGAAACTATAGGTAAAGAGAGAAAGCTGCAGCTGTGTGAATTAGAAGAATTAAGGAATGAAGCATTTGATTATGCATTGGCATATAAAGATAAGATAAAAGCAGTTCATGATGCCAAAATCCGATGGAAATCTTTTGAAGTGGACCAGAAGGTGTAGCTCTTCAATTCCAAATTAAAGTTCTTTCCAGGGAAGCTAAAAAATATATGGACGGGTCCATTTACTGTTAAAAGGGTTGGCCACTATGGAGATATTGAAATTAAAGACCCGAAAGACCATATAAGATGTGCAATGAATGGTCACAGATTGAAACCATATTTGGAGGCCACTGACATCAACAAGGTACAAATGGATTCAGTGAAATTCCTTGTGGATTCACTGACATATGAGACAAACTAGTATATCAGGTACCGTCTGGCTGAAGACCTAAAACTAAGCGCTTTCCGAGAGGCAACTCGAAGAACTTTGTGGGTATGTTCACTAGAAACCCTCATGAGACTTAACTCGTCCACACGGGCCTACCGAGGGGTTTAAAAGGCTTTTTGCATATGCCAAATGCAACCGTGATTCCTACGAAAGTGAGTTTAGGAATTTTATTTGAGATTTGTTATTTATTGTGTCTTGGTGTTGTATCGTCGTTATGTCTTTTGTTTCAGTCGTTGGATGCATATTCATCAGCAGGGGGAAGTCTATGGATATTCAGGTAAATATAGGTGCGATTGAGGGCAATGCACAATTAGTGGGGGAGTGGCATGTTTTCCAACAAAAAAAACAACAAAAAGATTTTTAATTTTATTGCACTGATTTTAATTTTGATTTTTTTTAGGCTAATTAAGTTTTAGCTAAGTTAGTTAGAGCATTTAAAAAAAATTGAAAATTGAAATCGCAAACAGACGTAACTTACGTCCCTATGGACGTAAGCTTACGTCCTCATGGAAACTTACGTCCTGACCCACTGTCTTACATCCGCTAACAAAAAAATTCAAGTTGCAGAAGGGACGTAACTTACGTCCTTTAGGACGTAACTTACGTCGTGACGAGTTTAGGCACAAATAAACGCGTGGATTGACTTCACAAGTCGTGTAATTACCGCCACCACCCAAAATTCTGAATTATTTTCACCCATATCTCCTATTATTCACTTTTCTCTTCTCCCTCTTCTCTTCTCCCTCTCTCATCATTCTTCATCTTCTTCACCCTAAGCCACCAAAAAACCCTAGTTTTACCATCAAACAATAGCTCTCCATCTCCAATCAAATCAAGAAAGTTTCATATGTGTTTTGCTTAGTTTTTCGAGAGCTACAAAACCCATGGAGTAATTTTTTGAGAAGCGAAGCCGTTTGTGAGTTTGGGGAAGTCAAAAGCTACGAAATTGTGGGGTAGTTTTGAAGGATTTGAGTCAATTTTCCATTTTTACAGCTTTACACATTCTAAAACATTTAGGTATGTCTCTATTTTGTAATTTTTTTACTAGATGAAATAATTGTATGGATAGATGTAGTGAATGTGCTTAAAGGGTGGGGTGATAGTCTGATATAGTGATGGGTGAGAGTGAATCAGAGTAAGAATATATATATTAAGAGTGTATGGATCAAAGATTCAAGGGGTGTAGGAGATAGATGAAAGCCTTGTTCACATGGATTGATGTAGTTGATGATATGAGCGGATTCATGTAAATTCATATTTTGGTTATAAACTTAACCAAAGGGTGATAATATGAGGTTAAAAGTCATACACTTGGGCTGTAATAACTCATGAATTGATTAGTGATAATGTACTAATTTTGAGTGGTGTTTTTGTAGGATCAATGGTGCACACCAGTGTTCCAGCAGGAAGAGAAAAAGGGAAGGAAGTTGCATCCTCATCTCGAACAAAGAAAGCAAGAGTGACTTACAATGAAGAATCCGAAGAAGAAGATGTAGCAATGCAAGAGTTAGGGTCTGAGGGGGAGTCAGACACTGAAGCCGTGGGAGAAGTAGACCCAGATGAAGAAGATTATAAGGATGATGGTCTCCCAATCTAGAGGAAGAACATACGCCTTTCATCATTTAAGGGGGAGGATGTCCATGCATAAATGTATTTAAAGAAGATGAAAAAGAGTCAAGTAGCAACCGAAAAACCTATGATATACGAGTGCCAAATTTACCGATCTGACTTCGAAAGATTTGGAGTAGTTGAATGTTTCACACGACTGGGCTGGGAACAACATTTAAGTTTCAACAATGATGGGGTCGAAGACATTTATGTGAATGTTATTTTGGAATGGATATCAACTTTGAGAAAGGAGCCAGGAAACTCCCCTCCATCTACCACCCAACTCACAGGAAAGGTGAACGGAAAAACAGTGAGCCTGTCATTCTTTAACTTAAATTGGATTACAAACTTTGACACAGGGAAGGCTGATGGAACACCGTACACATACCCAACTGATGCAATGCTAGCTTGCAAGGTAGCTAAGGAAGAAGTGTGGAGAAACATGATCCATGAAATGTTTCAAGTGCCTGAAGGAACGAATGTTGCAAGATGGTCACTCGATCGGGCAAATCGGAAACCTCTTCCAAAGTTGTTGTTAACCTCGGTTAGGTGACAAGACTAAAGTGAGATTATATGAAGTAATGTTCTACATGCGTTAGTCAACCATCTTTATCTGCAAGGTATCTAATCCTTTGGGGTATTTGGGAATCACAAGAGAAGTCTGATAGAAAGTTCATTCCACATTGTCGGGTTGGCCAAATTCTTTATAAAACAAAATGTGTTACCAAGTCGAGCTATGAAAAAGAAGGTAATACATGTACCTTTCAAGATAAGCAATCTACCATTGGGATGGTCATATGAGTGATCTGGGGAAGTGCATAAGTTAGTTGACAAGAAAAGTGGGAGATATCTTGAGGTGATAGATGGAATATCGGGTATAAGAGAGGGTGACACTCTATAGGAAGAAGGAAGGCATAGACAGATTCTGGTAAGGGAAGAAGTAGAAGAGGATCATAACCCGTATCATGTAGGATGAGAGTTGCAGTGGCGCAAGCTCGTCCTGTTGGGTTTACAAGGTGGGCAGAGCCAGAACAGAGGATGTTTGATCGACAAACAGAGGAGATAGAAAGAAACAGGTTATACATGCAACATATGATGTATTCTCAAGACTTCTACCAGAATCAGGACTACATGTACAGAGAGGAGATCCACCACCGAGAAGACTACATGCAAGGACTGCCGTATACAGTGACACCTCCTCCTACAGAGTGGCAATCGCCAGATCTCATGCCTTTTAGCCAGACTCAACAGGCACCATTTTACCCGCAATCTACACCATCTGTGTGGTTGCCAACCACCACACCACCAACTAACAAAAAAAGTGGATCGAGTTCAAACCGGGCAGATGCATTCGATATGGGAGATGTTAGAAAAGGATTCTTCGAGAGCATTTTTGGGCAACCATACCTAGAGCCACCATCTGGTGGTTATTGATGCACTCACTGATCCCATGATCAAGTCCACATGCTCTTTCCTATTTAATAATTATGTTGAACTATGTGTGATGTTTTAACTAGTTAGGTGGTGTGTGATAATCTAGGAACAACTATTTGCTGCTTTTTACTTGGTGGTGTGTTAAGTGTTATGTTAAGGGAATGTGTTTAAATAGGATTGTTTACGGTAGGCATAATGCATGTGTGGAAAGTTAGCTTTGAAACTTCACTTGGGTAAAGGTTAGGATGTTTGATAGGACCTTTGTTTCATACAACAATTTTAAATTTACATTGAGGACAATGTAAGGTTTAAGTGTGGGGATGAGGGGAAGTTAAAAATTGAGAAAAAAAATTTGATTGAACAAAATCCTTCAAAATGCCCCTAAAGCAACTTATTTGTACATGAAAGCTTAATTATTTCAAAGTAAATCGTGAAAGTATGTTTAACCTGCACGCAGTAGAGGTCCTCAGTCATGGTTAGCTCACTTGAAAAAAAAGAAGGAAATTTCTTATAGTTAGTAGAGATGTCTAGCCGGGGGTAACAAGCTGATAGTTGACTTTTTATGCATGCGTTTGCATCCTTAACCCGTTAACCACCATTTGTTGTAAGGATTGAGCCTACACATGAGCTTAGAACATCAATAGACTATTTGCACATTTTCCTTTCATGTGTGTTTACCAGAACAAGTGCATAATTCTAGAACTTGCATAATTGATACGTTTCGAGATCATGAACCAAACTATTCAACATATATGATTAAGGCATTAGGATGAACCTTTGTTTAATTAGCCTTTTCAACTGTGTATCCTACCTTAAAATGATCCCTTAGTCGCCACTTTGAGCCTCCAACCTCTTTAATTGTGTAAAACCGAATCAACCAATTAGCCTTTTCAAACCGTTTTATTTTTCAAGCCCATGTGATGAAATCTGGTAAGTATTGCTTGAATTTTGATAAATTATTATTAGAAGTAGTGAAGTGTTTAGATATAATCATGATTCAAAAAAAGTGAGGAAATAAGGGGTCAAAATGACCACAATATCAATGTCATGTTTCAGTGGTAATACAGTGTGAATATGGGTTAAATTTACCCAAATTCACTGGGAAGTGTTGCTTTATTGTTCAGTATGCTTCAACATTCTTATTTGGATTTCATCACCTTTAGCCACTTCAAATTCTCTATCCGCACCGAAATCCTAAGCCGTACATTACAACCCTTCAAAGACCTTTTGATGTGTGCATGGTTTGTGTTAATTGGTGGAGTTGCAGCCATTATGCAAGCTTATGGAAATTATGAGTTGTTCTTGGTTGAGAGTACTACACTGATATACTAGCATACCTTTTTCTAGACCAGATACTAAACCGAGAGGAGTGAAACTTATAAGAGGTGTGACTACATGCATAGAGAAGATTAGAAAGCTTGTTAGGCTTGGTTAGATAGCTCATATCACAAAGAGTAATATCTTTGCTTACAAGCTATCACTTGATACATGAAACAATGAGTTAGGTATGACTTGGGACCTTAGCTAAAAGAAGGTGAATACATGGCTGGATTGTATTTGTTTAATGATCGTTGTAGTGTCATGAGTGAGTTTGCTTAAGGGCAAGCAAATGATAAGTGTGGGGATGTGATGCATTCATGAATTGCATATGTTTTAGGTAGTTAAATATATGTTTCTACAATATAATCACTATCGAATGCAATTAAGTTGTATGATTTCAGATTTAAGGTGCAAAGCATGACAGATCAGAGAAAAAGAATGGAATTCAAAGTAGGTCCCTAAGGAAATAGCTTACATCGATGCCCCGGGAATGAAGTGTGAGGACGTAAGACAGTAAGCAAGGACGTACGAGTGAAGATAGGACATAGCTTACATCCCTATGGACGCAGCTTACGTCGTCTTGCGTGGGTTGACCAATTTTCCCGGGTTTTGACCATATTTAAGGAGAGTTATCAATTCTAAAAACCCTAATTTGCATTGGGAGCAGAGGGCGACAAACTTTGGCCATTCTTGAGGGTTCTTCCACTTCTTTAAATAATTTCAATCCATCAAATCATGTTTCAATCTGATTTTGTTGCCGAATTCATGAAGATTCAAGGCTAAACCACTCGTGATCATCTCTAGGTGGAGGGTTTGTGATCGGTTGTGTTTGCTTATGCTTTTACCTAGTCAAGACATGAACTTTGATTGTTTGAAATTTTTTATTGGTTTATGTGTTTTGAATCATATGTTGATTAAAGATTTTTGTTAGTGGATTGGGTTATTGCTTACCAAGTTATCAATTTCGCATTGTTAACCATTAAGTGGTAATTAGGTTACTATCATCAATTGGTAATTGCAAATAAAGTTTTTAGATTGTGGCATTAGTTAGTTTATTGATTAATTTACATAATCGGTTATCAAGTTCGTAATTACCTTTCAACATATGTGATAAACAAGATATGTGTAACTTCAAGATCAGGTAAAACATAAGCCATATATTCAATTACATTCCTGAAACCAGGGTGTGATCTCTTTCATCGCAATAGTTTTAAATCAAGTCCAAGTTTTCGTTTTGCTTCATAAAGTGATCATTTTTAAATTAATTTCATTTATCTCTAATTTGCAGTCCAGTGACAATAGTAAGTAAGTAATTTTTGAATCAGTTACGCGTGACACCATCCACGGACTCCTCGTGGGATCGACACCCTATTTACCCTAACTAGTTAAGGTATTTAGGAATCATAAAACAAGCAAATTCTCTTCTTATTTGATCGGGTCTTTGGCACCGATTAGAGACCTTTAAAGAGGACTCAACCAGGAACACAAGAACCTGTGGATGTGACAGACATAACCCCTAGCGCACCTATGCAAGAGGGTGATGCTACCAAAAAAGGGGAGAAAGTCTAAGCAATCACGGAACCTGGGAGTTCTTCACAGAGTATGGACATTGAGGATTCACCAACCTCACTTGCAATTGTCCATACTCAGCAACCTCTTCAAGTCCATATTGATATGGACTCACTCATTCAAAGTCTGTTTGAGGAGGGTATTCCAAGAGCTATGTCTACCCCACCCCATGATGCTGAGAATAAAATACTTAGGTGGAGGTATGATGCTGACAGGAGAACTCTGATTTTGCATAGACTCCAGGGGCAGTAAGAGGTTTTCAATTTTCAGACCCTAAAGTTCTATGACAGTCTTCCTCTAGTCCACATGCCACTTGCCAATCCTAGTCAAAACAGGCAAGCCAGCAGACTGACTGAGAGGATTCAAGGCAGGATTGTTGAAGAGTTCAAACAAAGAAGAAGACAAAGGCTATAGGCAATGTCATTGGTCAACTGGATGTTAAGGTGGAACCTAAGATTAGCTTCAAAGGGGAAACTTTGACTGAAGGCCCAGTGAAAGACCCTATGAACCTTGTTACAAGAATTACTTCCATATCATCAACCCTCAGTGAGGCACCAGCTGGTGAAGATGTTTCATAACCTCTCTCTAGTCAAAGCTTGACTGTTGAACCAAGCAATGAAGGCCAAATCTCTCTCCACCCTGAGTCACCAAGGCCTGTGCGTGACAAAAGGAAGAGGAAGATGACCTCTGAGGAGATTGAGGAGGAGGAGATAGAGAGAGAGGAAGAGGAAGCTAAGGGGAGAGAGTTCAAGAGGGTCTCCAGGGTTCATGGAAGCTGCTATCAGGGCTGCCCCTAGGCCAAATACTAGGGTGATGAGTTAAGGGAAGCCATATTAAACTACCTGGAGACCAGAAACTACAACATAGATAAACTCATCTCTCTTCTCTTAGAGGAACTCAATGAACTGGGAGACACAGAGCTCTTAAAGGAGAGGAAGGAGGCAAAGGATACAGAATTGCTCCTAAAAATCAAGGAAGAAAGGAGACAGAAAAGGCTCTACAAGCTTGCTCCTATCCTCTCCCCAGTTCAGGAAAGTCCTCAAAAAGAGGTTGTGGCAATTGAACAACCTCAGGTAGATAAGGAAACTAATAGACAAAACATGATTAGCTACCAAAGTGCCACAGGTCTCTATCAGGCGTCTGCACTTCTTCCCTTATCATATGAATATGTTGAATTTGAGTATCTTAAGCAGCTGGAGCAACAAGTTATCAAAGAACAAAAGGCTGCTAAGAGAAAAATGAGGGAAGAAGCCGCAAAGTCAAGAGGCATCATCCAAAAAAGTCAAAAGAAGTCTGCTGATAGGCAGAGGACGATGAGCTTCTTGAAGCTGTACGGATTCTCCGGAAGGAGGCTTGGTCCAATGTCTCTATCCATTATGGATGAGCACATTAGAGTGATCAAGCAGAATATTAAAAAGAGAGAGCTTGTTGACTTGCATTCTCTACCAAGTCAAGCTCAACCTGAAGTTAAGGTAAAGGTTGAACCTACTGAGACAACACAACCTGAACCTAGAGCTGCATCTCAGCCAACTTCATCTTCTAATCCACAGCAAGGTCTAAATCCCTCTCCTTTTGACTTTGTAAGGGAAGAGGACCTAACTGAGAAAGACTCAACAAGTCAACCTAGTCCTAAAGGGCAGTCTTCTCAGTTAAAGACTTCAAAGAGGAGGAAAAGGATGGCCAGGAAGAGTGGTTCTAAGAAGAAGTCCAAGGCATCCACCTCTATACCTCAGGATGAGTCGGAGCATACGAGGTAGTGCAAGAAGAGGCTGCTCAACCAACTTCAACTCTAGTAGAACCTCTTGCAACTGGAAGACCCATCATGTCCTGGACCTTTGCTACTAATCCAGATAGGAGGTATGTCATTAGAGATCAAGGAGGTCAAGATGTCTATTTCTGGCAAGACATGCTTGATCTTCCTCTGCATGATCTCCAAAACAAGAGAAGGTATTATGAGAATCTGAGGGATCCTGATCGGTTGATGAAGAAAGGAATGATCTTGATCCTGATGAGGACTGTCAATATCTAAGTATACTTTTCTATTTTGGTAGCATCAGCCTAGGAGGAGTTTGTAAGGTTATACTTGAAAGGTTGATGCAACCAAAGAAACCAAAGCAACTAAGGAGCTTCCAACTTGCATGAACATTGTGCAAATTAGAAGTCACTTTGGAAGTTTTACACTTCTCACGACAAATTATTCTAAGTGTAAAATCTTCTGAAGCCAAAGACCAGATCTTCAAAGCCAAAGATGAAATATTCCAAAGCTTCAAAGACAAAGTCTTCCAAAGCCAATAAAGTGAAGACTGATTTCTTTTGAAGACAGAGAGGACATGCTTTCTCTAATCTACTTTTGTATAAAGCTGACCAACTTTCCGCTGCAACTCTGAAGACTCACCAACTTGCATGAGTTGGTGAAAAGGTCCATGCTTTTATAACTGTAGATTATGGTCTAGAGTCTGTAACTTTCTTCTTTGTACCTTTTATCCTTTTTGTAATATATTAGGATGTGAGCTATGGCATGTCATAGTCACTAGTCAAAACGCAATCTGTCTTTTGACTTTACATTGATCTTGTTGTCTAGATTAGTGTTTCCAGCTGGCCCTCAAAGTATGGCCAGCTGTAGGATGTAGTATAAAGTATCTCAGGTTCTTGATTTCTTTTATATGCTTTGTAACACTTATAAAGAACTTGAGAGCAATATACAACATTCTTGAAAACAATACTTATCTTGTTCTTGTTCTTAGTTCTGTCTCATTATTTACTTGTGTTCTTAGTATCATTCATATAAACCCAGTTCCCTATTTGATCTGTTAAGTGTTCTAACACTCTCCTCATTATGAGACTGGTTGTATTGACCACCTCTTAACCGGTCCTGCAATAGATAATAAGTTTATCAAATCATCATCTTCCCCATAAAAGCAACTTGATATATCATGTACTCGCGTTAAGCATCGATATTTAAGATTCAACGTAATCAGTTCCATATGATCATACTTGTGTGACGGTTTTACAGTACTGACGTTGAATAAGATGAACATGCCTTGCCGGTTTTGCTTTCACCCCTGCCTCGTCTGCCAACAGTGGTCAGTCCAGTTTCACCTTCGTGACCTCTCGCCCGTCTAACGCCGTCGCGCAAGCGAAAAACAACAAGAATGGGAGAAGTGGCTTTACAAAACTTTTAGTAGTGGTAGCACTTTATGTATAGGGATAAATAAGGTGTGTTAATTATTGATCTTTATCGAATACCATTCGGCTACCCACATAAAATTATCGTCATATTCTTCGTATTTTGATCATGGTATTAGGAATGTTGTGGAGTATAGAGAGGACCAAATGCGTATTCGTGTGTGTATATATATATATATATATATATATATAGATAACATGTTCATTAAATCATCATCTTCTTCATACAAGCAGCTTGATATATCATTGACTCACGATAAGCATCGATATTTAACATTTAATCAGTTGCATATGATCAAACTTGTGTGACCGTTTTATAGGACTGACGTTGAGTAAGATGATCAAGCTTTGCCCATACTGCTTTCACCTCCGGCTCATCAGCTGATGGTGGCTGTCCTCTTGCACCTCCGCGGCCTCTCAAGCATCTACTTCCGCCAGCTAAGGCCAACAAGTATGAGAGAAGTGGCTTAACAAAAATAATAGTAGTGGTAGCACTTTATTTATGAGGATAAATAAGTTGTGTTAATTATTAGTTTATATCGAATACTCTTCGACTATCCACATCAAATCATCATCATATTCTCCGTATTTTGATCATGATATCAGGTATGTGGTAGAGTATAGAAAAACACCGTATGTATATTTTTATGCATATATATAAATAACAAGTTAGTCAAATCATCATCTTTTCTATACAAACAACTTTATATATTAAGGACTCATGGTAAGCATCGATACTTAACACTCACTGTAATCAGTTCCATAGGATCATACTTGTGTGACGGTTTTACAGGACTAACATGGAATAAGATGAACATGCCTCCCCGGTTCTGATTTCACCTCGGTTCATCTTCCTACGATGGTCAATACACTTCCACCTCCACGGCCTCTCGCGCATTTGCCACCGCCCGCTAAGGCCAACAAGAATAGGAGAAAAGGGTTAACAAAAATCATAGGCGTTGTAGCACTTAATTTATGAGGATAAATAAGTAATGTAAATTATTGGTCTTTATCAAATACTATTGGCTATCCACATCAAATCAACGTCATATTCTACGTATTTTTATCATGATATCAAGCATGTGGTAGAGTATAGAAAAAGACCATATGTATATTTGTGTGTATATATTTAGATAACAAGTTCATCAAATCATCACCTTCTCCATACAAGCAACTTGATATATCATGAACTCGCGGTAAGCATCGATATTTAATACCCACCGTAGTCAGATCCATAGCATCATCCTTGTGCTATGGTTTTACAGGACTAACGTTGAATAAGATGAACATGTCTCTTCGGTTATGCTTTCACCTCTGGCTCGTATGCTACGGTGGTTAATACACTTCCACCTTCGTGGCCCCTCGCGCATTTGCCATCGCTGCCGCCCCCGCTAAGGCCAACAAGAATGGGAGAAATGGGTTAACAAAAATCATAGGCATTGTAGCACTTAATTTATAGGGCTAAATAAGTAATGTCAATTATTGGTCTTTATCAAAAACTATTGGCTATCCACGTCAAATCATCGTCATATTCTACGTATTTTTATCATGATATCAAACATTTGGTAGAGTATAGAAAAAGATCGTATGTATATTTTTGTGTATATATTTAAATAACAAGTTTAACAAATCATCATCTTCTCCATACAAGAAACTTGATATATCATGGACTCACGGTAAACATCGATATTTAACACTCACCGTAGTCACATCCATAGCATCATCCTTGTGTGACGGTTTATAAGATGAACATGGTTCGCCGGTTCTGCTTTCACCTTCGGCTCGTCTTCCTATGTTGGTCAGTACTCTTGCACCTCCATGGCCTCTCGCTCATCTAACGCCGCCGCTAGCTAACGTTAACAAGAATGTGAGAAGGGGCTTACAAAAAATCATAGTAGTGGTAACACCTTATTTATGGAAATAAATAAGTTGTTATAGTTATTATTGTTTATCAAATACTCTGTGGCTATCCACATGATATCCTCGTCATATTCTTTGTATTTTTGATAATGGTATCAAATATGTTGTAGAGTATAAAGTGGACCGTATGTATATTAGTGTGTATATATATAGATAATAAGTTTATCAAATCATCATCTTCTCCATAAAAGCAACTTGATATATCATGTACTCGCGGAAAGCATCGATATTTAAGATTCACCGTAATTAGTTCCATATGATCATACTTGTGTGACGGTTTTAAAGGACTGACGTTGAATAAAATGAACATGCTTTGCCGGTTCTGCTTTCACTCTGCCTCGGCTGCCAACGGTGGCCAGTCCCCTTTCACCTTTGTGACCTCTCCCTTGTCTAACGTCATCGCCGAAAGCGTAAAACAACAAGAATGGGAGGTGGCTTTCCAAAAATTATAGTAGTAGTAGCATTTTATTTAACGGGATAAATAAGGTGTGCTATTTATTGATCTTTATCAAATACTCTTCGGCTATCCACATGAAATTTTCGTTATATTCTCTACATTTGGATCATGGTATCCGGAATGTTGTAAAGTATAGAGAGGACCGTATGTATATGTGTGTGTGTATATATAAATAATATGTTCATCAAATTATTATCTTCTTCATACAAGCAACTTAATATATCATGGACGCAAGGTAAGCATCGATATTTAACTCACCGTAATCAGTTCCATATGATCATACTTGTGTTATTGTTTTACAGGACTGACGTTGAATAAGATGAACATGCCTCACCGAGTCTGCTTTCACCTCTGCTCGTATGCCTACGGTGGTCACTACATATCGACCTCTACGGCCTCTCGCGCATCTTCCACCGACACCACCACCCGCTAAGGCCAACAAGAATAGGAGAAATGGCTTAACAAAAATCATAGGCGTGTTGCACTTAATTTAAGGGGATAACTAAGTCATGTTAATTATTCTTATTTATCAAATACTATTCGGCTATCCACATCAAATTATCGTCATATAGAAAACGACCGTATGTATATTTTTCTCTCTCTCTCTCTCTCTCTCTGTGTATATTATAGATAACAAATACATCAAATAATCATCATCTCTATACAAGCAACTTTATATATCATGGACAACTTGTAAGTATCAATATTTAACACTCACCGTAATCATTTTCATACGATCATATTTGTGTAACGGTTTTACAGGACTGACGTTGAATAAGATGAACATGTTTCGCCAGTTCTGCTTTCACCCCTGCCTCGTCTACCTATGGTGGTCGGTCCTCTTGAACCTCCGTTACCTCTCGCGCATCTAACGCCGCCGCCGCTAGCCAAGACCAACAAGAATGAGAGAAGTGTCATACCAAAAATGATAGTAGTGGTAGCACTTTATTTATGGGGATAAATAAGTTGTGTTAATTATTATTCTCTATCAAATACTCTTCGACTATCCACATCAAATCATCGCCAAATTCTCCGTATTTTGATCATGATGTCAGGCATGTGGTAAAGTATAGAAAAAGAACATATGTACACTTGTGTGTATATAAATAGATAACAAGTTTATCAAATTATCATCTTTTCTATCCAAACAACTTGATATTTCAAGGACTCACGGTAAGAATCGATATTTAACACTCATCATAATCAGTTACATATGATCATACTTGTGTGACAGTTATACAGGACTGACGTTGGATGAGATGAACATACTTCACTGATTATCCTTTCACCTCCAGCTTGTCTGCCTATGGTGGTCAGTAATCTTGCACCTCCGCGGCCTCTCACGCATCTAACGCCAACGCAGGCAGCAAAGGCTGAGAAGAATGGGAGAAGAGGCTTACCACAAATCATAGTAGTGGTAGCACCTTATTTATAGAGATAAATAAGTTGTGTTAATTATTAGACTTTATCAAAAACTCTTCGGCTTTCCACAACAAATCATCGCCATATTCTCTGTATTTTGATCATTGTTGACGATTATAGAGGGAACTGTCTGTATATTTATGTGTGTATATATAGATTACAAGTTTATCAAGTCATCATCTTCTCCATACAAGCAACTTGATATATCATGGATTCACGGTAAGCATTGATATTTAACACTCATCGTAATCATTTCCATATGATTATTTTTGTGTAATGGTTTTACAGGATTGATGTTGAATAAGATTAACATGCTTCGTCGGTTCTGCTTTCACCCCCTTCTCGTCTGCGTACTGTGGTCAGTCCTCTTGCACATTCGTAACCTATCGCACATCTAACACCGCCGCCGCCCACCAAGATCAACAAGAATGAGAGAAGTGGCTTAGCAAAAATCATAGTAGTGGTAGCACTTTATATAGGTGAATAAATAAGTTGTGTTAATTATTAGTCTTTATCAAATACTTTTCGGCTATCCACATGAAATTATCGTCATATTCTCCGTATTTTGATAATGGTATCACCCATGTTGTAGAG